>OZ010614.1:43886911-43914411 GCA_963932145.1 Acanthosepion lycidas
GGCTCGCGGGCTACCCACATTAAACCGGCCTTGTGCCACATTTAATCCTCGTGGGTGGGTTAATAAATACTAGCAGAATAAAGCTTCTAAAGTTGATATTCAGTGTTTACTTATTACAAAATCAAATCTTGACTTTGTCAATTGGTTCATTTCAGCGCAAAATCAAGTTAGAAAATTAAAGGGAGATAACTTTTATATTCGAACAGTGCTTTTTTTAAATCATGTATAAATTTAAAAATGTCATTTGCAGTATCTTTTTTTTCCATCAATTCATTACAGAAATCTTCATTCACGTAACAACATTGCTTAATATTTTGTTTTTATTCTAGGAATATTTAAAAACGTATAAAAAAAATGTTGGAAAACAAACCCATCTCAATATTTGCCCGATCCAAAATACGTGTAAATAAATTATTAGGTTGGTGCAAAAATAATGTCGTTTTTTGACGTTAAAAAATACGTCAAAAAACGACATTATTTCGTCATTATTTTTGCACCAACCTAATACATTTGGATTTTTCGAAGTTAACCATTTGATTTGACCATTTCGATGAAACCAGTTTTCGGGAACAAATAGTATTCAATTCACTGTTATGTGTGTGTGCCTACTAAATGTTTACAGTAAGTAGCTCCAAAGATTAGCTAAAAAATGAGCATACATAATGAAAAAATGCCCCAAACATAATAAAAACAAAGTTTTATCATCAAAATCAGAAAAGACTAAAAGATTTTTTATTATTAAATTATATTTTTAATCCATTTTAGAACCTTTTAAATTTTGTTTTTCTTGCATCAAAAGGTGACCATGAATTAGTATGTGAAATTTTAGCATTTTTTTTTTTTGTGTTTTTTAAAATGATTTGGAAATTCTTGCAATATCAGATAATTGTAGGGTTTTAATGAAACTTCTAGAACTTATACACAAATGAGTGAAATTATTTCAGAAATATATCTTTAGAAATTCTTTGTAAAAATATATATTTTTTTTTACATGTTACTACCTACATTTAATTCTACGAAATTTCAAGAAATTCATTTTTGTACAGCTTAATGTTTATATTGGTTATAAGGAGAATTGGTTATATTGGAGAATTTAACTCCTCAATTTTATTTGTCAAACAGGGCCCTGAAAATCTGCTCTGAATCATAAAATAAAAAAGCAATAAAACTAAGACATTATGTAATTAGAAAAGCTTTTAATTACTTTTATGAATAAGATATTATAGACATTATTGTCTTAAAGAAAAAAAAATTATACAGTGTAACCCGGATATAAGAGACCTGGATATAAGAGAAACCCAGTTATAAGAGAGGTTTTCTCTGGTCCCAAATTAGAGCCTGTGTTAATGTATATAAAATAGACCAAACCCGGATATAAGAGACTTCTCCGGTCCCGACAACTCTCTTATATCTGGGTTACACTGTAGTTTTTAAAGAATCATTTCCATTTTTTTAAATTTTAATCAGAATAATTTATAACATTTTAAATCTTTTAAAACTATGTATTTATTTGTAGTGAATAAGTGATATTATTAAGTAATCTGTTTGTTCCAATCTGGGACAAATGATTGCTAAAAACATTCCCCCTCCCAAAATTTATAGACAAATCCTACACATGCATGTTGGGATTTTTTTTCCTAACCAATAAAAATGCGTGAATTCTTGGCCTCGTCTGCCATATTTTTTATTTGTTTTTAAATCAGAATGTTATAATCACTTGACTGTATACCTTTTGTGTGTTAACACCTTTCTCACTTTGTAAACATTTTGCCTTATTAATGTTGCTTTGTTTAGTTTTGACTTGCATATATATTGCTTGCTCAATATTATTTTGCCCTATTCTTCTTCTTACTTTTTTTTTATTGTTTATTGAGAACTGTGTCAATTCTGTTTGCTGAACATAATATCAATTACATTGTTTAAAAAACAGGGATGTCTACTCAAATATTTGTATCTATTTACCCTTGTCGTGCTTTCTCTCTAGATAACGTTTATTCTTTAAGGCAGTATGCTTAGGATCATTACTGTGTTGGAACGTGAAGCATTGATTTTGGGCAGAGAGTTTTTTTTAGCAGAAAGCCACATTTGATTAACAAGAATGTTGTCGTATTGATGCTGTTCATGATTCCCTTGATTTTGTACAAATTACTAAATTACTTGCTGCTAAGAATGCTCTCCAAATGTTGATTTTTTTCCTCGTGTTTAACAGCGCCTTTGGTAGTCAATGGAGTATTCGTTTCACCGGGTATACACCAAACATGTATTCGTCCTTCATATCTAAGTATAAAGGGGCTCTCGTCATTCCACATAACACCTTCCCAATCAGATTTAGTCCAGTGTAAATGAGCACTGCACCATGTCAACTGTGCCTGTCGAGTTTTTCTAGATATGAAAAGTTTCTTTTTTATCTGTCTATATTTCTAAGATGAGGTATTATGTACACTATTTACATTATTTGGACTATTGTCCTCATATTTATTACAACGTTTCGGCCATTCACTATGTGTTTATATTTCTAAGATGAGGTATTATGTACACTATTTACATTATTTGGACTATTGTCCTCATCTTTGTCACCATATTTATTACATTTCAGCCCTTCAGTATCTGTCTATATTTCTGAGATGAGGTATTATGTACACTATTTACATTATTCGGACTAGTGTCCTCATCTTTGTCACCATATTTATTAAAACGTTTTGGCCCTTCAGTATCTGTCTATATTTCTGAGATGAGGTATTATGTACACTATTTACATTATTCGGACTTTTGTCCTCATCTTTGTCGCCATATTTATTACAACGTTTCAGCCCTTCAGTATCTGTCTATATTTCTGAGATGAGGTATTATGTACACTATTTATATTATTTAGACTATTGTCTTTATCTTTGTTGCCATATTTATTACAACATTTTGGCCGTTGTGCGCTCAGGCCTTCTTCAGGTGGTTGGAATGTTAAACTGAACCCTTTATTTCGCTCACTGGGGTAGACTGTTCTAGTTCCACGTGCCATGTTTAATGGATGTCAATTATCAGTTATCTCCAGTTAATTCCTCTCTCCAAGTTCTCTGCTGCCTTAACCAGGTATTGAACTCACACTCCTTGGGTGCTGTCACTGAATCTAACCAATGCCTTTATCCACTGTGCCATGTGTCCTTTTATGCATCTTTTTTATGTATTTGGAAACAATACCTTTTGTTTTAAGCTTGTGTCTGATTGTTCTTGAAGAAACTGCCAAACTAGCTGCTTTGGAAACATCTTGTGCTGTTGTGAATCGATCTTTTTTGCATTGACAAACCAAGTTTCTATCTTCCCTTTCAATAGTTTTTAGCAGTTGGCTACATCTATTATATGTTCTAGTTTGATTTCTCTTTTAAATTAACTTGTGGACACATGACTCACTTCAATTAATCTTATCAGCTATCACTATTCAACAGCCCAAGATCATGAAAAGTGGCAACTTGGCCTTTCGAAGAAATCAGAACAATGCTTAGGCATGTTAATAAATGTTAATACAAATGTAATAGGCTTTATATTTTCTATAGATGCGTCTATTCTTTTGCTATGACAAGGGTAAATTGCAACTCTTCCAGTGGCCTAGTCAGAGTCCTGACCTTAACCAAATTGAAAACCTTTGGGTGATAATGGAAAGTTAACACACGAGATGAACTTTTTTGCGAATTAAAGGAATGCTGGAAAAATCTGGCAAAGGATGTTGACTTACTAAAGAATTTAGTCTATAGCATGCCACGAAGAATTAAGGCTGTTATAAAAGCAAATGGTTACCCAACAAAATACTCAATCATTCTTTGACTTATGAATAACTAGCAGAAGAGCCCGGCGTTGCCCGGGGATGTAACAGTAAGAGATAGATCAAGTATTGACCATCGTAAAGACTGAAAAATAAAATTGACAAAGATTATTGTTTAAGGTTGGCAGACACATATGTCTTAATTAGTCTTTTTTTTGTTTTTTTTACGAATTGGTCAAACCCAAACTCAAACAAAAACATTGTTTTCAATTGTTATGAGTCTACCGATTGAATAGAATTTTATTATAAACAATTGTCTTGTAAATGGAATTTTTAAAGCATTCTGAATGTAAAAAAAAAAGAAAAAAGTGTGCAAGACAATAAGAAACACTACCTGCAAAAAAAAAAAAAAGTGAAGTTTTGTTGAAATTGGTTGAAAAATGTAGGAAATCCGATCCCATATATAAACGAACACACACACACACACACAAACAACCTGGGTTTTATAAGTATAACTCGATATGAGTTGTCCCCCTTTCATTCTTGTGACAGCAATGCCTCTTAATTGTGTTTTTAAATTGATTTTGTGCAAAAACAATTGTGTTTTTCCAATTTTTGATGCTGTCAGAACCACTGCAAGGTAATTTTATGTAGTCCTGTGAAGTTTTGTTGAAATTGGTTGAAAAATGTAGGAAATCCAATCCAATATATAAACGAACAGACACACACACAAACTTGGGTTTTATAATAAGTATGATGTACAAAGCACACCTGTATTAATACCCTGTATTAATAAACGAATTCTATTACTCACTCGTCGTGGTAAAAATACATTAATACATTAATCGACTTTCTATGTGTGCGTTCATTTTTTTGCCTCGTACTGTATATATCTTTTGTAGTGCACCGTTTTTATTCTTGCTGGATCTAAAATTGTTTTAACTATGGGCCTCAAAATATTGACTGAAATACATTTCACTGATAGTGTTCATAAAAAAGAAAGAAACAAACAAAGAAAGAAAGTTAGTAAAAAAAAAGAATGAAATAAAATTAATGTGGCTAGTTGTGCTGCATAGATCTGAGCCCTATCGAAGCTGGAGATATACGTAATAGGCAATGTATTTCTGGCTTTAATTTTATGAATAATCTTTTAAAAATCTCTCATGATTTGTGTGCCGTTTTTCAAAGAACACGTTTTTATTTCAACTTATTGTTTACAAATGTCCCTTTTAAGTAATTTATTTCATACAGTATAAGGTTTTTTAACAGAATGTATCTTTTGAGAAAGGGCAAATTAAATTTAGCCCGACTTAAATGTGACTTTTTAATTTCATGCTCAGAGATTTTTAAAAATTATATATTTTAGTTGGAATAAAGGAATCATTTTAGCATCTAAGTTATATCAATACCATATTTTGTTAAAGATTGTAATGAGCCCGACAAACATTAATGACCTAAATTTATATATATATATATATATATATATATACACACACACACTATTTACATTGTCCAGACTACTGTCCTCATCTTTGTTGCCATATTTATGATGTTTCAGATGTACACTCTGGCTTTCTTCAGGTGATTGAAATTTCGAACTGAACTCTTTATTTTGTCCACCAAGGTAGATTGTTCTAGCTCCACAGGCCATGCCTTTTCTAGATGTCTCAGTTATCTCCCTTTAACTCAACGCCCCAAGTTTTTTGTTCACCACTGCAGTACCCAAATACTGAAGTCACAACTCTTTGACCCAAAGAGTTGTGAGTGCCACATGTAAAAAAAAAAAAAAAAAAAAAAAAAAGCTAAAAATAATGGAAGCATTATTATATATATATATATATATATATATAGCAATGTTGCTTAACCAAGGAGACCCATCAGTGGCATAATCAAAGGGCCTAAAAAACTTTCCTTGTTGATAATATGAGGGGAACACAAAATACAACTTTGTTGCTCACATGACTAACAAAGTACATGTCTTCAGGTGATGATGTGGATTTAGAAAGGTAATACTCATAAAAGAGCAAGGAAATGTCACTTCTATTCATAACAATTTGAGAATAAGGGAAAAAACCCGCTGAAATACTAATAAAATCTTGCTTACTAAGACAATATTAATTTTTTGAAATGAATGGTTTTTTTTGTGATTATTATAAAGGGTGTTCCAATAACTTGGACTAATTTTAAATGTGAATTAAGTTTAAGTGTCTGTTTTTTTTCTTTTAGATTTGGCAGACATTTGGGCAATATTATTTTTCACCAATAATTATCATGACTTAAATAACATGATCCAATAGAGAAATAAATAAATTTTCACCAATAACACTGATTTATTTACTGCTAACTTTGATCCATGAAACACCATTATATATAATCCATCTTAATGAAACACCCTTTATTTGTTATAATGATCATGCACTACACTTTCATGAAAACAATTTATAGTTGCATGGTTTTGCATCAAACCAAACTCTGAAGTCAATACTTACAAGGCTGTTTCTGAATAATATCAAGTAATTTGTCAATGCATTGTATTCTTTGATTTGGCTGAATGGTCTCCAGGAATTCTACGAGGTATTTGCTGGCATCACTGCAAAAGGAAAAGACAATGAGGAAGAATGTTCAGCTCTTAGTTCTATCATTGCAACTTACAAGTGCAATATTAACTGTTTTCAGATTTTTAGGTTAGGCTTGGTTAGTTAATATAACAGCATATCAATGCTTTTTACACTATTTATATTGTTCAGATTGTTGTCCTTATCTTTGTCATATTCACAATGTTTCAGCCTTCTTCAGGTGATATACTTTGGAATTCCAAACCCAACCCTTTATTTAATCCACGAGGGGGGTGTTAATTCCACATGCCATGCATTTTTTAGATATCTCAGTATCAGTCAATGCCCTTTAGTAACTGGACTCTCCAAGTTTTTGTTCACCTCTGCTGTGCCCAGGTACTGAACTCACAACTCTTTGGGTCAAGTCACTTTTTAGATTACTCAACCAATGCTTTTATCCACTAGGCCATGTGTCCTTGGGGACAAAACAGCTGAAACGTTGTAAACATGGCAATTAGGATGAGGACAATAGTCTGAATGATGTAAATAGCTACAATAACTCAGCTTAGAAATATAGACCAGATATACCAGCACCTACTGGATTACTTAATATCAAATTATAGAACAAAAAAACAAAAAAAACATGTATTAATACAAACAAAAGGTATACATAGGTCTAGTTCATACCCAGAAAGTGATGTGTATATGCATAGTATAATAAAGAAAAAGGAAAAAAAAAATCCCAAAAAACAAATGCGCAGTTGCTTAGTATGCTAACATTGAAAAAGGTACATGTAGGTAGGTTGTATGTTAGAGGCAAAAGACTGAGAGAGAGAGAGAGATAAATAGGTTGATTACATATGGACAGGTCTATATAAATATATATATATACACACACACACATATATGTGTATGTGTATATGTACGTATGTATGTGTATATATGTATATATATATATATATATATATATATATATATATATATGTGCGTATATATATATATATATATATATATATATGTATGTGCGTATATATATATATATATATGCGTATATATAATATATATATATATGTATGTATGTGCGTATATATAATATATATATATATATATATGTATGTATGTGCGTATATATTAGGTTGGTGCAAAAATAATTTCGTTTTCTAACATATGTTACTATGTGAGAAAACGAAATTATTTTTGCACCAACCTAATATATATATATATATGTATGTATGTGCATATATATTATATATATATATATATATGTATGTGCGTATATATAATATATATATGTATGTATGTATGTGCCTATATATAATATATATATATATTGTTAAATTTCTCAGAATAATTCTGAAGATAAGACAAATTGGATAAAAAAGACAATTGGAAAATAGTCCTTGCGGACACATTTAGTCATTTGACTTTATCAAGGCAAGTGATGATAAATAAAAGCAAAATGTTGTGTAGTTACATCAAATTTAAAAATTAAAACAAAAAAAAAAAACAAAACACTCATGTATTAGCTTCTTTCTGGATATTGCTAACTTTTTTTATCTTTATTTTTTACTAAGAGTTTTTTCTTGTTTTCCATGTCAACAATACTATTAAATTACTAAGCATAACTGTATGCTCCAGCCTTCTTCAGGTGATACACTTTGGAATTCTGAACTGAATCCTTTATTTCATTCATTGGTTTCAATTACATTTTTTGGTATCTACAATACCTTATCTCTGAAATATAGACATATGGTATTTTTGTTCCTGATAAAAAACACCATGAATTAATGAAAACAAAAGATATACATAGGTCCAGTTTACACCAGAGTAAAAAATAAGGTACATGTAGGTGAGTGAATTTTTTTTTTATGGCTTATTTAAAGTCAGAAAATAATTAGATTTTAGGAATTTTTGATATAATAATGAGAAATAACCCATTGAAGGGGAAAGAAGAGGTGGAGTCATAACTTTTCCAAAGGTATTTGTGCCTAAGTGAATATAATGAACCTGGGTGGAATTGAAACAGTAGCTCCAGTGAAGCACATACAATTCAGAAAAGGAAAAGGTCATTCACATTGACCTGATGATCCCTACTATGACCTCACAACATGACCTTAAGCAATATATCAGATACAGTGTAACTTGGATATAAGAGAGTTGTCGGGACCAGAGAAGAAGTCTATTATATCCGAGTTTCTCTTATATCTGGATTTGGTCTATTTTATATACATTAACACAGGCTCTAATTTAGGACCAGAGAAAATCTCTCTTATACCCGGGTTACACTGTATAAACTATCACCTAATCATAGAAAATACCCCAAAATATCAAAAATGGTATATAAATGCTCAAGGTTTGTGCATCCACTCAAACCCTGAGAATTACTTAAATTAAAAATGAATAAAATAAAATTGCTGAAAATCTGATAAGCATGATTTGATTAGTTTATTGTTTTATCAGCTGTGGTGTAGCACACACACACAAAATTTCATAGAAAGATCTTGTATGTGCCAAAAATCATTTCAGGATATGGACGATCATGGCTCTCTCAAACTTATCCCATGTGGCCCTTAGCAGTCTTTCTCCTATTTCTAAGATTCCCAACCCCTTTCTACAATCAATTCGCACATGTTTGTCAGGTAGGTAGCTTGCTACAATCCCCTCCTATCCTCTTTTTGTCTTTTAATACACACTGTGAGAGTTAAGTTTCCCAAACTCTCCTTCCTCATTATGTGTTCAAGGAATTTCACTGAGTTCCTGATTCTGAGCATGTGTTCATTTTGTTGTAATTTTCTTTAAGACTTCCGTGTTGCTTCCTCGCTACGTTCACGGAATTATCAGTAACCAGAACCTTATAGAACCACATTCCTGTTGCCTCCAGTTTTCTGAGGAGAGATTCCATCCATTATCATCATTCACTGCTATACAAATAGATTGTTATCACGAATATATATTAACAAACAAAAAAATTATGAAATTTTATAAAAGTTAATAACGAAGTCCAGTTTGTTATGTAAACATTTATTGCATCCCCTCCCCATGGGAGTCAAAACAAAGTATATATTGTAACGAAGTCCAGTTTGTTATGTAAATAATTGCATCCCCATGGGAGTCAAAACATGCTCACTCTCACGCACGACGTGATTTCTTTAAGAAATCTAAAAAAAAAAATTTTTTTTAAATTTAAATGTAAAATAGATTCACATTCATTTACTTCTCAGTTTTCATCTTTTTACAAAATAAAACAGAAATATTGGATTTTCAATTATCCTTTATAAATTTTTCATGAGACTCGTTAATTAATAAAGAAAAAAAAATTAATAAAAAAGTGGGGAATTTTGTGGTGCGAAAATAGCTTAGATCCGTAAAGTTAATAATGTATAACCAAGAACTTATTAAAGTTATTTTTCGGTTGTACTAACAACTTAGCCTTGTTTGGGAAGAGATTTTTTTTTCTACTTCACCTGAAAAAGAAATGCGATGAATGAAAGAAGCTATCAATGTTTACAGTAAAGCCAGAATTAAATGATATAAAATAAAACAATATTAATTTCATGATTTTACCTCCGGAGAGTTAATCCATGCATTTTAAAACTAGACGATAACTGACTCTTGATCTTCACCTTTGCCGACGCCATCCTGAATATTCGCGCCAAAGTGCGAAACGAAAGATATTAAAATAGAAACTTACATTTTTTTTTTCAAATGTAAATTTTCTTATTCAAAAAAGATTCTAAAATAAATATAATTATTTAATTATTCCTTATGTGTTGTTTTTTATGTGTTGGACTTAAAATAAGAATTGAATAACACAAAAAAGAGATACGAAACTAAGATCTGAAAAAAGGCGCATGGAAAAAAACTTTTTTGTTTTGGTATAAAAAATAAAAAGTATTTAAAATGGTTAAAGTGGAAAACAGCTTTGAAATAAAATTAATATTAAACAGTCATCGATATAATTATAAAAATAAGAAAAAATTGCAGAAAATAAACGTTTACAAACTCAAAATAAAATTTGTAATAAAAAACAACTGCAGGCCAACTATTAATGTTGCTAGTAGAAATGTTCCCAACTATGAGTCCACGGACTCCCTTTAGGGATAGTTTCCCAACCAGAGGTACGCTGAATTCAAAAGTTTTGGTATTTCTGATTTCATATGTAACAGTTTATATAAGAATTTTATACAATCAGTGCAAAATAAGCATTTATTTTAGAATTTTAGAGAGAAATAGAACTGTGTTCAGGCTTATTAAGTACATATTTTCAAAAAGCAAAATTTAAATGTAATTTTTAAAAAACAATCATTCATTCTTAAAATGTTGGATAAAAATATCTCCCATATCAGTTGCATGATGGTTGGCAACTCTACTAATAACTGTGACCACTATTCCAATTAAAAATTAAAATGAAATTAATAAATACAAACAAATATTTATAGAAAGAAAAAAGAAATGCAGCAAAATTATCATAATAAAAAAAACAATTATAAAAAAGTTGAGTTTATGGGAAATATGATTTACAAGGATTAGTTATCTTGTCTTTTTTTTTAAGGAATTAGAAAATGGTTTATAATTTCAAAATATTAGTAAATTTACAAATGTCAGTTTGAGACACCATGAGACATCTTATTAGCATTGGCAACACTGACCAAGATGTCAGCTTGCCCAGTGGCAAGTGGATCCCCTTTTTGTCTTTTTTTTTTTTTTTTTTTCACGGTGAGTTTCACCCTGTACAAGGCCCTGGAACATTAAGAGACACAATTTATGAAGATACGTGTGGTAGATAACAGTTAACCCAAGACTTGAACAGGTTAAGATTGTAGTGATTGATAAAACATTTTTTGGGAAGTTGGTTCCACAGAGCAGTGAATTGTGGGATGAAGTTGCTCAAGTGGAACTTACTTCTCATCAATGGGATACAGAGGGAATGATGGTGGTTCACTATAATGAGCGTGGCATGGTGGGTTCTAGCTGTGAAGGTTAGAACTCGTAGAACTAAGGTATGTAGTTTGTCAGGATATTTTCCATGGAAGTAGCAAGAGAACAGTGAAAGGCTTGCAACATCTCATCTGTAAGAGAGGGGTTGCAGGGTGGAAAATAATTTGTTACCCACAAGGAGGTGAAGATGTTTTTGGACCCTATCAAGACTAGAAATTGAGAACTGGGCAGTTCTTGCCCAAATATGACACTAGTACTCCATTTTAGGCCTGATTTGGCTCTTGTAAAGATAGAGGATAGCACAAGGTGTCAGGTACTTGCTGAAGTGGTACAAGGAACTGAAACTTTTTCCTGCATTTTTAGCAATGGGTCATATGTACAAATTCCACTTGAGGTCTGTGTTGACTTTGAGGATCAATAGCTGCTCAAAGCAAGGGTCCTGCCTGAAAGGATACCCATTCATTGTGACTGGTGGTAGTTCAGGGTCTGATTGGCAGTGATGGAATGTAACTAGTTTGGTTTTATCAAATAAAAATCTAATAAAGAAACAAACACAGACAACTGTTTTAGTAATATAAAGGAATAAGAACTTTATAAAATCATCTGCACGCTGTCTCAAGTCTAATGTGAAATGACATTTTCAAAGCTAAAGATCATAAAGACAAGGTTAAAATATTTGCTGCCTGAGAAGAATTTGGAATCATACATGTTGGTATCCATTGAAAAGGAATTGTTAGATGAATTGGATGCAGAAGCAATTATTGGCAGATTCACCCAATCATCCTATGAATGCAAACAATTATTCTTAATTAGGTGAAATGTATGCAATGCTCTATTGCACTTTTGAACTATCTGTTAATGTGTAAAGTGTGCAGTAAACTATTTAAAAATATCAACCAATTACTGAAAAATTAATATATATATATATATATATATATATATATATATATATATATATATATATATAAGTTAAATTAAAAAAAGTTTTCTATTATGTCTTATCTCTTTTCTTCACTTTTTTCTGTCTTCTTTCCTTTTCATGTGAAAGGACTTGTTAAATAGGTCAAAATGTCTACCCCTTACTCTACCACCCTTACACTTACGTATCTTAATAAAGATAGATTTAAACATATTCCTATCTCTCCCTTCTCTCTCTAATTTCGACCAAATCAGTCATTCTCTTCCCCCCTCTCTCTATCACCTTACATCAACTTAAAACTAACTGTCAAAAACTTATATAAAAATAATAATATATAAATTTTTAAACCATTTTCTCTTATGCATGGAAACGTGATGTGAGAAACCAGGAAAAAAATTCCATTCCTGGGGAAATAAAATATAATCTATAGACCCATAAGGCTGTCTGTTTTTTAACTTAACTAATATTCACTGTGTTTTTACATTGGGCTCTCTGGATTACATCCATATGGATTACCAAACATTTCATTATCTAATTATATATATATATATATATATATATATATATATATATATATATATATATATATATTTATATATATATATATATATATATATAAAGAAATATGAAGAAATATAGTCTTAAGGTGTGCTATATTTATGGAATAAAGTGCTCAATATCAGAGATAGAGCATGTGGCCTGACAATTGCATATTGCATGAAACAGACTGTCACCTCTAAGTGCTGACTTCTATGTTCCCTTTTATATTCACACACGCTCTCTCTCTCTCTCTCTCTATATATATATATATATAAATATATATATATGAAGAAATACAGTTTTAAGGTGTGCTATATTTACAGGATAAAGTGCTCAATATCAGAGATAGAACGTATGTAAATAAAAATACAAAAGTGAACATTGAAGTCAACACTGTTTCATGCTACATGCAATCATCAGACTGCCTGACGATTGCGTCTAACATGAAACAGCCTGTCACCTCTGAGTGTTGACTTCAATGTTCACTTTTATATATATATATATATATATATATATATATATATATATATATATACATATATAAGCATAAAAGTGAACATATATATATATATATATATATATATATATATATAGATAAAACTACATTATAACATTCTGTACTTACCTTTGGTAACTGTTGCCAGTAATATGTACTGTATATATACACTGTAATTACTAAGAAATACACATTTTTCCTCACAAATTTTAATTGTACCCTTTTTTTCTGTATGTTTTTTTAAAAAAATATTATTTATTCATTAAAAAACTTAAATGAAAGCATTGTAGTTGTGGGTGTGCCCCATTTATCTCCTGATAATCAATATTCTTAAACCCAGCCTACCACTGGTTATTAGTAAAAAATATCTTGATAGCTACTCCCTGAAAGTCATTGCTTTCATTAACTTCATTATCTTCTACAGTTGTCTTGAATTATTTATTTTTCTTATTGTTAGTATAAGAAGACTAGCAATTGTTTACATTATTTACATGCAGACTACTGTCCTCATCTTTGTTGTTGTTATCACAACATTTCAGTTTTTGTGTTCTCCAGTCTTCATCCGGTGCATCTAGATGCAGTGGCAGACCTACATTTTTGGGGTCCTGAAACTTTAACAGATATGGGGGCTCCTTCGCAACCAGCAACAATAGCTTTACGGATCTAACTGCCAAAATGTAAGCTATGAATAGATTCTAGCAAGCTCAATGAGCCCATACAGCTGGGGTTCAGGTGTTACAAGCCGCCCCCCAATTTAAAATTTGACTAATTATAAGGGAATTTTGAAATGGATATTAGAGTATATTCTAAAGCCAATACTGTCTACTTCAACCCATTGGATTGTGATTCTATCACTAAAATTACCTTATTTTAATAACAAACACTCTAAAAAGTGATTTGAAATTTTTACTGTATAATGTTTTCTCTGTGTGATTTATACTGCCCACTGAATTAGATTCAAAGAAGATTATATACTTCAATTATTTCAAAATATTGTCCTCATTTTTGTTGTGGTTATCACCATGACAGGCAGTCCCGTGAAAACTTTGAAACCAGTAATAAGACTGGTTCTCTTCTCCGGATTAGCCTTAGCATGTACAGTGCTGTTGTTTTCGGGGTCAAACTAATTTTTAATTTCACTAATATAAAGTCCCCTTCCTGACCACCTAGTAAAAAAGTTTACTCACCCTAAGGTATTCTATTGATAATTATAATTTTGGATATAAATGAGATTTAGGGAAAAAGTCTGTGCAAAAAAAGTGACTCACTTATTTCCTGCAACTAGTAATCAATAGAAACATAACCGAACAGCTTTAAATAAAGAATAATAGAGGTATAATTTATTTATAATAGGTAATATAGTTCGAAATATTTAATAATGTATGGCTCCTCTTTTATTTTGAATAACCTTTTCAACCCTCTTTGGCATTGACTTGATTAGGTTCTGGCAAATCTCATCTCCAAGCATTGAATTCCATTCGGATATGAAATTCACAATCAAATCCTCTTTGTTGCTCAACTACTTTCTTGAGAGCATGTACTTTATAATGCTCCATAAATTTTCTATTGGGTTGAGGTCAGGAGATTGGGACGGTCATGTCATAACACTCACCTGCTTCTCATCAAAGTATTCCTTCATTAATTTTAATTTGTGACAGGGAGCATTATCCGGCATAAAAATGATCTTGGTGGGGTTGATTTGCACTCTTTCAGCAGAAGGGAGCAAACAAAACTTATCCTTTGAATTTAGCTCAACTTTCGTTTCATCGGAGAAGAGAACATTCTTCCATTTTAACCCCAAAAACAATAGACAAAAAATATTTTTAGCAAAAAAATCAGGTGAGTCACTTTTATCGAACAGCACTGTATGTCTGTGTTATACTACTTAATCAAGATCTCTTTCTGATTCACAAATACATTTCACCAGACATGACGCTCGGATGTGAGTGCTAAGAAAGCAAAACATTAAATAGAAAAGTCGTCTTCCGTGCAGGGGCTCTGAGCATCACATCCGGTCCACAAAACAAATTCCCGAACATTCCTGGAAAAAAAAAATCATAATAATAGTGGATGTGCCTGGAAATCTGCACCAGTTAAACCAAAGATATAAAGACGGCACTCCTCGCCGATGACAGGCAGTTCGGTTTCAATACTTCAGCCTCAAACCATCAACACCTCACCAGCGTCGATTTCAACCCTGAAGAGAGGCGTACGTTAAACCCCACCAACAACACAACACTTGTCTTCACTAATCTGCTCCAGGTCTCTCTCCTGGCACCAACTGTGACCTCGACCAACCAACCAACCCAAGATATCGGATAACTCCTAGCGCTGTCGACAACACCCTTACATCCAATTGCTTTCCTTACTAACAGCAACTAAGGAACCATATACGAACAATTTTTGCCACTTTTCACACAACTATGTACGTATTCTGAATTTTCACCAATACACGTTGGAATTTTAATCCTTGTTTATTCTTTTCCCTGCAACCACACACTCGTTATAACATGTGTGCATACACACATACAGAGGAACCAAATGTCATTTTTAAAGATCAGGTAAATAAATATGTATGTATATATAGATATTAAAATTATAAATAATAACGATTTCCTTGTAGTCCTTATTTTAATAATTTAGTCAATGTTAATAAATTTATGAATAAAAAATTCTTCATATTTATATCTTTATAAACTGGTAAATGATAAATATTGCATTGCATTAGTTTTAATTGTATTAGTTTTTAGAATGTTGTAAATATAAAATTGTTCTTGTAAATACATTAAATAAAAAATCATACACTATTTATTTATTACATTAATAAATAAATAGTGTATGATTTTTTATTGTAAATTCTCAAGAACAAAAAAATGTATAAATTCAATTTCATCATATATTTAGGTTTTATTACAATTGTAATCATCGGGGATATATTTAGGAAGAAAAATAAATTCAACGCCAATTCAGATGCTGGTAAACAAATTGCTTACAATGCTGTAAAAGCATTTAAATCGGAGAGACATCACGAAAAAACCAGTATCTACAAACCAAAAAGAGATTTATGTTTAGACAACCATTCAAACAATTTAAATTAAAAAAGAATATAATTCTTTATGTTGAAAGGACTTCGTGGGCCCACTAATAAGAATATTACCAACTGTAAACACTTGTCAAAAACATATTACATCACCAACATTTCTTGAATCCATTCTTAAAGAATCTAACGTATCTTTATCTAAAACAAAAGGTATGTACATAAAAACGTACCCAAATCAACATGGGGAAAACCACCAAATATAATACTGTACTGTAGTGGACCGTGGCTGTGATGTTGTTCAGTAGACGAGGAAGAACACATGTGGGTTCAGATTTTTCCTGTCAGCCGGCCCAACTACATGAGAAAGTTGGACTTTAATTAAGTCCAAAGAAGAAGGCAAAGAAAAACAAACACAAGACCGATAAACATATGTATACAAATATATTAATAACAAGTTACATGGAAACAGTTACAAAGGACAAAGTGTGTGTCTGAATATTCTGTATGTGCGTGTGTGTGTGTGTGTGTGTATGTATTGTGCTTAGCGTGTTCCCAGCATTTTGGGAAACGCTATCCCTTTGAGCGCTTACATTTTCGAGGTGGTAAGGCTGAAAGCCTGAGGAAAAAAAGAGATTTACCCCCAGGTGTCGGCGCGAAGGCCTGAGAGAGAAAGAATATTTATTCATACAAAAATGTATAAAATGTGGCACAAGGCCTAAAAGGGGGTTGGGGAATGACGGTCTTCTTCTGTCTTACATCTAAAACTTAGCTAGTCTCAGACATGGACCCAAACACACATTCACTCCTACCTGAGAGAGAAAGAGAAAAAGGCGAAGGGTCAGCGACTATTTATAGCCACGAAGAGCGACCCCTGGTGAAAGGGTTAACGAACTAAAGGAGGAGTTAACTCCGACAACACTTATGAATATACATTAACATCTGAATCTCATATAGAATAATTACATTTGCATACATAAAGCAATATAGGGTGTTCCAGAAGTGTTGGGAACATTTCAAGTCCTCATATCTACTGAACTATTTATGGTAGTAAGATGAAAAATGGTATCATTTTAAAGCTAAATTCATTAAGATTTTTGTAATGCTAATGATTTTTTCATATTTTTTCAGATCGATTAATAGCGTTCAATCAACCAGAAAAGACGTTTTGCGTCCTTGAATTTGCATAAACTGAATCATGGACATTTGTTCAACGTACATTTCCCAGGTCTCCAGATCTCACACCCTGCGATTTCTTTTTGTGGGAGGGGGTGTGGGAAAGGACTGGTCTGTGTGCCTCCTCTTCCAAAAAGACGTGGATGAACTGAAGACCCGAATAACGGAAGCTGTTGCAACCATCGACAACGAAATGCTGGAACGCGTTTGGCATGAATTGGACTATCGGCTTGATGTGTGCCGTGTGACCAAAGGAGCTCACATTGAACATCTTTGAACATTCCATTAAAAACTTGAGATTAAATTCTTTCAGAATATGTCAGGCGCGTTTCTATATCTTTAATAGTTTTCGAGATATTCAATGTCAAATGTTCCCAAGACTTTATTTATGTTTTTCAGTTTGGCATGGAATCCATTAATTTCTTGAAACTGTAGTGGTGCTGTAAGAATTATTGGCTAGGGTCACCGTGAATATAATCAAGAAGGAAAGCTGTGTTCTTGTAAACAACACCCCACATGAATCATGTACAACAAACACGAGAGAAAAATAATCAAGCTCAGTGAACATTAATAAAATATTGTATTAACAATGGTATACAAATATCAACAATAGTATAAAGAAAGTTGCTTCCCTTTTTCCGCAATAAAAAGGGTAAGTTTAGCTAATTAATGTTGAGTACAATGTTAAATGTTATTTAACTACAAAGTTCAATTGAAGTCTTAGCTAAATAAAGAATAATTCCACAGTGTATTACCACTGTAGAAAGATGTATTGTTCATGAGTGATATCAATAGGAATTAGTATGATTACTCGAATGAGTAATAATTAAGAATTAAAATGTCACAAGAAATATGCGCCGTGTCGTATTTTCCAAGAATTGAACTGCTACTGGCTGTTGGCTAACAGCGAGAGGGTTTTTACAGTTACGCATAGGCTCCAGTGAGCTTGGCGCCAAAAATATAGAAAGATACTAAAATACGCGATTGGTCAGGAAATGGACCAATCCGTGATTTTAGGGAAAAATTCAAATTACGTGCGATGGCAAAATTGTCATATAATAAGTATCATATACTTATGAACCAATGACATTAAAGAAAGCAGAGGTGTGGCACATGTAAGTGATCACCGCAAAACTTCGAATGGACGAATCGTTTAACAAGTCGAATGCACGTGAAACATGATTAACCAATGAAAATCAAACTAGACAAAAGTAAAAATACCAAAATTTCTTTCTTCTTTTTCTCCATATCTTATTCTCTGATGAAACTTTAATAAAAGTGGAACATATTTGATTGTTAAACATTTCCTATTAGTTCCTTATCTTAGTAATCTGTCGAACACCACCCCAGATTTGATGTATATTTGATCCCAACTCATATGCATACATCCAGAAAATAAATCGCTTTTCGGAATCCTAGAAAAAATTAATAAAAAGCTTAATTGCAGAGCTTTATCAGCCGTCTTCAATGAAATTCGTATAAAAGAGGGATTGCTGTCCAAATACACACCCATATATTTTTAATACATTCTTTTTTATAGATACAAATATTTAAGTAAATGCTCTGTTTATAATAAACAGTATTAAACAACATTTACCGGCCTGAATGTCCGAGAAATTTTCACAGAAAATATTCGTCCTGGGACAGGATTCGAACCCATATTCTATACGGAACCGTCATTTAGCTTGACGTGCCTTTACAGATTTGGCCACGAAGAAGCGTTCAATTAGCACGGTCGACTTTACTTTATTTAAACTTTAATTTTCCATGAATCTCTCACGTACATTCACATAGGTACCTTCATGAAAATCGATAGCATGACAAGAACGGTCTGAAAATTAATGAAAAAAATTTTTCTTCGTGTTAAATGTATATTTCATTATTGAGAAAGAAGAAACACTAAAAAGTATTTTTGAAATATTTTTTGAAATTTTTTACTCATACTTAACATGTCCAAAATTTTAGTTACAAATCTTGTTTACTAAATAACGAAAAAAAAACTCGATTTAAGCCAGTTTTAAAATTTTTTTTAAATAAGTTAAATTCTTCGTTTAAAATTCGTTTAAAAATTACACATCTGCTCATAGCGTATCAAATGTAAACAAATGACGTCACACATTATGAAATGGACAAAGTCCGACAATTATTTTAAAGACATTTTTATATGCATATATATATGGATGTGTGTGTGTGTACACACGGCAAAACAAACACACACATATAATTAACACGAATACAGACGCAGGTATTGATGTTTGATTTATACGCAAAACAGTAGATAAAAATCTCTAAAATATATATAAAATCTCTAATACACACACACACACACATATATATATACACACATGCACACATGCACACAGGCACACATACTGATGTTTGATATATAGGCAAAACAATAAATAAAAAATTTCTAAAATATATATCTCTAGCACACACGTGCACACACACACACACACACACGCACACACATATATGCACACGAACACACATATTGATGTTTGATGTATAGGCAAAACAGTAAATAAAAAATCTCTCCTCTTGTAGCTATCAGCCAGATAGCTCCAACCCACGTATATTATATAAAAATAGTTTCACCATTGTCTGAAACAATTATTGTATTCTTCCATTCAAACAAAATAGACAGGGGCAAAATTGATTTCTTGCTGAACGCACCCATTGGGATTGTGGGTCATAATACACTCCTCTGTTCGCTTTGCTCTATGGGTTTGCAAATAGCAAAAAATGTGAGGTGGGGATTTAATAATAAAAAGTCACAATTTCATTATGTGATTATGAAACCACTCGGAAGGTGGAATGCTTTCACATTGCTTTCTTCGAAGTGTCTCTTGGAAAAGGTGCACTATCTGTTATTTTCTTGGTGGAGATTATAGAAAATCTTGGATTATTTAACATCCACGGTGTTATATGGGAAGCTGGGACAGTTCCAAGCCACTCCTCCCACCCATGTTTTTTTTTTCTTCTGAAAACAAGAACTAAACATGGGAGGAATTGAGGAGCGTGGAATCGCTTGTTATTAGGTTGGTGCAAAAACAATGTCGGTTTTTGACGTATTTTTTAACGTCAAAAACCAACCTAATAATTGCACCAACCTAATAATTGCTGTGGTTCCAAGGTCCACCCTAACCTGGGGTGATAGCACCTGTTAGGGTCCCAGCTATGGGTAAATAGTAAATCCCAGAAACAAAAAGCAAAACACTAGGAAAGTATAAAATACATTTTTATAGTAAAAATCCCAGCAATACGTTTTTATAAAAAAAATACTAACAATACATTTTCATAAAAAAATACCAACAATATATTTTTATAATAAAATTTCCAACAATACATTTTTATAGCAAAATAACCAGATATACTTTTATTAGAATTATCAACAATAATATTTATATAGTAAAACTAGCCAAATTACATACATTTTAGAAATAAAAATGACAATAGGAAAACTGGTAATTGCTGACGCGTTTCGTCCAATGTGGACTTTATATATATATATATATATATATATATATATATATATATATATATATATATATATATATATATATATATATATTTTTCGTATTGTGCTTTGATAAAGTCCACATTGGACGAAACGCGTCAGCAATTATTAGGTTTGTGCAAAAATAATGACGTAATAATGTCGTGTTTTGACGTAACGTCAAAAAACGACATTATTACGTCATTATTTTTGCACAAACCTAATACTAGTTTTCCTATTGTCATCTTTATTCATAAATATTGTCTTCTCTACTGGTTAAATCGGAGAAATTTTCATACATTTTAGAGTAAAACTAGCCAAATTACCCATGCCTTGCTGCGTATCACACATTTGTTTTGTAAGAAAATGATACTCAATGTTATAATTTGTGGAGATAAATAATACATTTCAATATTATTCAATGATCTTGCCGATGTGACCTTCATCTTCTGGCTTTCTCCTATATTTTGGATAGGAGTCATTCCCCTTTTAAATTTAATTTAAATCCAAGGAAAAATTTTTCAGTGGGTGGTTTGTGCAAAATAGCTTAAGCTGACCTCTTTGATATGTATTTGAGGCAATACTTGATTGAATGAATTGATGAGCAGATTTCAACATTGATATGACAGTTGAATTGTTGCAGTAAATATGTATTGTAATGCACTATCCACTGATTGGTGATTTCTTGCTCAACTTGACGTCAATATTGTCTCATTTTGATCTTACCGATGTGACCCCCATCTCCTGGCTTTCTCCCTCTATATTTTGGATAGGAGTCATTCCCTGATTCAAATTTAAATTTAATTTATATCAAAGTGAAAAAATCAGTGTGGAGTTCGTGCTAACCCCGGATCCTCTTTGATCAAAATGAAATATACTTATCCAAGTACCTTAAGAGTCATTCTCTTGTTCAAATTTAAATTTAATTTATATCAAAAGGGAAAAAATTCAATGAGGGGTTTGGCCTCCCAGGGACCCCCTTTATCAAAATGCAATATGCATATCCAAGTACGCTGGGTGATGTAGTTTAAGAATATATATGGTTATGGGGGGGGGGGTCTATCTCCAAAACCCTAGGAGGTGTTCGATAACAAACAGACAGACAGAGGCTACAACTTATATATATATATATATATATATATATATATATATATATATATATATATATATATATATATATTGAAGTCATAGCATACATTGTCAAAAATATTATTAATCTCATTTCTTGTAAGGAGAAACAAGTTTTCACTTCTCGTTTGTTTTTGTAAGATTATTTGGCAAAAAAATAAATAAAAAAGAAACTAAGTAATTATAATTTAATCATGAAATAATGTAATTCTCTTGAATTAATTATAAAATAGAATTTTCATATTTAGATTTTGAAGTTAAATAACTTGTGGTGAATACGAAATAAAAATAACTCTCTTTTCTCTACTGTTTTCAAATTCGCGAGCATACGTAAAAATTTATTTTGACCACTAGAAAAAGGGATTGGCTTCGAGCTGAAAAAATAGCAAGGCAAAATTTAACGAGCCTATGTGAAATCGCTTTATGATATAAACAAGCAGAGAAAGTTGAATCAAAGCAGTGGGAGAGAGTGAGAAAAAGCAGAAAGAAGCAGGAGGCAGAAAGCCATATTTCCACGCGTCTGAATAACGCCGGTGTCAAATTACACGTTGATACATTATCAGCCACTAATGAGAGCAGGGCAATTTCAAAGAACTCTATTCAACTCCAAAGCTAAGTACATTAAAATATATCTTTTCATTCATGTTGAACACAACCGTATAACTTTTATGTGAAAAACGAACTCTCTCAATTTGTTTTAAATATTTTGGATTATTACTTTGTGTACGATGATTTAATATGAACGTTTTCCCTTCTTGACAATTCTTCGAAACTACGAACTTTAAATATTTGATTCTTTTTATTAAACAAGCTACTGACAACTTCATATATGTAAATTTGTAAATAAATTTCTTACCTTGTTTCGTTAAATATAACACGTGTGTTTTCTCCTGGTCATTATCCTTCAATACTTCAAACTCATATGGGTTGATATGCTGCTAAATAAAACCAACCAACCAACTTGGAACTAAACATATGATTAAATGTGTTTCTTTAGCCTCAATCTATATAACAATATTATATCATTTGTTTAAAATTATTACTTTTACCATTCATTTTCAAAATAAATCGGTAAACTTCATTGTCATTTTTTTCCGAAACATTAGCTTCTAAAACTTTTCGAGGTTCTTGACAAAATCCAAAGAAGGATCTGTAATATAATCGATTCTGACTTGGCATCTCAACTTTAGTCACCTTCTCACGGACGTGACGTGGCTACCCTCTGTCTTTTCTACAAATATTTTCATGGCAACTGCTCTGGCGAGCTTCTTTCCCTGGTGCCTCGGCTACGTGAATTTAAGCGGGACACTAGATCGGCATCTGGGACGCACCCATTCATTATTGAAATAGCTAAATGCAACTGCCATTTCTACTCCAATAGTTTCTTTTCTTGTACTTCTTGCCTATGGAACTCCTACAATCTTCATAAATTTAAATGCAATTTCAATCGCCATTTTCTATCTTCTTGAATCCCGTTCATCTTTTGTACTTTCCTCAATCCTCCCTATATTCAGTCTTTTCTCTCACTTTCACTCTCAGTAATCCCACTGCGTACTAGTGGCAATCCCGCCTTACGTGGGGCGAAATGATTAAAATAAATAAAAAAGTAAAGAAGTCTTATATGCAAAAAAAGTCTCATTTTGGCAAATATACAAATGAACAGACAAAAATGATTATTTAAAATAAATAGTACGATAATAGAATGGACAAGCAACTGCTAGATAAACTGATGAAAATAAAGATATTGTGTATTTTGATTAATTGATTGATTTCTGTTTTTACGGTATATCAACTCTTTTGGGGTTATTTAAAACCAAAACATTTTGGATTGTAGGAGTTTGTTTACAGCAGTGGCATGCAAAAGGGTTGATGCTTTTTAAACTGAAGTTCCAATACAGTTTTCACTGTTTGTGACTAGGAAGGTGTTACACATACTTCCAAACAGTAGTGTGCAGAAGGTGGGTGTAGAGGGTGCGCAGGCCCCGGGTATCCATATCGGGAGGGCATCCAATCAAAGAGTGAAATAAAAATTTAAATTATATTGAATTTTGAATGAAGCTTTTATCTCATGTTTCATCTGTTTTTACATATTCAAAATGTCTTCTTTTCTTACATTTCTCAGTAGTAGGCCATATAAGCCCCCTTCCTACTTGAGTCTTAGGGGCATACAATCAAGGAGATTGCCCCATTCATCACCAGACATCACCAAACCTCTGCAAGTCACTGTCTTACCATACCTGGTGTCCCCAAGCAATCCATCATCTAAGTACTGACTGGCCTCAACACTGCTTAACTTTGGCGATTTTTAATTTTTTTTTTTTTATCATTCACCCCAAGCAAGGCAATAATACCACTAAGACACAAGTTACTTGGGGGAGAAAGAAAATGAAAAAAACTTTAGAAGAGACTGGAAACCCAATCCGAAACAGGAAACAAGATAAACCTACTCCTTTTCAACAGATAGAGAAGGAGTGTGAACTGGGCGATAGGTGAACCTATCTACCATTTTTTTTATTAAATGAAAACCAATGTTTTCACTGCAGTTTGATGGCAAATTGATATTCACTGTACTGACAACATTCTTTCAAATAGGGTCTTATATTTACTAGCAGGGGTAAGGTTTGGCGATAACTTCACTGTTATCCCCAGTGATTGATTAATTTATTTTTTATGGCTTATCAACCCTTTGCAGGTCATTTAAATCTAGAAAATATTTTTAGATTGTAAGATTTTTGGGGAGATAATAATGATTTAGTGATACATGTCTTACTAATTAATCCATAGCTGGGAGAGAAGAGGTGGCTTCGTAAAATCAGTCACTCATGAAGTCCAATCTAGTTACTCAGCATTCTAGTTCAGAGGTCAACAACTTTTTTGTACCACGGTGTTATGCAGGACAATTTTTTCCACGGACTCGGTGTATGTGTGTCGTGGGGAGGGTATCGGTGCCGGTCACGCGATTAATACCTGTTTTATTTTTCTATGCGGTCCGGTACCAAATAGTCCATGGTTCGGTACCGGTCCGCGACCCTGTTGTTAGGGACCGCTGTTCTAGTTCACCAATATTTAATGGACAAACAAGTATAAAATTGGGGATCAGTTGGTTTTAATAACCAAGCTGTAAACTGATCAATCACTTTTTGCTATAGATTCAATGTTTGTACATTACAGGAAGCAATATTGCATTGCCAGATTGTAATACATTTTAGAGATTGGCGTTACTTTTGAATTTTGGACGTCTAACGAGATATCAGTTCAGAATTTAGTAGCACTGGGATTTCAATTGTAGCCTACTTGGTGATTTGCAGTCCAATCTGGTAATTCTGCATTGGAGATCACCAATATTTGATGGGATGGTCGCACCTGTTAAGGCCCCAGCTATAGACAAATAGGGAACTCCCAAACAAAAACAAAACTCGAAAGTATAAAAATACATTTTTATAGTAAAATACCAACAATAGATTTTATAGAAATATGGCCAGCAATACATTTTGTAGCCAAATTGGTGACTTGCAGTCTAATTTAGCAATCTTGCTTTTATATAATCAGTATTTGACTCACAAACAAATGGACATTAAATAGGGGATCATTTTTGTTTTATAATTAAATCATAACCATTGCTATAATATATTCAGTGTATTTCTCTATGCCAGAAAAGAATTATGTTGGATTACCAAGTTCTATTACAGTTTAAGGATTACAGTGATCCCTCGTTTATCGCGGTAGATCGGTTCTGAGGCCGGTCGCGATAACTGAATTTCCGTGAAGTAGGGACGCCATATTTACAGTATTTATTTAACGTGTATTTGGACTTTTAAAACCCTCCCTGTACTGTTAACAACCCACCCATTACAGTACTCTATTAATAACAAGGACAACTGTTAAGCAATAACACTTTAGATTAAAAAAAAAAATTGTTACTGTATTCAACACGAAAGAAGTTGAAATAGAATTTGAATGATGATGGTGATGAATTTGCTGCGCAGTAGAAATGATGATGATGAAGCTGATGATGACTTCTACTGTGCAGCCGATAATTGTACTTTACGTCTCTTCAGACAGCGGTGCCCTTTCTATTGCTATTTTACGCTTGTTTTGTTGTTCGTAGACCAGGAAATAATATTTATTATTAATATTTTAATGGGTTTAATGAAAAATTTTAGGTGTTCATATATCGCGATTTTTCTAGAATTTTCCAGAAACTCCGTGATATATTTTCCATATATATATTTTAAAAATCCGCGAAATCGTGAATCCGTGATAGTAGAACCGCGAATTAGCGAGGGATCACTGTAGTATTACTTTAAAATTTTTCTAGTTGTGGTATTTTTGGAGACAAACCTAATGATTAGGAAAAGACAGCTGAAATTCCTTGGGCACATAATGAGGAAGAGGGGTTTGGAAAACTTAATCCTCATGGGGAATATTGAGGACAAAGTAAATAAAAAAAAAGTTTGGCATAGGTACAGCCTAAGCCAGATTATGATCTTTTGGGGCCTCTAGGCTAATGAAATTATAGGACTCTTTAAGACGGAGCCAACGGCTAACTTATTCGCACTCATCTTGAATATTTTTTACTCATATATTTGAGCAACATTTACATGGCTTGAAGTAAACTTATTGCAAATTTTTTGAATAAACTAGAATAACTATTTTTTTGTTTGTTAATAAAAATATTCTTCAAGAAATATCACTATTTTACTATTTATTGCAAACCAAATTATCACATATTTCAACACAACCATATAATTTTTTTTAACCAGCATTATAGCAATCAAAATAAATATGAGTTTGCCATATTGATATCATCTCAGTTTATGAAACTATTTAGAAGTTATAACATCTAGAAAATTAAAAAAAACTGCTTTATAAAAGCTTTAGGGCCTGAGGCTGCAGCCAATGTAAGGATAATCTGGCCTTGGGCCCTAGACTGCAGCCTAGACTAGCCTAAAGGATAATCCAGTCCCAACTCGAATGAAATTATGTGGGCCCTATCAGATGGAGTAACTGTTTAACTTGCCGACATCGGTCTTGATAATTTTCTGTCATGATATATTTTAGTGACATTTACATGGCTTGAAGTAAACTTATTGCAAATTCTTTAAATAAACTAGAATAGCTTTTCTTTTGTTTGTCAATAACAAATATTCTTTAAGAAATACCACTATTTTACTATTTATTGCAAACCAAATTAGAAAATATTTCGACACAATCACAGTTAAAAAAACGGATTTTTATGCTTGAGTTTTAGACAGTGTGTTATATAAGAATAAAGTGTCACTGGCGACACTTGAGTTTGAACATAGATCGTCAGTGAGCAAACACAGGCGATCCCATTATTGAATTAAGTATCCCACGTAATCATAGAGGAAACGTATATAAGTAGGAAGTCGCGTGACGTCTAGATTGATCTCTACTTCTATTCAATCCTCTATTACTATACGGACTCTACTCTATTCAC
>OZ010614.1:43919411-43969411 GCA_963932145.1 Acanthosepion lycidas
ACGTCAACAAGGGATCAGATGTGACCATCTTTGGCATACAGCTGGAAAATAGCCGAGATGAAGTAACCAAGTATCAAATGGGCAAATGCATCAGTAGTAGTGAGGCATATTGGTGCATGTTTGGTTTCCAACTACATGAAAGACACCCGACTATTGTGCAACTTGCAGTGCATTTGGAAAACGGTCAACGGGTCTACTTCTCTGAGGCAAATACTGTTCGGGTAGCACACACACCCAATGATACTACATTCATTTTTCTTCAAGCTGTGCCAAAATGATCCTTTTTCCTGCACACTTTTGTTCCCCAAAGTGCCATCTTATTATGTCTGGAAAGGCAAAAAAGAATGGGTGCGTAGATTGATAGGTCAAAATGTATCGGTCATCTTGGTGTTAAGTTTGTATGAGTGTCTAGATAGAGTGTACACTGTACGTCTCAGCCAACATGAATGCATTTACCTTCGTCTCCTTCTTCATGAAGTCCGAGGCACAATATCCTTCCAGGATCCTAAAAAGGTAAACGGACTGGTTTGTACGACCTACCGAAAAGCATGCTTGACTTGAGGTTTGCTTGAAGATGATGCTCGGTGGAATGCAACAGTAGCTGAGGCTATGGTGTCAATCTCCTGCGAAGTAAGTGATTCTGCCTCTCTGTGCCATAAGTATAAGGATAACTTATCTGAAGTTTTTAAGCACCAAGCCCAACCCAAGTATGGAAATAGATTTCAGCGATAAAATTTACAACAGGGCATTTATCGTTATAGAAAACAATATTGTTTCTATGGGAGGGAATGTGTTACCGAGTATATATGCACCGTATGTATTAACTCGCACATTACTCACTAGAAAAAAAATTAACTGTCAATAACTCATTCTGGAATTGCTCACCTTAAAAATCAAATTGCTCACCCCACATGAGGCGTGCGCCCCACTTTCGGAACCACGGGTCTAAGGTAATAATACAAATGAAATAAGGTAGATAAGTCTACCATTCGTCCATGTATTGAATATTGCTGTCACGTCTGGTCTGGTACTTCTGCTATATATTTAGAGATTCTTGGTAAAATCCAAAGAAAAATCTGCAATGTTATCGGTCCTGGACTGGCATCTCGGCTTCAGTCACTTTTCTACTTAGCATAACATAGCTTCCCCTGTGTCTTTTCTATAAATATTTTAATGGCAATTGTCCTTGTTGCGGGGCTCTCCCCTTTTTACATAAGATGGACTCGCCCAAAGTATACTTATACTGACAGACAGAATACCTGCTGTGGAGATACGTGGGGATACGGAGACAGACACATGGTGTTCTCAGAGAGTTATACAAGATTCCAGTGTGTGTGTGTGTGTGTGTGTGAGAGAGAGAGAGAGAGAGAGAGAATTACGGCTTTACTTACAGAGACTTGTACATATACTTCCTACTAACCCGCATTCTTGGACTACTAATCTTCACTTCAAGTCTGTATTCTTACGTTTAATACAGTTATTTTTCTATCTCAATTACTGGCGTTGTTTATTTATTTGTGCAGGATTCCATTCACGGAATCCACAACAGTCCCAATGAGCTTTCCTCTTTGGTACCTCGACGTTTCGAATTTAAGCGCAGTACTAGATTGGCAGCTACTCGAAATGGTTAGATGTAACCGTAAGTACGAGTTTCTTCTCTCGCACTTTGGAACACTCTTCCGCCATTTTTTTTCTCTGTCAACTTTGATCTTCAAAAGTTTATATGCAATCGTTATCTTCTGTCATCTTAATTCCTGTTCTTTTATTGTTCACTCTGCTTCACAATGTTTTTACTTTTTTTCATATTCTTTCACACTCAGTACCTCCCTTGCGTGTTAGTGGCTTTATTACCTTCCTGTGGTGAAATGAAAAACAAAAGGGAGAGAAAAATGTTCATATGAAAGTTGAATTTACTTTAGTTGATAAAGTTAAAAAATATCCTTGTTAAAAAGTTACAGCGAAAGTTCACACGCTGTTGTTAATGTTCTGACCGGTCATGAATCAATAGGTCTGTTGTGGATTGTACTGATGATATATCGGCCTTGTCTGAACATACTGTTTTTTTTTTTTTGATATACATATATGTAATTTTCTTTGGGGTTTAAAAAGACATCATCAGCCCTACAACTGAAATATATAAATGACAAACAAATCTGTCTATATTTCTGAGATGAGGTATTATGTACACTATTTACATTATTCGGACTATTGTCCTCATTTTTGTCGCCATATTTATTACAACGTTTCGGCCGTTGTACGCTCCGGCCTTCTTCTGCGGAAAGAAATATAAAGGTGAGACAGGCCGCTCCTTTAAGGTAAGGCATCAAGAACACCAGAAAGCTGTAACACGAGGGGAAGTGGAAAAATCAGGCGTGGCTGACCACATATGGAGAGAAATGGGAGATCGCCGCTCTCTGTGAGATCAGGTTGATATCATAGACAAAGAAAACCGTTGGATAATTCGTAAACTTAAAGAATCAGCACATATGCTAGGCCACAAAAAACTCCTGAGCCGACCAAGCATAGAAATGAATACAATATGGGAACCAGTAATAAGGAGTCCCAGAGAAAAGCGATAATAACAACAAAAATTGCAATATGAGCTCTGGTAAAAACATATTGATAACAGTAAAAATTGCAATATGAGCACTGGTAAAAAATGATTGCTGAAGACATTAGATTTATAATACTCAGAAATTCATACTCAGATGTCCTCAAGGACACATGGCACAGTGGATAAAGGCGTTAGTGAGTGACAGGATTCAAAAGAGTGTGAGTTCAATACGCGGTTAAGTATAGTTAAGGCAGTGGAGAACTTGGAGAGGGGAATTAACAGGAGATAACTGACATCCATTAAACATGGCACATGGAACTAGAACAGTCTACTCCAGTGAGCGAAATATAAGGTTCAGTTCGAGCATTCCAACCACCTGAAGAAGGCCGGAGCGTACAACAGCGGAAACGTAATAAATATGGCGACAAAGATGAGTCCGAATAATGTAAATAGTGTACATACAAATTGTATATAAGATACAACACAATAAACTTAAACAAAGCACGACGGCCCAATCATAGTCGCAAAGCGTCTGCTGTCGAATAAGGAGTGTCGAATGAAGAATTATGGTAGCAGCGATGTGTCTCCGAGGAATACTTGATCTGTGTCTGCTTGCTGTTAGTTTCAGAAGAACTGGTTTGTTGTCCCGAGTTTGGGTTGGCTATATGAATTTACAGAGTTTAAAGTTCTTTTTGTTCTCAGCTGAAAATATTAGTATGCTTGACGTCCATCCATGTGATTAATCCTTGATGTCGTGTGAATAAACAGTACTTTTAACCGGCTGACGACCTTGTTTATATAGAGAGCAGCTGGCTTACGAAGGTATCTTTTCAAATTATCGCAGGCTTCAAATTGGTGGAAAATAATTCAAAGGGTGAGTTTTCCTCTCGATCCTTTTCTTTCAGAACATTCGATTTTTATTACCTTGAGCGTCGCCATAAACAGATTCAAAATCAAGGCTTACCAAGAAAAGTCATGTCTGAACAACCCATTGGTTAACAATGCCGTCGCTCTGGATTTTTTACCACACAAATTTGTAAAAAGTACACGATAAGGACCTTTCAAAAGAGGATTGCAAAACGCAAGGATTCTGTTAAAACCTGGTTGAGAATCAGTGCATTAGATTTTCTTAAATAATAAAATATAATATAAATGCATATTTATTGTAAATGATGTGGCCTTTCTGAATATTAAATTAACTCTGTTATTAAGAGCCGCGTTTGTTACATTGAATTTTATCGACAAAGTGCTTTGGAATTAGAATGCAGCATTCTTTAATTACACCATTTTAGATATTCACAGCTAGGACACTCTATGCCACGTACACATGATCGTCTCATCCACAATTCCTTCTTCTTCCATTGATAAGGCGGAAGTTTCCTCAGAACTGTTACGTTGTGGAACAAACTCCTGGGGGATGCTTTCGCAATTATTAAGTTCTTAAAATCTTTAAGTCTAGGGTCAACCATTATCTGTCCTACATATCCTCATAATCTGCACTTCTGACTTTCTCCTCTTACGCCTTTTGAACAACCTCATTCGTATCCCTCTCTAGTCTACTTTTTGAGTATCTCTTGGGTCTTTTATTGGGTGAATAACACACACACACACACACACACATATATATATATATATATATATATATATATATATATATATATATATATATATATGTGTGTGTGTGTGTGTATACACTAAAAAAGAGACAAAGTTCGTTCAGACCACTACTCGAGTTCCATGCTATCGCGATCGCAACAACAACAAATAAATAAAAATAAAAATAAAAACGAAGCCAGCTAGAACGCGTAAGTCAACCAAGGGAGACAACTCGTGCAACTCCAGTTATTTCCCTTGATCTGTGCAGACATGCGCACCGCTCTCTAGTCCAGCCATGTTGAATAACAGACGCCTTTTGTTTTGGTGATGTTTTATACGGACTCTATCTACCATTGCTGATAATTTATACCTGTATTATTGTCTCAAGTGCCAGGGAAAGTGATTACTTACTCGTCTCGTGAGAACCCAGGTGAGTAGGTGAAAATTTGTGTCTCAATGCACTCGTTATACCTTGCACGATACCTTTTTAATTCCGGGCTCGGGAAGATAGAGTTAAAAAGAGCAGAAGACTTTTACACTGTATGTGGTTGTAAAGCTGTTCAAAGTTTAACAGGAATTTTGTTTGTTTTCTTATATTAAATTAAACGAATACTATGAACCGGTGAAACTTAATTAAATATTGACTTGTTATTTTTTTCTTTTAAGGATCTACGCAAGTCATTTGTTTTTGTTTAAGTTAGTAAAATTAAGTTTTATTTTTATAGGGAATTTAAAATTTTTCTTGAATACAAAAAACAAAAACAAAATGAAAACATCGTGGTTTCCCAAAAAGAAGTCTTGACTTTCGAGCTGATCTCTATTGTAATTAATTTAAAAAAAAACTGTTAATTAGGAAAAGAAAACAGTTAGTTTGTAATTAGAATAATATTTTGCAAAATGCTTACTAGTTATTTTATAAACTTTGTAACTATTATAAAAATTAATTCGCACTAAATTTTCAAATGTAGAGAGCAGTGTTCAAATATTAACGCGAAATTTTTTTGAGAATTAAAAAATATTGATAATGTAAAAAAGAAAAAAAATAACTTTTCCTTTTTTTTTTTTTTTCTTTTTTACATTAAAAAAAATTATATATTGAAAATGTCTGAAAATTTTCAAAATTAAAAGAAAATGTGAGATTTATTTTGGGGAGAATTTTTTTTTTTTTTTTTTTTTTTTTAAGTTAAACACTAAAAGAAATTACTAATGGAAAACTGGTTTATTTCTCCCAATTAAATTAATTTTTGAGAAAAGCGGGAAAGTGTTTGTAGACTTACAAATTGATTAAGGTTTTCTAAAGTTTGGACTTAATGAACTTTTAAGAAGCTGGGACTGTTGGTAGTTTTTTTTTTTTTTTTTTTTTTTACAAAAACGTTAATTAATTTCATTCATTCATATATTTATTGTTTTAGTTTAAGTTTGTTTACATGGTTCAAGAGCCACTTCAATTATGGAATGAGTGATATGAAAGATAGGGATGTAATGGTCCATTCATTACCACATTAGTAACAGAATTTTCTAAGTATCTTTTTCAAACATGCCGGTTCTACTTTAGTTTAATTTCTTGTAAAATCCTCTGGATTTTTCGTTTACAATTTTTTAGTACGCCAATAATAGTAAATTTTGTTAACGAATCATTTATTTACCAATTTATTCTTTCTCGTCTAAAACAAGGGAAAGACTTTAATCAGGAATTTGAATTTTGCAAAAACAAAAAAAAAAAAAATTTTTTTTTGTTCTTCTTTTGGTTGTGATGGAGTGGAGAATTATGCCGGCGAAATCTCTCCAACTATTTTTTTTTTTTTTTATTTTTTATTTATTTATCATATGTATTTATTTTTCTGTCTCTCCGTGAATCAATTTTTTTTTTTTTTTTGTAAATCACTAGATTTGCAAAAAAAAAAAAAAAAAAAAAAAGGACCATGTTTGTGTATAAAAGATTGTAAGAAAGAGATATGTGTACTACAGTACTACTCGTAAGGTGCGCTTGTTGGGCGGCTTTTAAAAAGGATAAATAATATGAAATTCGTTTCATGTCTTTACTTTAAAAATACTCCAACATCTATGTTTGGCAAAGGAAGGACTGTTTTGTTTACACGTGTTATGCACATATAAATAATGTTGCATGACTCAAGTAGTTGTCATTTTGCCAGTGATGATGCTAAAGAAGACAGAAGTCACTGCTCGTCTGTGACGAAATGTCTGTCGTGTTCTCTATTTATTGATTATTTTATTTATTTATTTATTTTTTTTTTTTTTGCATTTTTATTTTATGCATTTGTAAATTTTGAGAATACCCCCACCCTGGGGAAAAAATAAATAAAAAGAAGCTCCGTCGATGTTAATTTTCTAGAGGTCTCTGGTTCTTGGAGACTTGAGGTGACCATTTATTAGGAAATGACAGGTGTGCGTTTTTACACGTCGTGAGCTGTTTCTTCAACTCTTCCTGTCTCTTACACCATTATTTTCCGTTTTTGGAGACCCAGAATGCTTTGCCCACCTGTGCTGACATTAAAATAAGAACCCTCAGATGACAAGAAGTTTTTTTCTTTTGCGTGTGTATGTGTTATTGTTAAAAAGGTTAGGTTCGTTTGATGGTAACTTATCCTTTTTATTTTATTTCATTTCTTGTTTGCGTTTTTGGGCTACTGCTTTTTAAGTTTTTAGCCTTTACTACACCGTTCTGACAAACCTTGAACGATAAGCCCTTAGGTTATTGTTGTGTACGTGAAATTTATAGTAAATAAGTAGCTGTAAGTAGTCGGGGGGTGGAGGAACGACAAAAAAATAAATATTAAATTTTAAATAAAAGAAATAGAGATGTAATTCTTGTGCTGCTAAATACGTATATGGTCGGCATTTAATTAGGAATTATTTAGGATTTTGTTTTCCAGTTTGTACAATAAACGAGGAATGAGTTTGGTACCTGAAATTGTGTTTAAAATTTCAAATTCAATTCATTAAATTTTTACCTTTTTTTTAAAAAAAAAAAAACTGGGTTTCGTTTATGTTGCAAAGTCTCTTGTCTTTTTAATTTTAAGTTGAAATTGAGAAAATAAATTTTTGTGAGGCTGAACATTATTACTCGGGTACAAACAAGATTAAAAAAATATTTATTTTTAACGGCACAAGTTCATAAAAAAATAAAATTAAGTTTTTAATTGGTTGTTGCCTGCCTGATTTAAATTAAAAATGTGTTTTTTTTTTTTTTTTTTATTATTTTGAGATTGTTTATCCCCCCCCCCAAAAAAAAATAAAAAAAATAATGAATACGTTTTCTTTCGGCCTTGCATTCTCTTTTGAAACATAAAGCAATCTGCAATGATAAGCCTAGTTGCAAAGACTTAAAATTTTTTTAACAATTATAATTGAATTGAAATAATTAAAGTAAGAAGAACAAATTTTATCAGACCTACTCAAGAAAAAAAAAAATGACTCTTCACAAGCGTGATATTATCATGCATTATTTAAAATGTTTGCATTTTGTTTGATACTTAACATAAATTGTAACAAACATGTGGACATCAAGCTTGGCATGAGCACATGAATTTCATAGTAGCATAGCCTGGTCAGTTTTACTGGGGAAATTGACACCATTTTTAATTGTTAAATATGCACCCATGTCACTCTGTCTACTTGCTATAATAAATGACCCTTTTTTAACGAAATTAAGACTGTTTGCTGTGCAACCGGGAGAAAAAAAAAGTGAGACCAGTTTATTTGTAGTGCCGATATTTTCTCTCGGCATGTTTGTTTCCATCCATTAAGTTCGAGGAGGCGAACTGGAGTTCAATCTCACCTGCCACCCACTCGAAATATGCACAATATATGGCATACGCTTACTTGTTGACTATTACCAACACTAGGTCAGCAGTCAGAAGAAGTTTGTTGTATGCTACACTTTTTTGTTTGTTTTTAATCCACTCCGATGAAGGCGATAATGACACTAAGACGCAAGAGGCTAACTGTGAATGAAAAAGAGAATGAGAAGACTTTAGAGAAAGAACCGGAAATCTAATCCTGAACATGTAACAAGGGATAAAACTCAATTCCTGTCTCAAAAGACCGGGGAGGTGAGTGAACCGGACGATAGGCAAACCTATCCGCTCCTATTGAAAGTAAAAGAAAAAAAAAAATAGCAAATAAAATTTCAAAGTTTAGCTGGAGATGTTAGATTAGAAGAACTGAAACCCAATGCTAAACAGGAAAAATCTCTACTCCAGTTCAAAAGACTGGGGAGGAGTGTAAACCGGGCGATTTTTATATTTTCTGGTTGTGCAAAGATAAACTAACTGTATGATTTAAGTGGGAACTTTTGAAGGATAAAACAGATCCAAATTAAGCAGTATCAATAATCAATGTTTTATTAATTTTTTTTTTTTTTTTTTTTTTTTTTTAAGACTACATCATTCATACCGAGTTGTAATGTGATTTTCTATTTGTACCTCTGCTATTGTATAGTAAGTTTAGTAAACGGGAATGATTTATTAGAAATAGGCTTTTTAATTGTCACCCTTTTAAGATTTTTTTTTTTTTTTTTATATACTAATGTTCGCATATTACAAGGCACAAGAGCCACTCAAGATAGATGGTTACTGTGTGGTATTGTATGAGCATAAGAAAAAGCAAGAAATGAAGTTCATGGTGCTATTTAGGAAAGAACCATAGACTTGAAGAGGCCAAGATTGTAACAATCTGGAAAACATCCTGCCGGGATCTGTTCCACAAAGCAGCAGTCCTTGGGAAGAAGCTGTCCTAGTGGAATACAAAGAGAATGAGGATGATCTTTGTGTACGTGATATGGCAGGTCTGGGCTGATGGGACCAGGGAATGTAGCTTGTCAGAACACATGCCATGGAAATGATGAGAAGCTTGCAACCTTTTGTCTATGGGGAAGGGGTTGCAGGGTGGAAAATAATTCATCACCCACAAGGCTGTTGTTTGCGATATTGATTCAATTCTTTTTTTTTTTTTTTTTTTTTTTTTGTGACAGTTTTAGTCCATCTTCTAGCATATTTTCTGTTTAAAATTATTGAGGAAAGAAATAAATGGAAGGAAGAAAGAAAAAGAAAGGTTTTCTTTCAATGTGGATTGTATATAAGAAGGCCAGAGGAGAGATGGACAAAAACATTGTGGTGAGAACAAAGTCAACCAAAGAATGAGTTGATTTGCCCAAGAGGCTGACAGCCACATCATATTGAAACACTGATTTCCTGTACAATCACCTAAGTTAAGCAATGTCAAGCTTAGTCACTACCTAGATGGGTGACTGCTTGGAAATACCAAGTGCTGTAAGCTTGGATGTGTGGGTGGTTTAATGGATAAAGGCTTGGAATTGTTAATCAGAGAGCCAAGTTTCAATTTCTGTTGGGTTTGTTATAATCAGTTACATACAAATAGCCTTGGGAAAGCTAGTAATCCAACTCTTCTCCCCCCAGCTAAGACTTGTATCACTAAACCATTATTAACTCAAAAATTCTTACAATCTAGAAAAATATTTTCTGGCTTAAAATAATCTGCAAAGAGTTGATAAGCCATAGAAAATGAATGAACAAATCAATCATTTGTCCAAGAAGCCATTGGATTGACTTTCCTCAATTGTACGCTTTTTGATTTTTTTTTTTTTTTTTTTTTTTTTTTTTTTTTTTTTATGTGGAATAAGGATTTCAGATTTCCTTGTAGAGACCCAGAAAGGACAAGATACTATATCCTAAACGTTGGTTAAAAAGAAACTGTTTTCTCATAAATAAAATCAACTTTTCTTTCTGCAATCTCTACAAGGGAACAGTGGAAAGCTGTTGGTTTAAGCAAGCAGGGATTCCAAAGCAAACTTTAATGTTTTGTCACTTGATCAGGATCTGAATTCTGATCAAGAACCTTTCAACAACCCCCTTGTATTTTGTCTATTTCAGGCATGTTAGCATTTAATGTTAGACAAAAAATAATTTGATTTTTCAATGTTGATTATCAAACTTTATATGTATACACCGACACACATGCATGCAAAAATGTATACATGCAAAATTTAAGCATCTGATGTTGGAAGGAGTAGTTATCAATGAAAATTTAAATGACTAATTTTACTAGTATTTGAACTATGTCAGATCTGCTTGCTTTATTTCCATTTGAAGGGTGACAATATGATACAGTAACCACATTTAAAATTAATCTTGATATTGAGCAGTAGTATTTTGTGACTAAACAATAGCCCAAAGAAAGAAAATAATTTGAATAGAATTACTTTTTCAAAACAACAAAATTAAATACAATTTTCTTTGAATGAAATAATCCTCTTAAGAATTCAAAATCCAATAAAAATGTGTATTTTAATGTTTGTATGAATCAATGTGCTTAATGTACACAAGACCTTTTTATATTGTCTAAAAGCATATTGACTCTCCAATGGCATTATTACCTAAAATAGCTATTAATGATTCTAGTAAGATGGGAAACATTTGGTTTTTGTTTAAAAATAAAACTCTAGGCAGAATCCTCAACAAGGTTTGAATATACTCTTGGGAACCAGTATTTAGCTACAAACAACTTTTTAATAATTTTTTTTCTCTTGCTAGGATATTGCAAAATGTAAGAATCAAAATAATTGGAAAGAAAGTTTTTTTTTTTTTTTTTTTTTTTTTTTTTTTGTCTTAGTTTTTGTTGCCTTATATGAAATTTGTAAAAATTAATGATAATCTTGTTATTTTATTTCCTTTTTTCACGAATGTTTAGATATTCTGAAATGGATGATCCATATTTTAAAGTTGGAAATAATGATAATTCTTCCCTCTGTGTAAAACAGTGTGAATGATTTTGTACTCATTTCTAAATTACAAAGATGCAATCATTGAATTACTGTCTATGAGATGTATGAAGGGTTGCAATAACATGTAGGTTCTAGCTTAATATTTGTTTTCAGTTAGATTTGGAAAGACCTAAGTGGAAGCTTTCAATCAAATAACATACTAATCAGGATAAATATTAGTGAAAAATACATCTCTATAAATGTACTGTCTGTATTTGTTTATTTTTACCCTCATGAAGTGCATATAATATACACACACACATATATATATATATAATGTTAGACAATGTGTTTTTTAGAAAAGTGTTTTTGCCTACTGACCTGCACACTCTCACTTGAGAAAATTTGATCAAGTAAATGTGCAGACTAGTAGATGAAATAAACACTTAAAAAAAAATTATTTCAGATTAAAAATAAAATCTATTAATCCTTTAGAAATGTAATGTATAATGAAATGTCTGAAGTATGTAAGATGGAGTATATAAAAACTAGTTAGATGATAAATTTTTATTGATGCTGATGTTTTTTTTAATAAGAAAACAGTTTATTATCAGAACAGTTTTTTATATATATATATATATATATATTTTCTGCTTGGACTGTTATACCGTGCTGCTACCTCTTAAATATGGGACTATTCTGTTTTGATTGTTTTGAAAGAAGGAAAAAAGATGTATCAGAGATGCTACCTGGTTTTGGTGAGAAAATGAAGGGAAGATAAAAAAAAGTATTTGTAGATATTTGTACACCCACTCAAATGTGGCACAATTTCAAGTTTCAAGTAGGAGCCAACACGTACATCGACAAAAAACAAAAATTGCTCAAGTCCTCTCAATACTTTTCCATTTTGGGGTGCACCTTCCTGATACTGGCTCCTTCCTTACTAAATACCTTGGGGATTGGGAATAGTTAAAACTTAATGAAATATACTACTGTTTTTAATGGCATGGGTAAAAGTTATACAAAAGAAATAAAGTATTTAGTTTATTATTTTAGTGATAGCAGAAATCAATGAGATAGATGAGTAGGTTACTGATATTGTGATTCATCAATTTTGTGTTGGTAACATTCATATTTGATACAAAACTAATTTTTATTCATTCTGTTTTGGAATAAGTTGTTTCTATCTTTAGTGAAATACATGCAGTGTTAATTTCAGTTGCAATTTTCAAACCTTATGCTAAAGTTCCAAAAGTCAGTCTGTATTTTCAGCCTTACTTGAATATTTGTTAAAAGTTGCATATTCCTCAAAACAACAGTTAGTGTTAATAATTTATTTTGTGAGAGAGAACAAGCAAGAGTGTACATTTTATTGATATGAAAATTAAAATTTGGTCATTAGGTGGGACTGGTACTTTTTTTTTTGACTATGTTTCTTTGTTTTTAGATTGGTCTGAATAACATTAATTACAAATCAGTATTCAATTACTTGCATTAATAAAAATAGTGTTTTCAATAAAAATGAAATCGTATTTATGCAATGATTTTAAAACAAAAAAAAAAAAAAATTAAAGAAAAATTCCACTCCTAGTGTAAACTTGAAAAATTGAAGATAGAAAAAAAAATTTACAAGTTGTCTTATTTTTTTTGTTTTATTTGGAATAAATCAGCTTGTTCACAAAGTGATGTTATATTTTTAGAGACTGAATAACAACAGGATCAATTGGAATAAAAATTAGATTAGTCAAAAATATAATATCATTATGAGTAATGCCAAAATCTCAGTATAATTTTCTTTCTTTGCATGGGTGATGCCCCCTGCTCCCCACCCCCAAATAGGTCCATTTTTAAATTAAAGCTCTTCTTTGATAAGGTCTTGATGAGTAGTTGATAGGAAATGTTTTCCTCTATTATGAACACTTAATACAATCAATTATAGCAAGTAATTTTTATAGTATATAAATATTCTTTGATTTGGTCAGCAGATGATATTCTTCAGAATGATAATAGCAATCCCAAAATTGCCACTCATGGTATGTGTGTAATATATATATATATATATATAAGCTTGTTCAGAAAGTGATTTATATTTTTGGAGACTAAATAAAGACACGTTCCCAAAGACACATGGCCCAATGAGTAAAAGGTTGAAGTAATCCAGTGACTTGACTCAGAGTTGTGAGTTCAATACCTGGTCACGGCAGAGGTGAACAAATCTTGGAGAATTCAGTTACTAAAGGGAAATGACTGAAACTGAGATATTCAGTAAAGGCATGGCATGTGGAACTAGAACAATTTACCTCAGTGGACGAAATAAAAGGTTCGGTTTGAAATTTCAAAATATATCACCTGGAGTAAACTGGAGTGCATGACAACTGAAATGTCATGAATATGACAATAAAGATGAGGACAGCAGTTCAAACAATGTCAATAGTGTAAATAGTTACAATACCTCATCTCAGAAATATAGACAAAAGACAGGTTCAATTGAAAAAAAATTTCAGAAAATTAAACTTAGAAGAGTCATTATGTTGGAGTTGCTGTCTATATTGTTTTAACTGAACTGGCTTAGGGCCTTAAAATTTCCATTGAATCAGATTATTTGGATCCTTTCTTTGTAATAAAACCATGGCAAAGAAGGTTTGATTGATTGATTTGATTTTTACAACCTTTTGTAAGTTATTTAAAACCAGAAAATATTCTTTATTTTAGATTGTAAGATTTAAAAAAAATATTTTTTGTGATAATAATTTACTATTTCTACTAATTAACCTATAGTTGGGGGCAAAGAAGTGGTGGATTCATACCTTTCCCAAGTTTTTTTTTTTTTTTTTTTTTTTTTGTGTAGGTGAATATAATGCATCTGACTAGAATTGGAACTTGGCTCTCCAATTTCCAGTTTTGAGCCATTATCCATTTCACCACCTGCACATGCAAGCACTTGATATTCCCAAGCAGTCATCCATTTAGGTACTGACCAGGCTCAATGTTGCTTAACTTCAGGGATCATACGAGAACTGATGTTTCAACATATGGCCATAAGCCTGGCAAACACGGAAGAAATCGATTGAACATTTTATCAGGATTCTTTTCTTTGAGTATTCCAGATTGTTTAAGGAATGAAAGAATGAGTTAGTTGGCTTTTCTCATGTCTGGGAATGAAGATTTTGCTTCTGACAAATGGTTGTCACATTCACATTAAACATTTTTTTTTTTTAATTGTCGTGAAAAAATGTTTTTGTTTTGTTTTTTTTCTTTCCTTTTTCTGTAATTGCATCACTGCAAAATATGGCATAGATCTCTTTGGTGAAACTGAGAAACATTAAAACGTTTTGCTATTAAATGAATATAATTTCAGAGATGAAAAAACCACATTGAAAAACTGCAAATAATGGTTTTTCTAATTGCACCCAACTAACTGTAGACCCAATTGATAGACAAGAAAATAATGCAAAAATTCAGATGCGCAATTTTTCAGCCTGTCACTTTGACAAGCCTTGAAAATATATAGGTGGGGAGGTGACTATCTGAATTCGATTTGTACCTCTTCCTTACCTTCAGATTGATATCAACAATTTTCAGATCCGTCATATTGACTTGATGAATCATATTGGAGAGAATGTTGATTTGCACACCTCTGTTGATTTTCAGATTGATAGGGATTCTGAAAATTAGGAGATTCCCTCTTGCATGTTTTGCTGTCAGGATAGATTTATTACAGTTTCCAGTTTTGTTTGCTTCTTTGTTTCTTTGTGATTTTTCTCTTTTATTTTTTGGAGTGCATATCCAGATAGCAAGACCCCAAACTATTTTTTTTTTCACTAGCATCCTGGAATTGTCCTGAAAAACAACTTTAATCATCTCCAGAATAATTTTAAACTCTCCCCAAACTGAAATGTCTTAAATTAATTATCATTTATAGTAGTTAGTAGCATGATAAAAACATCATTAAAATGTTGAGGAATTGAATATTTAAAATTATGATTCATTCAATTCTGAAACTGGTCTCCATGCATTGCCACTATGACTCCAGCATATGCTCACTGCTTTTCCTAAACAGGAGAGCCATGAATGTAGTCAGTTGAACATTTCAGTTTAGTTTATGATAACTAGAAAACATAATGTGTGTTTGTATGTTCCATTTATTAAAAGATTGCCACTGTTACTGAGAAATCATCATTTTTTTTATTCCGCTATCATCCCAAACTAATATTTTCTCATCCCCTGGACGATGGAAAGATGTTGAGCCCTACCAAAGCATAATGGTAAAACAGGATATCAATGTTTCATTGGATGTGCAGGTGGTGAAATGATAACTGCTTGGGAATAGAAATTGGAGAGCCAAGTTCCAATTCCAGTCAGATTCATTATATTCACTTGCATGCAAATACCCTTGGGAAAGGTATGAATCCACCTCTTCTCCCCCCCAAGTTATCCTTATCATATAAATCATTATCTTAAAAAAAATAATTTTACAATCTAAAAATATTTCCTGGCTTTAAATAACCTGCAATGGGTTGATAAGCCATAGAAAACCAATCAATCAATCAATAACCTATGTTGTATATGGGGTGTTAAGGGGGGAAATGGTCTGACTGTGCACTGAGCATGGTATAATATTTAATAGCATTTTGATACATAAATTTAAGTTGAAGCTCATCATTGGGCAAGTAGTATTTCAAAGACCCTTTTTATCATGATGGGGTTCCAACAATTCAAAACCTTGTACATTTTGAAAATTCTGAATTGGAGATTAAAAACAGTATTCACATTTGAAAATTTATTTAGCATTCCATGACTTGTATATAGGAGTCAGTGTGCCATAAAACCATATTGACAATTGGAAACAAAAACTTTAATATTTAATTACAAACTCGCAAGAAAGCAGAAAAATAATTTTAGATAACCAGTATGTAATAATTAAAGTACTTAAAAATTATGTTACTAATCAATTTGTCATCTAATATCTGATTTTCGTAAATTAAAAAAAAACAAAAAAAAACACAAACAAAAATGGCTGCTTTCTTTCAAGTGAGTGATATTTGAATCCCAAAACATGCAATTGAGGTTGGAGAAGGTTGAAGTTCTATCTGATGAAGGCAGGTGGGTGGGGTGTCACTTTTCTTGATTTGGTGTCAAGATAATTGATAGTATTAAAAGTCCTGTTTCCTTTAACTCCTGCTGAACTCAAAAAGTAGTCATGGGTGACACACAGCTGACTGACTGAGTAGAACGGATACTTGACAAATGAACTGTGTTGATGAAGGCTTCTAATTTATACCTGTACTCAAGTGTATTAGAATTTGTAAGTTGCGAATTAATACCTGGAGTCATTAGTCTTTTTCTGCAAAACTTGGCAACATTCTCCATTCCACAAATATTAAAAAGAAATTAACAATGGGAGTATTTGAAGGCATAACATTGCATGTTTTAAGTTTTGTATGTTTACATGAAATTTGAGCTTATGGCAATATCATGTTAAAACATTGGCTCCTGTATGATCACTGAAGTTAAGCAACATTGATCCTGGCCAGTAGTTAGATACCTAGAGAGTTCTACAAGCAATAAGTGCAATAGAAGAAACTGACAGCATAGAACTTATTGTTAGATGTAGCCATTTCAACTGTAAAATGATGAGACCTTGCTGCCAATCTAGTACTGAACTTAAATTCATTATTTTGTAAATTCCCTGGTATGCTAATTGCATGAATTTAAGCGTACTACTAGATTGGCTACTAGGACTCATTGTTTTACTGTTTTGAAATAGCTAGTTGCAACCATAAGTTCTATTCTTTTTTTTTTTTTTTTTTTTTTTTTTTTTTTACCTGTGGAACTTCCTATCAGTTTTTTGCTTCCCTACTACTTACAATCTTCAAAAAATTGAATGTATATAAAATAGAGAAACCTGGATATAAGAGATTTTCTCTGGTCCCAAATTAGAGCCTGTGTTAATGTATATAAAATAGACCAAACCCGGATATAAGAGACTTCTTCTTCGGTCACGACAACTCTCTTATATCCGGGTTACACTGTATACACAAAAGATCTTTGGAACTGGATTTTAAATCTAGTTTCTAATGTAAAACATGAAAAGGAAACAAACATGCATAAACTGAATGCTATTGAATAGAAAATGTAGTGTGTCTATACAGGTTGAGGCAAAAGTCTCACACCATAGGGGTTAATGGATTGGTCAAAGAGGTCCTGCTGAGTTGCCACTGAGGTTGCCAGACCTCACACCCTTGGATTTTGTTCTGTGGGGCCATTTGAAATCAGTTGTTTATCAGATGCACCCAAGAAATATTGAATTAAATATGAATGCAGTAAAATGACAGGAAACTCTCTGTGTTAATGAATCACACAGGCACAGAATTGAAATGTGTTTGGAAAAAGAAGGAAGCCATTTTTGAACAATTAAATTACAATTAAATAACTTGTAAATAAAATTTTATGTGTAATTATACTTTTAATAAATTATCCCTGTGGTGTGCAATTTTTGCCTCACCCTGTATACTGGATAGGTGTTAACTCAAACTTCTACCAAAAGGAGAAGGATAGTAATCAGAAAAAATTCTCTGATTTTTAGATCAGAAAACACTGCATAGAGAAAGTATATTTCAAATATGAATTTGTTGCTATAAATATTTAGTCTGGCAAAAGGCCACAATTTTGAGGCATTCAATAAAGACTGCATAATAGTAATGGCCTACTAGACACTCATTAACTAATACTCCAAATTAAGATGATTTCTTACTTTGACTTTGGCACAAAGCCACATAAGCCATAATCTGATAGAAGTTCTGACAACTGTGACTCTCTAATGAGCTTAGTCTGGCACAAGGCTGCAAGTGTAAGGCACCCAGTAGTGATCTTATTCCAGGAGTAAATCTCTGGAAGCCAGTTTTGATAACCATTAACTAGGGCTGGTGTGTACTAAATCTGAATCTCCTGACCGTGTGTGTGTGTGTGTCTGCAAAGCTTCTTGGGAGCCCTGGACAGTGCTTTGTGACCCTCATTATCTTATCAACATTTCCTTTTACCTGCCTACATTTATATATGTTACAAATTAAACTAAGCATAACCGATTATTAAATGATGAAAAAATTTTTGCGGATTTTGATATAATTCTTTTTTTTTTCTTTTTCTCAAATCCGTGAAATTGTTTTGCTCATGCTAAATCTTATAAAATTCACTATTTTTCATACATAATGTTGAATGTGCTAATTGTTTTTGACTTTTTAATAAGAAAAATCTCAAGTTGATTTTAAAAACTGGCACAAAACCTTGTTGATTTATTTAAGATGGAATGATCTATTATGACATGTCTCTAATTTGTATTTAGATGGATTTTGTTTTTAATTTTTCTAGTTGAATTGTTCACTAATATTGCATATGATCCATTATTGTATATAATTAGGTTACAATAAAAATTTGTATTTCATATGAATACTACCTCATGAAAATTGACATGTAGTATGGTGGGACAGTATCATAGATTTGGCAGGGCCCACAAGACCCTTACACCAGCCCTGCCATTACCTGACGGTGAGAAGCCATTTGATACTGCTTGGACAAGTTATTTACAGTAGAGACATTTGCCTAATTATATTATTACTTTGTTAGCCATTTGTGGGATTCAGTAACAAGGAATTCTTTCACGGTAATCTCTGGAGAGATTGCAAGGACAAGAGGATTCATGCCTTCTCAAAGTGTGTAGCAAACACACACACACACACACACACACACCCATCAATAAATAGCTACTTTTTGTACAAGAGGAAAAAGTGTATATGTAATAGGAGAAATCCATTTTTAATGAGAAAGATGAATAATAAAATGATAAGACTGTTTTTCAGCAGGACATAATTGCCATTGTATGAATTTTTTTTTTTTTTTTTTTTTTTTTTTTTTTTTTTCATGAGATGAGAGGCACAATTTCATGTTCAGCATTTGCCTGCCATTTTGTGCTAATGCTCATGGGAAAAGCATAGACTTGAAGACTTGTATGTATATAATTATGCAGAGAACACATGAAATTGTCTGTTCCTGCTTCGGAAAGGCTTTGATAATAAGAGTCATTGAAGATGTTTATTAGCACGTTGTAGCCATAAATTCACAGAAACATTATGGATAACAATAATATATTGCCAACACAGTGCAGGTTAAAGTAATTTTTATAACCCCACTTTCCTCGTATTTCTACTGAAGACTGGTAAAAGTTGGAAAGTTCACTGATTGATGATACTGTTGAACCGAGAGCATTTAATGGGTAATTTACATTGATCAGAAACTTGTGCTTGTGAATGAGAATATACTTAACTTATTGTATCTCTCCATCTGCTATGTTCCTCTAGGACGTGGGTGGTTATGGTTCTTCACTATGTTTTTTGTTGTTGTTGCTGTTATTCTTGACAATACTTGCTCCTTTATTATCCACCCCTACCACTTTTTGCATTCCTGAAACTTATTCCTCTACCCATCTGTTATTAAACTTTCTCCAAGATCACCAAGTTCAAGCAATGTTGCACAAGGTCAGTACTTATATGGGTGACTGCTTGGGAATACCAGGTGCTGTAATCTATGCACATCGGGTGTAATGGATAATGGCTTGAAATTGGAAATGCCATTAGGGTCTTCATATTTACCTACATGCAAATACCCTTGGGAAAGTTGTGTATCCACCTCTTCTTCACCCAACTATGGGTTAATTAGTGGTTTTTGTATCAGTAAATCATTATCTCTAAAAAGAGTTCCTACAATCTAAAAATAATTTTTGGCTTTCAAAAGGTTGATAAGCTGTAAAATACAAATCAATCTGTGTTTCTCTTTGACTTAATCTGTGAGTTTTAAATTCCCCAAGCCTTCATTTCCATAAAATATCAAATCATTATCAGTTTCTTGATATTCTTAAGGATTTCTCATTTGTCAGATACTGTCTTCATAGTATTCTCAACATCTGAAAGTTTTGCCGCATCTCAGTTGCTTCAGTTATTCATCATCTGTAATAAAATTCCCTGGCTTTTACTGCTGTATGTGAGTGTAAAAACAAAATAAGAAGTGGGTTATATGTCTTAGATCAAGGCTGTCTTGAAATAATTTGCCTAAACAGGTTAACACAGAGTGAGGTCTTTTAAATTTTTGTGATTCTCAATTGCTGTAGGAATTAATTGGCTGTTCAGTTGAATTTGTATTATAATCTGCTTATTAGGGAGTAGATGTAGTATTTGGATTTTAAAACCTATACCTACTCTTCATGTATAGAAAATTGAGCCTATTTAGGGTAAATGCTGCCAAAAATGACATGTGAAAACATTGAAATTAAAATAGAATTTTCTTTTTCTTAGTGTGATAAGATATTGTCACTGTCAGTAGAGCAAGTTTATTTTCAATAAAATTCAACTCTGACCCATACTTTCGATTTTAGTTCTTAGATACCTGTACTAAATGTAGAGAATCTCTCTCCTTTTCTTTTTTTTCTTTTAATAAAATAAGTTTTATTGAACCACATTTTTTGCTGCTTTCTTCCTCAGAATTTATAAAAGAACTGATTCTCTGTCTTTCACATACTTGGTGTGTGACTCTGTATGTGCATATGTATTGGAATGTCAAATCAAATTCCTTACTTAATCTATATGTATTCTGTCTTGTTCTCAAACTGATTTAGCTGATTTATAGTTGTCTTATTCTATTGCCAACTCTTAATTGAATTCCTGACCTTTGACAATCCTTTGTTCTTTTTTTTTCTTTTTTTGTAACACATTTCTGCAGCAAACTTAGTATTGATGCATTTATATTATACTTTTTTTTTTAATCTTTTCACTCCAAGCAAGGCAATAAAACCACTAGGATGCAAGGTGATTACTGTGTGTGTGCATGGGTGACTTGCATGTGCTTTTGCCATTTAATTTACGCACACCCATACACTGTTTGACCTAAGTTTGAAATAAGACAGTGAAATAATATATTCCCATCTCACTAAGTCAGAACAACCCCTACCTATGCTCATCAATAAAATCAAAGTTAGAAGAAAAAAACAATTCTTTTAAACCCTAAACAATTACATAACTTTATTGAACTTATTCAGTAGTAAATAACTTTTTAAAGCATTAAAAAAAAAAACAAAAAAAAACATTATAGAAATTATTTTAAGTCTGTCATTGAATTGTACATGCACACATTATCTTTTCTGTCTGGAAACTACACCTGAGTATCAGGAAAATAATGAGCTGGTTCTTTGAAATCATTTTTATGACTACTTTTGTTTTTAAAGTGAATGTGTTTTCTAATAAGTATTGTATTTTAAATGGACAAACAATTTATATATGAAATTTGATTGTGTTGCAAGTCGACAGGTTTATGAAAAAGGAGTAGTGGTATAAAACACCCTTAAAAAGATTTTTTTTTTTTTTTTTTTTTTTTAATGGTGGGGTTCACCCTGTACAAGGCCCAGAGGCCACTTGAGGTAGAGGGTTACAGTAAGAGGCAGTTAGGTTAGCCTTTGACTTTGACAAGTTAAGTAGTTGTGATCCGGAAAAATCCTCTTGGGAGTTGGTTCCACAGAGCAGTGGTTCACAGGAAGAAGCTGTTTGAATGGAACTTACTTCTCACTAATAGAATATGGAGGGAATATGGGTGGTTTGCTACAATGTAAGTAGCATGGTGGGTCCTGGCCATGAAGGTTAAAACGGACAGAACCAAGGAATGCAGTTCATTTGAGCACTTCCCATGGAAGTAGCAATAGAGCAGTGAGGGGCTTGCCACATTTCACCTGCGAGATAGTTTGGAGGGTGGAAAATAATTTGTCACCTACAAGGACACTGTGACACTTTTGGACTCTATCGAGACTGGAAAGTTAGGACTGGGTAGCTCCTGCCCAAATATGGCAACGTTACTCCATTTTATACCTGATCTGGCTCTTGTAAAGGTAGGGGATAGCACAAAGATTCGGGTATTTACTGCAGTGGTACAGGGAACTGACCCTTTTTTCCTGCATCTTTAGCAATGGATCATATATACAAGTTCCACTGGAGGTCAGAGGTGAGTTTAAGGCCCAGTAGTCTCTCAAGGCATGGAGCCTCCCCAACGGGGTATCCATTCATCATAACTGGTGATAGTTTTGGGTCCAGTTGGTTATGTAAATGCAAATTTCATTGGGGGTATAAAAGTAGTGCTTTATGTTGCGGCAATGATGTTTTGTGAGAATTTTAGAGAGGTTTCATTTGTTATTGTACATCATTTGAATAGTTTTTCTTTTTTGTTATAGTATTTCAGCTGCTGTCACCCCCTCAGCATTCCATGAAAAAAATTAGCTTAAATTATATTGCTCTGTGAGATAAGTTTGTTAGCCATGACCACCTAGTGAGGTAGCTTCCTCAAAACTGACTGTTCAGAGAAGTTTGGTTGTTATTGCTTAGAGAGTTAAAATAGTTCTAAGTAGATAAGTTTGTCCCAATACACAATCTCTTTCACTCGTATTGTAGCATGCTAGTGGCAAGGCATTCTGCCAGGAGATTTTGAAATCTGTTATGGCAGTGATCAACCATATAGAGAAAAAGACATTTTAATGCAAAATAAGCATTGGTGAATAATTTGTTTGACTGAAACAGTATATTTCATGTTCAATTAGGCTGAGCATAGAAATCGAGACCCAATGAGAGCCATGAATTAGGAAAGAACAGTTAGATTAAGGTTGTGAGCAATGAGTGACCTGATTGATAATGCCCATTTGGCTCTATGAATGTCATGAAGTCAAATCCCAAGTCAAGCTGTGTGGAGATAGAGCAGAAAGATGAATTGAATAAGTTCTGAAACATTTTCAAGGAATGATGGCAGAGGTGACAAGTTTGGGAACAAGACGGAATACATACAGATTAAGTAAGGAATTTGATTTGACATTCCAAGAAGATTACCAAATGCAGCTGACAACCAAGGAAGCCTTGGAAAGTACATCAACTGAAAGAGTGTTAGAAAGTTGGTCCGAATGATTGTTGTGTTATAATAGCATTAATATTTGAAGAAATCTTATTTAAAAAATAAGTGAAACTTCTTGTCCACTTAATAAAGATGTAATGTACTTATATTATTTTAATTATTGAGACTATCATTTTATCTATAAACATGTAAAGCAAAACCACTTTGAATCTGTATTTGACAGTGATCTAAAAAAAATAACCCCCCAAAACACCATATTGGGATGTGTTTGAGAATGTGTTTTAAGAGAGGTAATTTAATTCCAAACTAGATTAAATGTTTGACCAAATCATATTTATATGTAGGTGATTAGATCAAGCACTTAGTCATTTCTGATGAAGCAGTATAAAATTAGTGAGAATGTTGAAGAAATGGGTAGATAACTTTACAAAGAGAAAGCAAAAATTTTAACCTCTTTCATTTTTCTCTTTGTTTTCTCCCTATTTTTTCTTGTCTTTCTTTATTTATCATATTTCTTTCTCTCTCTTTCTCCCCTTTCACCTTTTTTCTTGTCTTTCCTTTTTCTAATTTTTCTTGTTTTTCTTTTAAATGAAAAAGAAAGTTATCAAGGAAAAAAATCTTTCTACTTTAAACCCTTTTTTAATTTAAAAGTGAAGATATTCTAATTAGCAGCTGATTTATAGTTGTCTTATTCTGTTGTCAACTCTTAATTGAATTCCTGACCTTTGACAATCCCTTTTTTTTTTTTTTTTTTTTTTTTTGTAACCCATTTCTTCAGCAAACTTAGTATTGATGCATTTATATTATACCTTTTTTTTAATCTTTTCACTCCAAGCAAGGCAATAAAGCCACTAGGATGCAAGGTGGTTACTGTGTGTTAGAGAATATAGGAAAAACTATTAAGGAGAGAGGACAATAAAAGAATAAGAATTAAGGAGACGGAAGATAATGATTGACATTGTTTTTAAAGTTTTGATGATCAAACTTGACGGAAGAGAGTTCCACAAGTGAGAAGTGTGATAGAAGCATAGAACTTATGGTTACATTTAGCCATTTCAACTGTGAAATAAATGATGAGACCTCATGGATTGTGAGTAACATTTTCATGAATTCCAAACTACAGAAAATGTTTGATTTTTTTTCCAGGCATTAGCATGCAGCTAAAGTGGTGAATATTATTAAACAGAAATTGTAAAATTAAATGTTGACTCATTAAAATTTCTCTTGTGTATGAATTATTTAGTTTGTTAAAGCAGAAAATTACTCCTATTAAGGGGAGAAGATATACAGTAGTGGTAAAGTCAGTAGGTAGGGATAAGGCTTAAAGTGTGTCTCTAGACACGAAACTTAAATACAGCTAATGCTAAAATAGAACTGTTACTATTTCACCCCCACATCTTTGTTTCTTCCTCTTTACTGACAGTGCCTTCTGTGACATTATTTTTCATATATATATATATATATATATATGGTAAAATAACACTGAACTGAGCAAATGTTTTTTTACCTTTTTATTTCTAAACATCTACAAAGTCTGTCTATATTTCTGAGATGAGATATTTTAATTATTTATAGTATTTAATATTGTTTGGAGTGTCGTCCTCATCTTTGTTGCCATATTCACAACATTTTGGCTGTTGTATTCTCCAGCTGTCTTCAGGTGATTGGAAGAGGCATGACACGTGGAACTAGAACAATATACTCCAGTGGATGAAATAAAGTGTTTAGTTTGCACTTCCAATCACCTGAAAAAGGCCAGTGTACAATGGCTGAAATGTTGTGAATATAGCAACAAAGATGAGGACAACAATGTAAATAGTGTAAATAATTTTTATTTCCAATTTTATTTTTTGCTCTGATTTTAGCATTGAGTACTTGACTACTGTATTTTCAATTTTATGTCTGTGTGTAAGATCTTGTGAGGGTGAATGGAAATTGTGATGTATTGGTTCAATAAAAGTTACCCATCATATCAGGGGTTAAGTAGGCAACTAGATTATAAAAGAATGTGGTTTGTAAAGTTTTTGAATAACTTGCTAGTAAGGAAGGGTCATCACAGATATTTTAGACAATCAAACGGTGATTGTTATGGCTGTTAACCTGTGAGCTACACTGTGCCACTTCTATGTAAAGATATTTTTGCTTAATGTCTTTGAAATAGATGTGTGAACCAAAGTTGTGCAACCTGGGAAGATTCTGAAATAGAATAGCAAATTTTGTAAGAAAGTGCTGATTCTGTCTGCAGGATGTGCATTTTTGGAAATGTAGGATGTATGTGGCTTGTATTTGAGAACAAATGATTTATGATGCAGAGATTTGGCCAATGTGAGTGAAATTGGACTGTATATTGAGAAGAGAAGAGATTAGAATGGCAAGAGGGATGAATGGTGCCAATTTGATAGATTGTAAAAGTAGTTTGGAGTTGAGAAGTTGGAGACATGATATTGATTGAAGTCTTAGAGAAAGCAAAGTTTGAGTTGGTCTGGACTCTTGACAGAAAGGAATCTATAAGAATAAAAGTAGGAATAGCTTGTCTGAGTAAAAAAAAAACAAACTAAGTTTGCTAAGTTTAGGGTCATGGTTTCAATCAGGACCAGTGCAAGGGTCTTGTAGCCCCTCTTGAATATGATACTGCCCCCCCACTCTACAATACCTCAATTTTCATATTCATATAAAATACAGATTTTATTGTAACCTAATTATGTACAATGATGGATTATATATAATAAAGGTGAACACTTCAACTAGAAAAATAGAAAATAAATGCAGTCCGTCAGTTATGTGCCATGCGTGATACATGCTCAGGCGATCATTTATCTTTCAATACATGACTGATGAGGCAGATTTTTTCCCGCAGTAGGTTGCCATTTCTTTCTTCGGTAGACCAGTTGCCATTCAAGTCTGTAGGATCCAGTCTGTCCTGCTATTTACCTACAACTGGGGGGAGAAGAGGAGGATTCATACCTTTCCCAAGGGTATTAGTACATAAGTGAATGTAATGGATTCGACTGGTATTCGACCTCGGCTCTCTGATTCCTCAACCTGAGCCACTATCCATTACTACACTGTGCCTTCATAAATGCAGTGTATCTAAATACTAATTAGAGACATGTCATAATAGATCATTTTCAACAATGTTTTGTGGCAATTTTTAACATCAACTTGAGATTTTTCTTGTTAAAAAGTTGAATAATTTGAAAACGTTCAAAATTATGGATAAAAAATACTAAATTTTATATGGTGTGGTTTTTTTTTTTTTTTTTTTTTTTAGATTTACCTTGTGCAAAACAAATTCATGGATTTGGATATAAAAAAAACATCTCAGAATGATGTCCAAACCTAAAGATTTTTCATCCTTCAATAACAGTTGTACTTAATCTAAACTGGAACATATATAATGTAGGTAGAAAAAAAGCAAATGTTGATAAGGTAGTAAGAGTCCAAAACCACTGCCTGGGGCCTCAGATCAGGCCCATCCCTGCTGCTTTTTGAGGGGAGGGGGTGATGGCATCTGTGGATAGTATGTACCGGGCCTGGCTTCAATCACATTACTCTCAATTTCCCAACTTTGTAACACCTGATAAAAAAACCAGAGATACACTTACCTGTGAAATACCTCAAGTCTATAATTACTTTGTATTGGCATAGTTCCAGATCACTTTTGGACAGATGGAGCATGTTTTCAATATTTCTTTGGATATGAGAGGAGATTTCAATTTAAGCTCTTTGGAGACACTTCTTTTGTAAAAACAGTGCTACCCAATTGACCATTATTTATGTATTCTTTCTTTGATGTGGTTAATTCTGTAAGAATCTACCTGCGGATTGACTTTGAGATTAGAATCTTTTTAAATTTGTCTTGGATATTGAAGTAATAATTCTAATAATGTTTAACCATAACTCTTACATACTTGTTGTAGCAGAAAACCATCACCTATTTATTGAGCTGAATATGGGACATGTGTAAGGGTGTGGTTGGTTGGTTTTAAACTGATAAAAGTAGTAGCAGTCTGAGATTGCTTCACTAACAATGACTTTAAAGTGAACCATCAAGTTATTTTTTTTTTTTTTTTTTTTTTTTTATATGATCTCGGTGAAAGTCATGGCCCACAAGCCTGCACCACAGTTAATTGTGAGCTTCATAATCTTTTCAATGACTGTATAGAACCAAGTCTACATACTGTTTTTGAATTCAGTTGACTAGTTGCCAGTCATGGCTAGAGAGTCTAGTCTACATTGCATTTTTAACTCATAGCTGGTGGTGGTAGTAGGTGGGAGGAAAATAAATTTATACCTTTCCTAAGGGTAGTGGACCACAGGGCTACAAGTATGGGTTGTCTAGTGAAGATTGATCTCACAACAATAGTAACTTGTTAGTCGTTACTCCATTGTTTTTAGAAATCATGAAGACATATCTAAGATGAAGAATATGCAATAATTTTATGGCTGGAGCAAGAAAGAGATTGCAAATAAAACCCTATTTTAATTGCACAAATTATATACACTTCTAAATAGATGAATTGATGAATTTACAAGGGAAAGTAAAATATTATCCACACTCCTGTTATTTTTATTTTTTTAAATTTATTTCCATAAAAGCAGGTGTTAAACAAGTATATCATTTTTCTAGATAGTCTCCTTCCTTGGTTCAGTGGCCCACAAGCTTGTGTATTTCCTCCAAGATGGTTTTTTTCTCATTTGTACAACCATTTATGCACTGCTTCCTGCACTTCTTTATCTGTAGGAAATAGACAACCTTGTAAAGCATCTTTGAGCTGTCCAAAGAGATGCTAGTCAGAAGACACAAGATCTGGTGCTATAGGCAGGCCATATTTTGTTAAAAGCCTCTGATGAATTTCAGCCCATGACACACCTTACAACACTGTAAATCTGATCACTGTTCTTTGTTCCTCTTTTGTGCACACTGCTAGTGGAGCAGCCATGTTTACACTATAACGACAACAAGAAAATTGGTGCAGTCAAGATGGAACTTCAATCACATGACCATAATAGTACCAATAATAAGCATGCCGGAGCAGAAAGCAATGTGACAGACCTGAAGATATGTTATAGTGAAAGTGGGGATAATTTTTGAACTTAAAAATTTGTACATACATTTAATTTTACAAAAAGTTTGATACATATAAACTAAAAAAAAGTTAATATTCCTCATATTTTATCTTGTTCTCTTAAAATTTTACATTTACCCTTCAAAACACATACAAACAAAAACAATTTTAAAGATAAATACTGCTTGTTGCAAATACTGTGAAATCTCGAGTTTAGAAAGCTTTTTTGTCATTTTGAACTGATTTTCCATTGTAATAAAATTAATAGATCTATGAGCAATGAATAGGGGTGGTTAATGTATTTTTCAGCAAATAGTGAACTTGTTTCCTTGATTATTTTATGTGACGAAAATGCTAGCTGAATATTGAAAATATTCAGCAGACTGTAGTTATGCTGGTAGGTTTGAACCATTAATAGATCCATAGGTTGTAGGGTAGCATGTAACCTTTAAACTAATGTGTTTTGGGAGAGTGATAAATTAGAGAAAGTGTTACTGCATCATAAATATGTATGAACACGTGTGTGTGTGTGTGTCTATATATATATATATATATATATATATACACACACACACATGTATAGTAAAATTTGTCACTTAGCTGATTGATGTTACCTTCAGCATTCTAACTCCAGAGTTTTGTGGGTGGATCTGTCTGTCCATTCTTCAGTGAATGTCAGCAATTTACTGCTTATATTTTTCTATTTTTTATTTTTATTTTTTTTTAATATATTGTTTGTGTTTATGTGTGCATTTGCTTGGGTGTGGCCATGTGCCGATCTGTGCAGATGTGAATTTGGCTATCTGCATGGATGTGCATATGTGTAGGGTATAGTAATTTTCTAAGGTAATACTTTATTTATCAATCTGATAGATTTTTATCACTTTAAATGATATTTTTTTAGTGGATACTCATATCTGAGTAGATGCTTCATTTATTCATTAAACAGTATATTTATTTTCATCTACCGTCCTGAATATTTGAGAAATCTCATATTTTTCTTTAATGAGATTCCTCACATATTCAGGACAGTAAACAAAAATGAAGAAATATACTGTTTAATAATATTGTTTTATAAATATACTGTTTGATAAAATGAAAAATAAATGTTTAAAGGGATAAAGATATTGCTAAAGAATTAATGGATTTTATTTATAATCTTACATTTTTATTACTTCAGATGTTATTATAGTGGACACTTATTTGAAATAGACGTCCCATTCTTATTTATAAAACTGTATGTAATATCTGTTAGCCTGTGCATTTAAGAAATTTAACTAAGTAAAATGTACCAATGTTTGTCTTATCCCTCTCACTTTTTCCTGACATCCATTTGCACAAGGCTCTTGGGTCAGTTACTTGTTGTTTCCCTGTCTCTCTTGCTTTCAATATGTCCCGTGAGTGTCTAATTCTCCATTACCTCTTTCCTCATTACATGTTCCAGAAATTACAATCACCTCTGTCTTATTCTAAGTATGTGTTTTTTTTTTTTTTTTTTTTTTTTTTCCATCTTCTTTAAAATTTCCTTGTTGCTGACTTATTAAGCCTATAGTATTCTCAGTATTCTTTTGTAGAACCACATCTCTGTGGTTTTAAATCTCCTCTTCATCTTTGAGGTAAATGTCCAGCATTCATTCATGGAGGATTGATATTAAATAGCAATTCATCATTTTTCTTTTGCTTCAAATGAAAATTTTCCTGTTTCTTAATACTTTGCTTAGTTTTTGGAATGCACCTTTTTCTATTCTGGTGAGTCTTCATATTTTCTGTCCAGTATTAAAACACTTCCAAGATGTTTAAATTTCTGTACTTGCTTGATTTAGACATCTCTGATTATTTAGCATTTTGCAATCTTAAGAGAATCCTTTATAATCCTCAATATTCAATTCCATGGTCTTCAGGGGATGAGTGCATCAAATAGAGTTGATTAAGTGCACTGATAATCTTCATTCCAAGGCCTACCAAAATCTAACCATTAGTGTGTAAGACGCTGGAAGATTTTTGGAGTTTGTGTGTTTTTAAAAGTGTCTCTTAGTTGGTGAGATTAATGAAAAATTTCAAATCAGTTAAACTGTAAAAAAAAAAACAAAAAAACAACTGAGCAATAAATAAAAATTCACATAATTTCATTTTATTGAATGTCTTTTAGAAGACAAAGGTTAAAAGGTTTTATTAGGTTGGTGCAAAAATAATGACGTAATAATGTCGTTTTTTGACGTTAAAAAATACGTCAAAAAACATTATTACGTCATTATTTTTGCACCAACCTAATATATTGTCAAACCTATATTTCAGTTTCTAATAAGCATGAAGGTGAGGTTAACCTGTAATAAGGCCACTGTTGTTGGGTACTTAGTATCGTGTTAATAGACTAGTTTGCTAACCATTGTTTCATAGTGAGGTGTTCTTTAAGTATTTAATAAGCTTATGTTAAAATGGCAGAATGTAACAAGTGCAGGATACCCATTGTGGATTGAAATCTTTACAGTAGTGATAGTGTTTCCAGCATCCTGTTGTGATTGTTATCTCAATTTCTAAGAAGAGAAAGACAAATGTATGTTTTTAAAATAGCAAACTATTTAAAAAAAACTCATACTTAAGTGTAATTTTATCTGGCATAGAGCCAAAATAGTGGGGTGCTTATAAAGATAAGTCAAGGCTTTTATCTTGAAGCAAATTGGATCACAAATTGGTATCTCAGCTTCAGTCATTTTATCCATTATTGCAATATAGCGTCCCTGTTTTATTTAAATACTTTCATGGTAATTGTTCTGCTGAGCTTTCCTATTTGATACTTTGACTTTACACAGTTTGCACTGCTAGATTAGCCCCTAGATCTCATTGTTTTACTGTTGAATTAACTAGGTATAACCATATGTTCTATGCTAACAGTTTCTTCTCTTGAACTTTTTGCTTGTGGAACTCTCTCCCAATTTCTTGCATTCATGTTAACCATGATCTTCAAAAATTTATGTACAGTGTCAATCGTTGTCATCTTTCAACTTGAATCCTGGTCTTTTAATGTCATATATCTCCTCAACAAGTTCTTAATTTCTTTCATTTTCAAAACCCTTTGCGTCTTCTTGGCTTTATTGCCTTGCTTGGGGTGAAATGATGATAAAAATAAATCTGAAAAAGATTGTTTGTAATCATCATATCCTATTAGACATCTGTCTATATTTCTGAGATGAGGTATTTTAACTATTTACACTATTTAAAAATTCATACACTGATGTCCCCAAGAACACAGTGAATAAAGGCGTTGATGGAATTAGGACAAGCTAACCTTGTGGTAAATAAAGGGTTTGGTTTGAAAATTCCAACGTGTATCACCTGAACATGGCTGAAGTGTACAATGGCCAAATGTTGTGAATATGGCAATAAAAATGTGGACAATAGTCTGAATAGTGTAAATAGTCTAATATGACTATTTACACTGCAGTATTTTTTAATGCTATTTAACACGTTACTGCAGAAATGAAACTATTACCTGTGGTAAAATCTATACTATAGTTTATATCATCATAAATTAGTAAAAAAAGAACCCTTTTAAGAAAGAAGTGTGTGGGGGAACTCTCAAGCATCTGATATTTAATGATGTGTAGGATGCAACAATAAAAAAAACTTCTTGTAAAATCTATACTTTTGTTACTAGAATTATTAATTATTAAAAGACAACCCCTTGAATTTGTGTTGTTTAATGTTTTCTCAATTGCAATGATTAAAAAACACTGTAAAATCTGTCATGTTTATCTACATTAATTACTAAGGTGGCTGCTTTGAAAAGAACTTGATGTTATGGCTATTAAAATTTTTGCGGATATGATTAAAAAGCTACATAGTAAAATCTGTTGTTGGTATCTTCATTAATTATGAGGGGTTTCTGAAGTTTTCTGATTGACCAATTCATCTAACATCAGAATTTTAACCCCCCCCCTTTTTTTTTTTTGTGTCAAGAATTTTTCAACATCTATTTGTACTAATAGAAGAAGTCCACCAAGAAAAGAACTTTGTGTCGGTATTATTTAATGACCTTTCAAATGCATGATTATGATATTACACTTGTAAAATCTATGCTTCATTAATTATTTGCAAGAAAGGAAACGTAAGTTGCCGGAGTAGATTTAGTGAGTTAATGTAAAAGATGAATACCAAAGCTCAAGTAACCGTTCATCAAAAAATCAACAACTCTTTTTCCGAAACTAATCATCAGATAGTGATATCTGAAATGTTAGAAATTTCCGAAGAATTCTCCTGCCTTTTAACAGGAAATGAATTGTTGTCTGTAGCCACAGGTGTCTGGGCTAATGACCAGTGGCCAAAAGTATACTATAAAAAGTTGGCAACATAAATTGTATTATAAATGCTAGGGACTTTCTGGATGACTTAGCTAAGGGATGTGGCAGGGGAATGGAGATGAACAAAGGGCTATCAGTTTTTGAGATTTACTAGAAATCTACAGGGATTTATAAAACTTGATTTGGGATGTATTGAACTTGAAATTTGATTCTTGAGTGACCTTAGTTTTAGTTACATAACCTAAGAGGTCACTGGTAAGACTCTTTTTTTAATGCATAGACATAAATGAACTGAATTTTTAAAGGATATTACCTCTAACTATTGTGTTATATATATATATATATATATATATATATATATGTGTGTGTGTGTGTGAGAAGAATTAATACAAGTAAAAGGTTTGTCACTTAGCTGATTGATGTTACCGTCAGCATCCTGACTCCTGAGTTTTATAGATGGACCCTCCAGAAATTACACCGTTCACTCATTAGCCGGTCTCAGAAATTAAACTTATTATTTTTGTTTTTTTTTTTTTTTTTTTTTTTGCACTTTTCCTTGGTATAAGAGAATCTATGACAAAGTGGAAAGAGTTTTTCATGTGATGTGTTTTATCCTTTAGGACTTCATTTTATTAAAGTGATTAATTTTAAGCTATTGTCATTACAGTGTAACATGATATCTAGGAAAGGTAAAGCATTGTTTGTTTTTTTTTGTTTTTTTTTCTGTTTTGTAAGTAAATTCTGTCATATGTTTGACTTTGTTTAGTTTATCTACAAGGTCAGGAAAAGTAGATTTGCGGGAATATATTAATAGAGCATTATATATATATATATATATATATATATAATGATGTTGAATGGTATAGTGGTTAGAATATTAACATTCCAACTGCTGGGTGGGGCCTGGGTTTGAACCTCACCATGTGTAGTTTGTCAAAGAGTTGATTTTTTTTCATAATATTAGCATTATTTCAAATTGAAATCCCTTTGCATATCATAAGTATTGACAACTTGCTAGATTTGTCCAAAAGTGACTTGAACTTATGCCAATGAAGTGCACTCATAAAATTGATCCTAATGTGTAGCACTGCTGGGAAGGGTCTGTAAACCATACAATAAATTTAACCAAGACCTTTGAGTGAAATTGTTATAACTCATGTTGAGCATATTGGCCTTGTTCAGCTACTGATCACACCAGATTATGTGCCCTCTTCCAGAGACTGTAACTAAGGTCTGCTTAGCATAGTTATAAATCAAAGGTTGACTCAGCAGGTGTTAAAGGAAATTTAAATGATTTGGCAGGTGTCTGAAACCGGTATCAACTAGCCACTTGAGTAGATGGACATACTTTGAAATGAGCCATGATATATAATTATTCAGAAAGTAATGCCACATTTTCAGAAAAAGAACAAATGTAGCAAAAAAATAACTTCTTGTCAAGAACATCATCATTGTAAGCCTGGACAAAAGACTATTATAAAACTTTATTCTATTTGAAATGGTTGCTTTAGAACCACACAGCAGAGCTGTTCATCTTCTGCCAAGGGCAGATCAGAACTCTTCCCAATCTTAAGCATGACTGTTAATATAGACCATTATCCAGATATAAGCCTATTTACAGTTTTGTTGCCATTTGATCTCCAAAAATACATCTACTTCACATTCCTCTTTGGTTAAAGTGGATGTTGTTAAGAAGACTGAATTTCAAAAGGAACTATCTGCTGGTTTATCAAACAATGATTTATGATCACAATAAAACCGCCTCTTCCTTTTCTATGTGGGTGTCCATAGCATCACACCTACAATTGTCCAACTGCTCAGAAAAACCTGAGGAGTGTTGAAGATTTTAAATCCAGCTTCCCAGACTTTCAAGGAAGAATAAAAATAATTAGTTTTGAAGTGGACATTTGTAAATGCTAACAATGCCTATATTAACTTTTATGTATGGATATGGATGAATTGTGCTAGATATGTTTTGATTAGGTTATTTGATGAAGGTGAATTTTATTTTGAATAAAATGGCGCACAGTAATGTCTGCTCTTAAAGAAACATTTCCAGTCAAATGGATTGGACAAATAGACATTATTGACTTGCCCTCATATTCATCTCATTTAATACCATTTGCTTTCTTTTGATGTATATATATTAATGGCAAAATTTATGCTATGAAATCTGCTATAATTGTACAATTATAGAGTGAGAATAATTGATGCACAATGAGAGGAAATAGTGGATGTTTGTCTTATAGCCTCTTGATGAAATGAGTCCTTCTGGTTGTAGAAGGACATTCTGATGAATATTTAGCATCATTTAAATACAAACATATATTTCTGTTTGTAAGCTTTATAATTTTTCTTTATGAAAATGTTCAACTTTTTGCGAGAACATATTAACAAAGTGTCTACTCTTTTTGAGGATGCCCTGTATTACACCCATGTATATTGACAATTTATTGACATTTACTAAGCTTAGTACAGCACAAGATAAAAAAAAAAAAAAAAAAAAAAAAATGTAGGTCACTCACTGTGGCTCAAAATTAGCATATTTGTCATGATCTGAGAGATTGGTTTGCTGACCACTGCTGCTGTCATCATGTTCAACATTTTACTCTTTCAGTCATTCTTGGCAATAAGTATCTGATGTTGTAGACAAAAGCTACTATTGTCTGACTTCTCATGAACACTTGAATGGAGTGTCAAAGATTTCTTTCAAGAAGGAATGGAAAACCTTAATTTCAAAGTGGGCATTTGTCAATGATTTTGTTCTTGACAAAGGTAACTTTTGGGTGGGGATGAATTGTGCCAGAGATATTTTGGTTATTTAATGGAGATGAATTTTATTTAAAAAAAAAAAAAAAAAAAATCAAGCTTTATTTTAGACTCGAAGATGTTAAAAAAAAAAAATAGTTTTTTTTCCCCTCAGAATCCCTTTTCTTGGAAATCAGACAAAAAATACATGACCATGTCAAATATGATATTAAATTGATTTTGACATGTTAAGTCTTGGATTAATCCAAGAGTTGACATTTCATAAAATCAATTTAATATCATACTTGAAATTAAATAACACAAGGGTTAAAAGGTCATAAAAATATGTATTTTTTGTGGCATGTCAACTCTTGGATCAAACTCTGTACTCAGTAATAATGGTCAATCAAACTAACCTAATCATTTTCCCATGTGAAGGTGTTAACTTAGGTTGATTGATTTTGTGACATGTCAAGCTATGTCATTTGATCCATGCAAAAATCAAGTGGAAAGAAAAACTTAATTTGGCATAATCTTTCTTTGTATACACAAGTGATCTCTGTAGTTTGTTTACATTTACTTTGTGCACAATTTTTCTTTTCTTTTAAAATCAACATTCTTTGTGATCCCTTCATATAAAGTTACTCTTAAAGGGAACCTGAACTATGTAATATTTTGAATATGTCACAGTACATGTGCTAGAAAAAAAAAAAAAAAAGGCACATGATCAATGTACCATTAATTGTTTAAGTTTTAATTACAGTTTAATTAGACTATATCAATTGCAACAAAAAGCAAAATTAAAGTTAAACCTTTAATAAAGAATTGTTTTTTTTTTTTTTAAACCTTTCACTCTGTTCGATATTTAAATTTAACTTTAAATGAGTTATTATTTAATTTTTAATCATGTGTAACTACAGTAGTTACTACCTGTTACTTCAGGTTGTTTATGATTGACCGATATCGAAAAACGGACGGACAGGAACACATATACTGCACTTTATCTATATAGATGGTGTAGATCATTCTTGTTCTACTGTCCATGTCTAGGGATATTTGATCTTGTTCTTTTTAAAAAAAATTATTAGTACTTCTTGGTTATTACTAGTCCTGTTTCCACTGAATCTGTACTAATCCGCCCCAAAACTTTCGTCCTCAGTAATGAAAGCATTGGTTAATGAATTTTGTGGATAGGAATTTTTAGTTGAATATTTGTATCAGTTAGTACTGACTTGGTCTCACTGGAAATAGGACAAGCAATAACTGAGCAGTACTAACAAGAAATAACAAGATAAAATATTCCTAGACATTGACAGCAAAATAAGAACAATGCATAGATTAAATCAGTGTTTCTCAACCTTTTTTTTTTTACTTCATGGACACTTGTAGAATAACTAAAACTCTGGGATGCACCTTAAATTTTAATAACGAAAAATTAGTTATGAAATTTGAAAAATGATAAAGAACTCTCTTGAAATAAGCATTTGCATTTAAGACCTTACATTGTATATTTAAGCAGTACAGTTTCATTTAAAGGGATTTATGAAGAAAAAAAGAGAGGCTGATAATGATTGATTGAAATCTCTTGAGGAAGGCAAAAGAGAAAGGATTATTCACTCCTTAAAGATTAGGGAATTTAACATCCAATTTAAAATATCAAATAACAAAGATTTAGACATGGAAGCCATGTGCTTGGTGTCTCTAGCTTTTTAAAAATAAGGATTTTTTAAATTTTTAAATATAAAAATAATTCATAAATTACTTTTCTGTTATCTTGGAGAACAGCTGAGTACACTGCAGGGAACATTAATGTTCCTGGGAGCATTGGTTGAGAAACACAGGATTAAATAAAGGGATCGGTTAAAAATTTCCTGAAGTTTACTTGGATTGACAAACATGTGAAGAATGCTGGCGAGTACATGGCTGAAACATAGTAATTATAACAACGAAGTTGTGGACATTAGTTAGGATGTAAATAATGAAGTCAGTGACTTGTTAACCCTTAGTTTGGGGGGGGGCTAAAGTGTTAAATGTTGTTAAAGGTATACTTTGACGTGGCTTGTTTTGTATAGAAATAGATTATTATGGACGTATCCTGAAAAAAAAAGATGTAGTGAAGGGTCTTTGATTTTAAACTTGGGCCAATCATATAATCAAAAGATAAAGTTATAATTATTTTCCAAGCTGAATTACAAGGCTGTTGTAGTGAGGATCAAACTTGGAATGAGCAAATGTTTTAAGATTAGCTTGTTGTTCAGAAATCCATATAGCAGCTCAATTAAAAAGCAAAATAAACAAATTGCAAGTTCAAATTCAAAGACACAGGTGCAGAAAGAAATGTCAAAATCTCGAATCACAAGTTTAATGTCAAAGATCCCAATACAGAGAAATGGTCAGAAATCCAGGGCACAAGGCAACAGTTACTCGCAAGCCAATGGATGCTGTAGAAAAATAAACTGCCTCACAGTTCAAGAACACCAACTGCTTTTATCAGCAGGATAATTTTTCATTGGTCAATGGTTGGATAGAACAAACAATATAAGTATATCTGGGATACATTTATGGCAACAGCTGCTATTGACTTGTTTCTATTTTGTCTTCAGCATATCGTACAGAACACGTGGCCTTTTTCTCTGTAAGTGGCATTCTCTTTTGCCACACTTGTTAATCATTGCACTTAGGCAGAAACTTTTAAAAGACATGATTGTCTAATATTCTAGTAAAAGATACCTTAGCAATTATCTTGGATACTTCAATGATTTACCATTCCAAAAGCTGACCACCAATTTGTTTCTACTGTTGACATTTATCTTTTTAGCAATTTCTCATGTCTTCAAAAAATATTTTATTCGTCTATATATTCTGTTTAAATTATTTATTGAATCGTTGTTTTCTCATAGCACATATTATTGAGTGTTGACTTGGCTAATTCTTTTTATGGGCTGTGTCCTTTCAGGATTTTGGCGATAAGGGCTCACCTCAATTTCCTGCCCTTTGTAGCTTTTAATAAATTTTGTCTTTTTGCAATCTCTCCCAAACCACGCTCTATCATCCATTCATTCAAGCTCAACAGGTAGGTTATGCATTGTCTTCCTCTCTCCCTCTTGTCTTCAATCTGTCCTGTGAGTATCAAATTTTCCAATCCCATTTTCCTCATTATTTGCCCTTAGAAATGTCAACTGTCACTTCCTGATATTGAATACGTGTCCTTTTGTTGATTGATTTCATTCTGCTGACCATGTCTAGGAATATCTCCTCTAGTTCTTATTTAAAACTGCTCGGTTATTACTTGCCCTGTTTCCACTGAGTCTGCCTGCACTACCTGGCCAAGAGATTGAACTCATAATTACTGTTATAAAATTCATGATCCAATGCTTTAATTGATTAGGCTATTGTCTTGTGGGACAATCCAGAGTGCAGAACTTTGACTTAAATTTAATCTGCCTGCTGCTGAAACTGCTGCTGCTTGTTAGACATGACCGCATTCACCAAGGCCTCCCTGTTCTTACTGCTGCTGTTGTCATTTCTCTTGATTTCTTGATAGCTCCCATATTGTATTTATTTCTATGCTTGGCATACTAAGGAGGTCCCACAGTCTGTGTGTAATTAATAAATTATATATATATGCTGATTCTTTCAGATGTCTGACACTCCAGTGTTCTTCTCTGTCTAGCATTTTTCATCTACTTGAGAACATGCTTCACCCTCAAAGGAAAAAAAACAACTTGCCTTTTATAAATTGCTTGAGGATTTACAGCAAAAACTATGATCCAAAATGAAACAACTAATAGATGTAAGCACACAAAGGAAGTATACTATCCCCTCTGAAATGAGAAGGGGATAAGATGAACAGAAGCACTGATGAAAGATCTGTAACCTGAAAGAAGCTGCATGTATGTTTAAGGAAAAATTAGCATAAGCAAATTGAGTTTAGATTTTAACACTGAAAGCAAACTATTTGCAGTAAGGAAGACATTTTGTGTGAAAGATTAATTATTGCTCAACAAAAGGGTTGAATTCATTGATAAAAGTGAACAGGGTTTTCTAGTCACTCTCATTTGTCATTTCCAGCACACTGCAAGACCTTAAAACTCTATCCTGTAACTCAGTTTAACCAGTAGGCTCTAGTGTAATAGTCGACTCAGTGGATTGTCTTAAGTTTATGGTAGTAAAACATAAGCTTTAAATGTGGTACAATGAAACCAAAATACCTGATTAGGTCACAGGACTTATGCATACATATGATTACATGGTTTTGACCATAAATTATATATATTCAAATGTTATTTCATTTTTTAGTGGATAACCATATTGGAAATAGAGGTCTTGTTTTTGTGCTTTTTCCTTATTTTTTTTTTTATTTTTTTATTTTTTTTATATATTTTTTATTTTTAAAAAAATTTTTAAAAAAATTTTTTTAAACAGTGTGCATAATGTCTACTGGTCTGCACACTCAGGAAAGCTTGAAGAAAAGTTTGAACTTACATCTGTGGGGTATTCACGCCATAGGAATAGTGGTAGTGGAATTTTAGGCTTGTTTTTACAAAGATAAAAGCAGGAAAAATAAATGTACACAATACAGCGAAGGCATGACAAATTGTATGGTAATTTCATACAATTTTATTTATGTATTTCTGTGTGTGTATTTTATGTTAACCTTGTGATAATGTTCATGTTATAAAAGGGAGTAAGTTATTCTGTAATAGCACATGTCCTATGACGGAGGGAAGTTATGTGTTATCATCCTGATAGTTCTTGGGTGAAGAGATTGAATCTAACGTCTTTTGGCGAGATGTCCATATCTCCGTATTAACCCCAAAACATGCCCAGAAATTGCTCAGTAGTATAGGAAACTATAAGGAGCATAATGTTAAAAGCAAAAAAGTACATTACACACACACACACACACACACACACACACACACACACACATTGTGTGTGTTAGGATTTATAATCCAAACAAATTTTTTGATAAATCCAAATAGAAAACTGTTTTATTGACTAAGTATTTCACCTTCATTAGATTGGCTTCTTCAAGTCGGAATGAAAGAAATCTGTGTTTTAATATCAAATTGTTAATACCTGTTTGTTTCATTCTTACTGAAAGATGCCTTGCTAACAAACAGGTGTTAACAGTTTTAGTACAAAAATCACAGTTTTGTTCCTTCATTCTGACCAAAAGATACCAGCCCATCAAACAGATATTAACAGTTTAATATTAAAATACACACACACACACACACACACACACACACACACACAATTCTTTCATTCTGAGCCAAAGAAACCTAATGCAAGCAAAACACGTAGTCAATAAAACAGTTTTCCACTTTGTCTGATTTGTCAAAATATATATGAAATCTGATTTATATATTTGCATATTTCTTATTGCTGTGGATGTGCAATTAATGTAGTGGATATTAGCTTGGAATGATAAATTGGAGAGCCAAGGTCAAATTCCTGTTGGGTTTGTTACACTTGATTATATGCAAATATCCTTGGAAAAGGTATGAATCCATCTCCTTCCCCACCAGCTATGGATTAAATTGTGAGACTTGTATCTGGAAAGAATTAATGCAATGTTCACTCAAAAAATTATTAATGCAAAAAAGGGCACATGGCCCAGTGGATAAAATACCTTTAGATCAGGTAACCCAGTCTGCTCAGATGGTGTTCAATGGAGTGTGTTTTGAAGTATTATTTTTTTTTTTTTTTTTTTTTTTTTTTTTTTTTTTATGATAATGTTCAAAAGTAAATTGATAAAAAAATGATTGCATGATGTATTGGGATGTACATAATAGTTTAAATTTTCATTACTTTATGGATGTGTATATAAAGATACAATTTATGTAAAATTAAAATGAGTAAACAAATTGGGAATCCGAAAAGCTAAAGTGATGCTGTGGCTGTAAAGTTCAATAAAATCAGAAAAGAAGATTCAAAACATAAAAGAAAAAACATGAATCCGTCTACTTCCCCACCAGTTATGGATTAAATTGTGGGATTTGTATCTGGAAGGTGTAATTCAATATGCACTCAAAAAATTGTTAATGCAAAAAAAAAATATTTTTACAGGCTGAAATATGTTCAGCTTTAAATAACCCAGAAAAGGTTGATAAGCTGTAAAAAAAAAAAAACAAAGCAAATCGGTCTTATTGATATAAATGTTAGATTTAGAGGGTATGTGTGTTATCTATTAAATTCACACATCCTGACATTCTTTTTATTAAACCAAAGTTATCATTGTGTAGAGTTGATGTTTAGAGTTCATTAACATTAATTGTATCCTCTCTTCACTTGATCATAGGGTAAAAAAATAAACCAACCCCCCAAAACACTGAAGCAAATCTCTTTGCAGTAATTGGTTGTCTGATTGTCTTTGTTTTAAAAATATTTGTGTGTAGATTATTTGTTATACTTTGCTCTTTTCCACTCATCTTAATCTGCTTTTGACTAATGAAACAGCTTATATGAATAAAACTCATTAACAAGATTTTTAATCAATTACTGACTGATTAACTTTGGTAGGAATACACTTGATGACATTTCATTCACTGATGGGTGGCTCTTCCTTGCGTTCAGTAATGGCCATCTTGGAATTACTTCAAACTGATGAGGTTCATTTTACAACCTGAGAAATGCTTTAACATTATAATTAAACATAGGGTTTAATATATTAATATATTTTGGAAAATTAAAGTATTTAAATTTAACTCCAACTGACTTGTACAATGAGTGGTTTTGGTGTTGGTGGTAGGAGTATAATTTGAAAAATCCTGAAATGTTGAGGGATTGGTGTACTGGCATTGCACATCAATTGACACCTGTAATGAATGAGATGCATTGATGGGGGTGGGGAAACTCTATTTACTTAACAAGACATAAAATACATACACATTGAATGCAATGATGTAGGCTTTTTTTTTTTTTTTTTTAATTTGGATAAAGGTTAGCAGGTGGAATTTGGGTAGAGGGTGTATGTGTATGTATGCATGTAGGGTGAACTACAATGATAATAACCCCTCCACCCTAAAAAAGACTTTACCAGCACCTAACATTTTTGTAATTTAATAACATTCAATTTCCTAACTTTGTTAAATATTTTTTTTTATTTTTGACCTTAAAAAAATTGTTAGGTGGAAAAATTGTCTTATTTTAATTATGGCCTTTGCAAAAGTCTGGGATACCTTCTGTCGTGTGACAAACATAATGTTGTCTTGTGTTCAATATTCAAGGCTTGAAACTAATACTGTCCTGTTATTCCAGGGACAACTTTTGTGTGTGTGTGTGTGCGCATTTGGCGGGATGTTATATATTATAATGCCAGTCTAGTACAAAAATTTCAATGTTATATTTTTCTAAAACTATTTCTGAAAAAATTTAGGCTGGATTCCTGTCAACATTGCATAGGGTAACATTTGGATCTCCTCTCAGATTATTTTAAGTGCATCCAGAAGTATTATCATAATGTGAATCTCTCTCTCTCAATTTATGATAGCAAATATTATCTCAGATAAAACAACTTCTGAGAGGAACATCTACTAAGCTGCTTGCTGTCATGGTTAAAGTTATTCTGCTCCTCACATTTCCATTTTACTATGATCATAGCTCTCCACAACTTCCTGTTCTTTGCAGTTCTTATGAGCAATGTGTGCTTTTTTTTTTTTTTTTTTTTTTTTTTAACTATCCACTTCTTGATCTGATATCCATTTACACAAGCTTGTTGGGTTACTTGCTGTTTCCATCTTGCCCTCAAGAGGTGTGTCAAATTCTGTAATCCCTCCTTCCTTGTTACATGTCCCAGAAATTTAAACTCTGTCAGATTCTAAGTATATGTTCTTTTTGTTTCTATATACCTTAAAACTTCCTTGTTGATTACATGCTCCATCCCTGGTACTCTCAGTATTGTTATAAACACGTGTATGGTAGCATGAGAAAACAAATGAAGCAAATACCACTGGTGAGGTGAAAAGAATTGTTAATATAAAATTCTTTGTATTGCCGATATAGAGGATCTGAACAGAATGTCTGTGGGCAAGGGAAGCAACTTGAAAAAAGGGTAGAGTTGGGAGGGCCTGGAGTTGAGGCCTGTGTCAGGTTGGTTGACCAAGATCACTGGTGGTGGATTTGTTGAAGCTTTGCCCATTTGCTGTGATTCTGTTTCAGTTGTTATGAGTGATGTTCTTAAAAGCAAATGTGGTGGCTCATATACTTATCTTTTTTTCTTTTCTGGCAATGTTCTTTTATTTGGCATTTTTTGAGGGGAATTTGTTTTGTGAGCTAGATGTGATACTTGGAGCCCCTGTGTAGAGGATGACTTTTTTAGCTTTGGTTTTGTGTCCTTAACTTTCACATTCCACTGTAAATTGGAAAAAGATTTAATTTGAAGCAAAGTATAACAGCATACTTCTGTAAAACTACATTCTGTTGCCTCCAGTTTCCACTTCTGAGGAAATTATCCAGCATTCATTGCCTTAAAAGATGATTGATATTTCATACCAGCTCAGCACTATGTTCTTTGTCTCTAATGGAATTTTCTTGTTTCATAATTATTTGTTGAGCTTTTGAAATACATCTTTCGTTATTCCAATGACTTATGGTGTTATATTTTTCATTATCTGTTGGAATACTTCCAAGATGTTTAAACTTCTGTACTTGCTTGATTTTGACATTTCTAATTTTTAGCTTACATTTTGAGCTAAAAAGGATCATTGGTAGGTAGCAACAAAAGTGCAAATACTCTTGTTGGGATCTGTCTACCCAGGTTTTTATTTTTTATTTTATTTTTTTTATTTTTATTGATTCCAAACATTTAGCAACAATACATTTTTTTAAATGAAACATATAAAAGGTTATTTTGTGGAGGAGAATGTCAGTTGAAATAACATTTATACATTCTTTTCAAAAATAAAATGTTCAATTTTCCTTGCTGTGGAGATTGTTTTATAAAATAATTAAGTGTTCTTAGAGCAGTATGAAATATGTGGACAGACTTAATTTAAGACTGTCTGCCTAATACGTTAGTGAGTTTGTAGACAAGGACTTAGTTGGTAGCTGCTGATTATTCCCTTATATTGTGTGCATGGACAAGGCCTTAGTTGGTGCCTGCTGTCTGTTATCTCTTCCATTTTTTTTTTTTTTTTTTTTTTTTTGTGTACACACACATGCATGTAGATCAAACTGGCCTCCGGAAATTGTTTTGGATCTCAAGAAACAGTAGGCTTCTATTTTTATATCCATAAGGGGGATTTGAAATCTAATTTCAGATAGGTGTGAAATTTTTGAATACAGGGTTTTCATTAGTTAGAAAATAATTTCACACTGGCTCATGAAAATCTTTTTCTTGAATTTGTGTGAGTGGTGAAGTGAGTTATTGTCACTTTCTAAATGGTCCAAGATTACATGTGGTAGGTCTACATTTATGTCTGCAAGTATTTTGGCAGTGTTTGCCCTTGTAATGACTGTTTATCAAACAAACCTTCTGATGGGATTTTATTGGTTGAAAAATATGTATAGAATTTAATTTCTATATACTCTTACAAAATACTTTTTTTCTTATTAGATATGTTGATTTTCAGTGAAAAAAAAAAAATAGATTTTATTTATTGTTCATGAAGATATAGCCATACATATTGCAAATGACCTGTTGATAATAATGGGGAAATTAATAGCAGTAACTATACTAAATTTAAAATTTATTGGTAATTTTTTAAATATTTCCTCAACGAGTGCCTTAAGTAACACTATATAGCCAAAGTACCTAAAATTCAATAAACTATTAAAATATTTAATTTTTTAAAGATTACTGGGTAGTTAAAAAAAAATATCTACAAAATGTGTTTATTTTGCATTTATCATGTAATTTTAATACATTTATTTCATCTGACATGAATCTCACAAAACATCAGGTTATTGATATGTAAACAACTCATAAAAACACTCATCCCAATGTTAAAAAAGTGCTTTTCTGCAATATTTTAAAAATATTTGTTTAAATTCAGATTAATTAAACTTTAAATCAGATAATCTTCTAGTTAATCAAATAAAATTTCAGAAAATATATTTTACTTTTCAAAGATTTTTTTTAAATAAAGAAAATTATGTTGTGTTGACAGATCTGTCAATCTGGGCGATTTTAGTGTGTTTACAGAAAAACAAAATCATTTCAATAAATTTTAAATTCGGTTTGAAATACAGCAAAATATTTTGTTTGTTAGAAATATTAGATTTAATTATTTCGGATTAAAAGTAAAATAAAAGCTTAAAGATTTTCATTTTTAATATGCAAAAAACAAAAACCTTAGGGAACATTTTTTTTGTTTTGTTACTTACCTACACGGTGTGTATGTGTACTAACAGATTTGTGAACAGTTTCTGGTGGTAGCCTTGTTAGGAAAATTTTACTTTGAGTTTGAGAGAATTATAATTTAAAAATGTGTTTATTAAAAAAAAAAAAAATTCTTGGTAGAGAGAAATATCTTAAAAATTAAAATGCTAATGGAGCGAAATGGGGGACCGTTTGAGAAAAATCAGTTACTCTGTAGAGAGCGACCTTCCCCAATCCGAAATGTATTTCGGCTTTAAATAACTCACAAACGGTTGATAAGCCGTAGAAAAAGAATAAATCAATCAATTATCGATTAAAAACATTGCAACTAGAAATTTTAAGTATAAGAAAATGTAAACTACTTTATCTTACTCGCATGTATTGTGAAAGAAAACTGATTTTCTAAATCAGGGTACTTAAATCTGTTGACACTAGAATAATTTCTCAACGAATGAAAGAAACTACAGTTATCTCCCTTGAACCCACTGAATATCACTTTTATTTGACTACTTCCTCACCAGTTTTGTTAAGCGCTCACCTTCGTTATCCTTCCTACCCTAACGAGAACATTGTCAGATAGTTGTTCTTCTTACAGATAAATCGAAAGTTTCTATACGTCAGCCATTAGTAAGGGTATTAAACAAATTGTTACGTAATTTAAATTTTTATATGTTCGGAAAAAATTATAACGTTTCTTTAGGAACAAATCGAAAGAAAAATGTTCTGTTTATGAAATTTATTGTGGTTAAACTACATAAGTAAGTAGTGAAGAAAGTTCAATCTTTGAGTTTTTTTTGTTATACCACTTAAGATGTGAAAGGTTTATTCATAATAATTATGGGATGTAGCCAGTCAATTTCCGTTTTAGTACGTATATCTGTGTGTGTCAGTGTATCTTTGAGAAAAGAGATGGAATATTTGAAATTAGTCTAGAGGGTGACAGATTTGTCAAAATCTACTTTACAGAGGTTGAAATTCATTGACAGTTGTCAGAATAATAAAAAAAAAAGAGGTTAAGTGAATCTGAGCAGAGAAATGCATGACTATTGTAATTGATTTGGGCTATTTATAAGAATTTTTATGGGAGAATTGTTAATGAGATTGCTGATTGGATGAAAAATATTAATACTGCTATTCACATTTATATTTGACAAAACATCAAGTCAAGAATCCAGTTTTGATTCACTTTTAACATTTATACATTTGTTTGGATGGAAAGTTGAGCATTTTGTTACAAGTGTTCCTATTGGTTAGTAAATGTAAAAGGGGAGAATAAAATTTTCATCTGTTTATGAGCTTTTTCTACACTGTGTAGGTTGACACAGAAATTAGTTTTCTAAATTCAAAATAAATGCTGACTGAACGTTGTTTTGGAAAGTTTTCTTTTTTATGAATATGAATTGTATCCATCTCATGTGACTGTTTATAGTCTGCATTACATTATGAGAGAGACACACGCACACACATACACATCTTCCTTTGTAGAAGGTAGTCATCCTGATTAGTTCTTTGGTGGTTACAGGATTGGATCAGCCTAAAAAGGTAGAGAAAACTGACAATGAAGCCATCTTTTTCTGCCTTTATATTGTAGTCGGGGAGTGTGGTGAGTGATTGTAATGATGTCCTTTCCTTTGGTACAGGACTTTTTATCTTTTTGTGTTGCTTATTCAAGTATCTGTTTTCAGAAGCAAAGTTAGCTGTTTGACCTGTCCTTAAGAATGCTGGTATTAATGTTAATGGGGTGTTAAGGAGATAAGTAGGTGATACTTTTCAGTGGATTTAAGAAATATTTTGATTTATTAAACTTGGCCTACTATTACAACACAAAAATTTAACTGAAATTATAATTATATTGATTGTCAAGAGTTAAATAAGTTTTAAGAATTTGAACCAGCATGTTCAAAATTTGTGCGGAGCAGAACAAAAGCCTCAAAAGCACAACCTGTGATAAAATATTGCAAATGAACATTTTGTAAAAAAAAAAAAAAAAAAAAACTTTTTCTTTCATCTTTATTGCCCTGCCCCTCCTTTCCAAGTTTCAGACTGTCATGGTATATCTGTCTATATTTCTGAGATGGGATATTGTAACAATTTACATTGTTTGGACAGTTGTCCTCATGTTTGTCATATTCATGATGTTTCGGCTGTTGTATGCTGAAGCCTTCTTCAGGTGATATCTGTTGGAATTTTAAACTGAACACTTTATTTCATTCACCAGGGTGGATTGTTCTAGTTCCACATGCCATGCCTTTTCTGGATATTTCCTCGGCTCGATGGATAAACATATTGGTTAAAGTAATCCAGTGACTTGACACAGAGTTGTGAGTTCAATATCTGACCATAGCAGAGGTGAACAAAACTTGGAGAATTGAGTTACCAAAGGGAAAATTTTGATTTTTTTTTTTTTTTTTTTTTTTTTTTTTTTTTTTAAAATAATTGTCAGAAATTAATAAGTAATACTGCTTCATTAATTCAACATAAGAATATAAAATAATAATAGAAATGGCTAGATGTAACCATAAGTTCTATGCTAACAGTTTTTTTCTATTGTATTTCTCACTTGTGGAATTCTCTGTCTTCTTTGCTTTCCAGTCATCTTTGTCTTCAAAAATTGAGATGTAATGTCAGTTATCTTCTGTCTTCTTAATTCTTATTCTTTTATTGTCCTCTCTAATAGTTTATTTTTCTCATGTTCTCTAACTCTGAGTAACCCTTTATATCTTAGTGGCTTTATTGCCTTGCTTGGGGTGAAATGATTAAAAAAAAAAACTTTTTTTTTTTTTTTTTTTTTTTTTTTTAAATTTTGCGTTAAAAAAACAAATGAATAATGTGCTCTTTTGAAAGTAACTTTTCAATACAGTTTGAAGTGTATTTGAACATATTTGATCCCTTTTTTTTTTTTTTTCCCCTCTTTCTAAATCCAGGCCTACCAAAAATGATGTGTAATTAATCACTCGGACAAATTTTCCTCCAAAATCGAGTGTAACTAAAATTTTAAATATTTTTAGGTTTGAAGAATTGATAATCACATATTTTGGGGATTTTGTTGTTTGATTTTCAAAGTTCTGTGATAGAATATAATAGTATTAATTGCAAATAAAGATTTAGATTGAAAGATAATTAAAAATAGTTTAAAAGAAATAAAAAGGAACAATACATCTACAAAAATAGCCAACTTTTTTTTTTTACTCTTCCCTCCCTCGCAAAAAAATATTTTTTTATTTTCTAAAGTACATCAACAAAATTACCTCTGGTCTGCGTGCATGGCTGTTGATTTTTGTGAACACTCATTATTTGTGTGTACTCTATATTAGTTCTGCTGATGTTAAGCATAACACAATGAGGGTATCTTAATCATTTCAGTGTATATTTTTTTTTTTTTTTTTTTTTTTTTTTTAATAATAATTGATTGTGTTTTTACGGTTTACCAACCCATTGTGAGTTATTTAAAGCTGAAACATATTTTGAGATTATAAGTCTTTTTATTTTTGCAAGTTGAATATAGCATTAAAAACTTTTGGGAATAACAATGATTTTTTTTTTTTTTCCATAGACAAGTTCTACTGTTTAACCAATATCTGGGGGAGGGAGATGGATTCATAATTTTCCCAAGGGTATTTGTGTGTACCTAAATGTAATGAACCAAACTGGAATTTGAACTTTGCTTACCAATTTCTCATTTTGAGCTGCTAGCCATTACACAACCTGAACCTTTTTTTTTTTTTTTTTTTTTTTTTAAATAAACTGCGTTCAGTAAATGTTTTGAAGTTTATGTAATTTTCCAAATAGGATATCACTCATTAATCCTTGCTGTCAAAGTTTTTAAGTATGGGTGATAAGATATTCCTTTACTTGAAATTTTAAAACCCTCATAATTTACAACTGTTACTTGTCCACTCTTGGGTTTTATTGCAAAGGACGAGTCAGCACCATTATAATGATTAAACAGGATTTGGCCAATACTATCAAATATCTTTACATTTTTGTACATTTTCTGAATTATGCACAGTGGGCTTGCCTAATAGAGCCAAGTGGACAGTTATAGTTTTTGAAACCCCCTGGATGATTTCCAGCTCAATTATGGAACTGTATTAATGTTATTTGTATTATTAAAATAATATTTTCACATTTCCTGAAAGGAGCTTAAATTTTGCATTTAATACATTTAAAATTCTTTTAGATTTTTAGTGCCAAAAAATTGATTCAGCAACAAATAGGAGTAAGTCTAGATCATGCTTTTCTTTTTGATAAATACAATGATGTGAAACCTTAGCCATGAAGTAGTTAATATGGAGTATGAGCTGGAAGATAGTGAAGGACATTTTTCCCTGGCAATGGGAAGTGAAAGGGGCCATCTGCATTTTCTCACTCTTACAAATTTTGTCAATGTACCAAGAGTTTATTTATTTATTTATTTATTTATTTATTTATCTACCGAGAATCTAGCATTTAGTGAAGTGAATTGAGAAATAATTTTATCTCTTCCTTGAGAATTTAAGAAAACAAATATTGTTAACAAGGAGAAGGATAGGTCTGACAAAGATCAATTCTGAAATCCTGAGACTGTTTAGATGAGCTATGATGCATGTCACTTAGGAAAATGTTCCTAAAATGCCAATTGTCTGCTTTTGAGCTCCACAATAACAGCTGCAGCATTATTAACTTTAAGTTTTAAAATAACATCTCAAAATTACCAGATTCTCAATACTTGTATCTACCATAATAACATTTGAGA
>OZ010614.1:43974411-44041911 GCA_963932145.1 Acanthosepion lycidas
TTTTTTAAATGCAAATAATGTTATAATCTTAGTCGATAATACAACACCATTTTTTTTTTTTTTTTTAATTCTTCTATAATGTAACTTTCTGTACTAATTTATGATGGTAAACTGTTTCAAGATATTTATGAAGCCAGGAGATGAAAAGTATTTTGAAAGGGAGTGAGTTTTGAGCAGATAATTATATACTTGTATTTAAAACTTGACATGAGTTAAATGCTATAATAATTATAATATTCTATAAGGTAGCAGGTTAATTTTGTTTGTTGGTGTGACATGTCTGATCTGGTACTTCTGTAATGTATCTAGAGATTCTTGATAAAATCCAAAAAAGAATCTGTAATTTTATTGGCCTTGACCTCAGTTTCAGTCACTTTCCCACATCCTGAGTAGAAATTGTCCAAGGTTTATACTGAGCCAAACGGTTGAATTTATTTTGACAAGCAGGATGGACAAAACTCTTGCTGCTTACCAAGTTGGAGGAGGGAAACTTACTCAGGGTGTCTTTTGCAATTTTTTCATCCCAACTTTATCCTGTATTGTATGCAGGATAAAGCATTAGTCAATGTAGTGATAGTTATTGTATAGCTGTCCACTCGTATTTGACGATACCTGTCTACTAGGGCCGCTAACCAATCCCTATTGCAGACGCTTGCTCAGCCATATTTGTATTTATTCAACACCCACAGAGCCCACCGGTTTATACCTTAGTTACAGTTTCTGGAAAAGAGCGTGTTATCTAGCGTGATAAACAATTTGAACAAGGCCAACATGCTCAAACCCTTGGTCATGATGACTTGTGACTTTGTGCTAGCACAACTATCAATCGCACACAAGGGTTCCATCCACCCAGTTTCACTCATGGTTTTCAGGCACTTTCCAAAGGTTCCGCACACTGGGATTGATCCCTCCAGCATGATAACATCAGGAAGTCTCCTTTCTGACAAATCGACTATGAACTGATGCTAGAACTGTGAAATCATGCATGCATTAATTTCAACTCTTCTTATTAATAACTGCATTGTTTCATTCCAGGTAAACTGACATCTGACTGTTCAAAGAAGACTTCAAATGTAACTAGTAGTGACTTCTTGAAAATGGACAACATTTGCCATCATGGTGTTATCATATACCTGCATAAAAAAGGGTTTAGCCCCCAAAGGACATTCATGATGATATGGTTGCTCCATTAAGGGGATGATGCTCTTCAGGATGTGGGTGATCATGGCTCTTCACAATTTCTTGTTCTTTGTAGTCCTTAGTGAAGTTTGTCTTTTTGCTATATTGCCTAATCTCTGTTCAGCCAACTATTTACACATGCTTGTTAGGTAGGTTATATGCTGCTTTCCTCTCTCTCTCTCTCTCTCTCTCTCTCGCTTTCAATATATCTTGTGTGTGTCAATTTTTCCAAGCCTTCTTTCCTCATTATATCCTCTAGAGATTTCAACTCTTTATTTATTTACTTTTTTTTATTCTGGATGGATCCTTGGTTGGGCTTTTAAAAATGGCAATAAAAACGAAGATAAAAAAAAAAAAGAAAGAAAAATACCGAAAACCACAGCTACTGTAGTTGGGATGAAAATAGGAACACAAGAAAAAAAATTAGAATGAGCTAACTGATTTTGCACCTTGCATTGTCATTAACATCATTTTTTTTTTTTTTTTTTTTTTTTTTAAACTTGTCACCATTTTTTTGTCATTTTCAATAAGTTCGCTTACAGCCATATCACATTGAAATACCAGTTCTCATATGATCACTAAAGTTAAACAACATTGAGCCTGATCAGTATCTAGATGAGTGACCACTTGGGAATACAATGTGTAGCTGGTGTAATAATGGATAACGGCCCGGAATTGGAAATCATAGCAGTCACTTCTAATTCCATTCAGGATGGTTATATTCACTTATGTGCAAATATGCTTGGGAAAGGTATGATTCCACCTGATCTCCCCCCTGCTATGGGTTAATTAGTAGGACTTGTATCATTAAATCATTATCTTCAAAAAATTCTTACAATTTAAAAATATTTTCTGGCTTTAAATAAGCTGCAAAAGGCTGATAAACCATAAAAAACAAATCGATCAGTAGATCATATTAAGACCACAAAATTATTCAATAAAACGAAAAAAGTTATTTTTTTGAGAATTCATGCTTGCACAATTTAATAAAACCTGTTATTTTTATTTATGTCTGGACAGAAATAATTAAAAAAACAAAAAAAAAAAACAAGTAAATTTAAAAGTATGACTTGTAATTTTTCAGTGCTATTTTGAAATCCATCCTGTTGCTCTTTGTCACAAGATTTTTTTATTCAGAAAATCTAAAATTGAATGTCATTTTCGAGTGTGAACTATATTTTTTTTTTTTTTTTTTTTTTTAATAAATTTATTTTATTCTTTCCTTTTAGCAAATGTTAGATTATTTCTGGTATGGATGTATAAAAACATAATTTACAACACTGTCAGCCATTGGAACTTTCTGGCCTTTTTAATTTTAGCTGTTCGAAATTGATTTTTTTTTAAATTTTTTTATGTAAAACAATATTTGCTTATGTTAAATAATAAATTTAATCTTGAATAAGTTCGTCCAATTTAATTATTAAGAGATAATTTAAGAATAAAATGTGTAATAGAATGTTAGAATTTGCCAATATATACCTCTATGCATTCAAAACGTATAGATGTGAAAGTTTTAAAATCGATTCCCGTATGAGCAGAGAAGCGAAATCTGATGGTGATGTTGAGAAATGTACGGAGAATATCCAGATGTTATTTCCCTTGAATTGTCATTAAATTAAAGGGGAATAACTCGAAGTTTTTTTTATTTTTTTATTTTTAATTAAGAGACTTTCGGCGGTTTTTTTATTTTTTTTTTTTATTCATTAAATCTGACAGATTTTATCACTTCAAAGTTCAAACGTTATTTTTAGTGGATACTCATATTTGAGTAGACGCTCCGTTTATTTATTAAACAGTATATCTCCCGGCCTGAATATTCGAGAAATCTTATTAAAGGAAAACATTCACTCTTCGGCAGGATTACCCAAGGCAGAGGGAACCGTTGTTAGATATGCCATGCCTTAACCGAATGGCGACAAAGAAAGACACGATTGAGCCTTTTTTAATTGGAAAAGTTCTTGTATATGATATTATATAAAAAGATTACTTATCTTTAAATAAATATCAATTTTTTTGTTGTTTTCCCCAACTTAGAAGTTTCTTGGTAATGTCAATTCTTCAAGGGGTTCTTTTTTTTTAATCATCTATTAATCGAACTATTTACTATTGTCTTTATTTTTGTCTCCAGTTGAATTAAATTTTTATTCATGCTTCCAAGGAGACACTTGTCTCTCAGAGTGAAGTAATTTGGAGTAATGTTGGAGTTCAAATTTAGTCTTTTCATAATCTATTTATGTTAGTTGTGTAATCCTATTTTTATAATAAAAGAATTCCTTAGAAAATATTTTAATTTGTATGCTGTAAGAATTGTTGGCTAGGGTCACCATGAATATAATCAAGAAGGAAAGCTGTGTTCTTGTAAAACAACACCCCACATGAATCATGTACAACATACACGAGAGAAAAATAATCAAGCTCAGTGAACATTAAAATATTGTATTAACAATGGTATACAAATATCAACAATAAGTATAAAGAAAGTTGCTTCCCTTTTTCCGTAATAAAAAGGGTAAGTTTAGCTAATTAATGTTGAGTACAATATTGAATGTTATTTAATTACAAAGTTCAATTGAGGTCTTAGCTAAATGAAGAATAATTCCGCAGTATGTTGTGAGTGTGGAAAGATTTAATGTACACGAGTGATATCAATAGAAATTAGTAAGATTACTCGAATGAGTAATAACTAAGAATTAAAATGTCATAAGTAATATAGTGCTGTGTCGTATTCTCAGAGAATTGAACTGCTACTGCCGTTGGCTAACAGAGAGAGACTTTATATAGGTATGGATAGGCTCAAGTGATCTTGGCGCTAAAAAAAAATATAGAAAGATACTAAGATACGTGATTGCTCAGGAAATGGACCAATCGGTGATTTTAGAGAAAAATTCAAATAATGTGCGATGATTTATGAGCCAATAACATTAAAGAAAGCGGAGGTGTGGCACATGTAAGTGATCACTACAAAATCTAATATAATTTGATTGTTCAAATTAATCATGTAAAATTTATCTGATAGGGTTTTCCTTTTTTATTTTATTTTATTTTTTTTTTTTTTTTTTTTTGTAGGTCATGAAAACACATTTTGTGATAATAGCAAATTCTTGTTTTAAAGCCATCATAAAAAGGTTATTTTCCATTTATCACAACAAAGCAATTAAAATAATTTATTTTTTTTCTTTGTTGATAGCTGTTTAAGTAGGTAGAAGTATTTATTGCATTTCATTGTGAGGTGCTCAGAAGTCAAAAAAAGAAAACTTTGTTCTTGCAGATTTTGTTTTTAGATATAAACTAAAATATTATTTCAGAACATGATTCTTATTTTTAAACTTGATTAAAAATAAATGCAGTGAAATCTTAAAAAAAATGTTAAGTTTTTAAAAGAACATTTTTATAATATGAATTTATAAAAAAATATCAGGAACTGAAAATAGGCAGATTTGTAAGGTTTTTTTTACCTTTTTTTTTTTTTTATACAGAAAAGAAACCATTTACAACAAAAGGTCAGTATTTTTATAGTCATTAGATCTAGATCAACTTAAATGTCTTATTGCCTATAGAATAACATATACCAAAAAGTCAGCATGAAATATTTATGAAAAAGCCCCCTTCCCCCCAGACATAAAATTCAAAACTACTACTCAAATGACAATTTACTATGTATATTTAGGCAGCATCACTTCATTCAAGTATATTTCATTGAATAATGTAAATATATTGTGTCTATTTTTATAATCTTTTTTTAGTTCTCTATCTTCTTGATGTTAAGTGGAAATTCATCAAGGAAGGCAGTATAGGTCTCCCCCCCCCCATCTCAAGTACTTTCAATCTTTCAACATCATCCTCTGTGTGAATTATGAAGACAAACTTAATGTAACTGTGATCATTGTGAGGGTGACTTTTGTGAACATACTGTTATGATTTTTTTTAAATTAACTGTTGCAGCTATGTTTTTTTGAAACTAGCATCCCTGATGTAAAGTGGGTAACCAGTTATGGTGTTAAATGTTAATCAACTCAAATACATTTTAAAACATTCCTACTACACTTGTAATAAATTTTGTTCAGTGTTAGTTGATTTTGATGTAGAGGGCCTGAGAATTTGAAGTTTTTATTTATTATTTTCATGGTGGAGTATATTGGTATTGTCAACAAGTATTTTCCCGTATTGTGAAAGTGGACAGGAATGTGTCTTCAAATGTTCTGCATTAGAACTTGTATCCAACAAATGGAGTGTAAGATGTCTTCATAATGTTGTTGCTGTCAAGCCAACATATGTACTTACTTTTTTTTTTTTTTTTTGTCTGAGATACAGTCTGATTCACAATATTGGTCTTTTCCAAAACATTAGTTGAGGGAGAAGATATATATAATATGAACATTTTTATTTTTAATTTTTCTATTAATGAAGCAACCCTTAACAATCAAGGTGATCATAGTTCTCTGTACACACACACACACACACACACACACACACACATATATTCTTTTTAAGTATATAGTTTTTCACTCATTCTTTAGATACTAAGGAAGTACCTGGAAAATGAATTTACTTATAGTTCAGCATTTGTGCTTTGGCTGTGTGCCTTTTTTTTTTTTTTTTTTTTTTTTTTTTTTTTTTTTTTTTTGTGAACAAAAAGTTAGAAAAAAAGTGTCACACATTGAGATATACGTGTGTCTCAAACTATTATATCCACATGTCTGCTCAGTTTATGTAAATTTACATTTAATCGTTTTCGATTTTTTGCCGTACAACTTTTTAATTCTCTGCAGAGTTTTATGAGCAAGCGTTGTTCTCAGCTTCTTGTAAATTTTTGTTTTTAAATTTAGTCCCATGGGAGATAACTCGTATTTTAAATAACAAGAGTTTTTGTCCGTAGAGGCCGTCGTCTTAAACTCGAGTGACAGCATTATTTCTGTCTGCCAGGATGACTTCTTATTTTCAGCTGAAAACGTAAACAGAGTTCTTATTCTGATATTTCTACTTCGTTTTAAAATGCTGTGAACTTTATAAAAAATTTTTATCTTTTATAGAAATTGTTGTGAAAGAATTAAATTTTAGCAAAGATGAAATGATAAAAAAAAAAAGTAAAAAAAACAAAACGATAGTGTGTCACCTCAAGGACAGTTTTTAACTTTTTATTCTTGACATCGCTATTACTTTTTCTACCCTCTTGGCAGTTTTTATCATTTTAAAAAGCTATTTTTAGAACTGTAATAGAATCAAGGGATCGCCTTGACTAAAAAACCCCAAAACATGAAAATGCATTTATTTACATTTTCGTTTTTTCTTGAGAATTGACGACAAAAAATATTAAACAATATTATTTTTATAATACATTGTTTATGTAAAAGTTTATAAAAATATGTGAGCTAACTACAGTGCAATATTTATCATTTACCATAAAGAAATAATGATGAAAATAATTTTTTTTTTTATTATTATTCATGAATTTATAAAAATGTTGGCGACTATAGAATAAAAATTTATTTTAAATACATCATGTCAGTGACGAGTAACAACTAATTTTAGATTCTTTAAACATGTATTTTCCGTGCATTTCTTTCATTTGGCCACGTCACATAAATTTACTAAAAATAAGTTGCGAGCATCTGGGTTTAATTTTCTTTTTCGTTTTTTTTTTTTTTTTTTCTTCAGCATTGACAACAAAAATGTTAAACAGGTTTTATTTTTTAGATGGTTTACTTAGAAGAATAGCATCTTAATAGATTTGTTGTCAATTCTCGAGGAAAAATAATGTATAAATCTGGTTTTTATTATATATTTCATATTCAAAATTTTAAAAATATTTTTTTTTTTAAAATGATAAAAATTGGTGAGGGTATATGTTTATACTAGCATTGACAAGGGGAAAAAACGTTTTATTGACACCCCATTTTTTATGGGTACGAATTTTGAACTTTACAGAGAAATCACACAGATTTCGAAAATTTTTATTTACATAGATATTATCTGCTGATATCAATTTCATTATAGTTTAATTCTGGAAAATATCTGTCAACATGACTCAATGCTCACAAATATATCCAAGAAATAGCCACTGTAATATATATACATATACATATATATACACACACACACACATATATATATATATCTATATATATATTACAGTTCTTTTTACTTCTCCAGAAAGTACACAATACTTCCTGTCATACTGATGATAGACTACATCTGGTAGCAAGCCCTCGGATTGAGAGGTTTTGAGGAGTTTGGTAGCACCTGTTAAGATGCCAGCTATGGGAAAATAGTGCCCCTACCAACAAAAATCAGTGCATTTTTATAGTAAATTTACCAACAGTACATTTTATGATCTATAAAATATATATATCTAAAAAACATGCCTTTAGCCTGCAAGTATAAAATTATGTACAAAATATCTATAGTTGAAAGCATAAAATTATGTCCAAAATATTTAGATCCCGACATTAAATAACCCATAGAGATGTTGATATACTGCAAACCAAACAAACATGAAATAACTTTCATAACATTAATCCATATAATACCCTACAATTCAACTGTATTCCAAAATATAACTTCAACAAAACTACAACATAAAACATGCATATCACTGCCTCTAGTAATCATGTCCCCCACAAACATGTATCTCCATAAAAGCTGAGTATCATCTATCATGTATTCAATTGTGAAAGAAGAATAACTTACCATTTTTATTACTTCAAAGCTCCTAAGAAAATTAAATTTTTGCATTAAATAACCTGTAATGAGTTGATGCGCTGTTAAACAAATCAATCAGTCAATCTTACCATACTCGTACCAAAAATGGAGTATTGTTACCATATCCGGGTTGATGCTAGCCAATCCTCACTTTCCAGCTTTGACAGAGTTCAAAAGTATTTGTGCAGCCTTGTGAGTGATGAATTTCTACCATCAAACTACTTCCTTACAGATGAAATGTTGATAGCCTCTTGTTACTCTATCACTATTTTCATGGCAAATGTTTGGGCAAACTACACTCATTAATTTCACCAGCTAGGACCTGCCATACCAGGTACATCATGTTGACTCCTCTTCATTCCTTTCATATTCCATTGGTAAGGAGGAAGTTCCTCTTGGACAGCTTCTTCCCTAGAACTGTTACTTTGTGAAACAGAAAAGGGATGCATTCTGGATCACTACACTAAATAAACTTCTTCAAGCCTAGGGTCAACCATTATCTATCCTCATAATATGCACCTCTTAATAAACCTGGATATTGCCAATGTTAACAAGCTGATGTCTATTGAGACCTCATGCTACAGGTAGTCACTGCACACCAGCTGAACAAACCACAAAGCAAACAAGTTTGTCCTGGAGAAGATGGAAATACAGAGGCAGATGGTCGTGACTATAAAGAAGCGAATTCTGGAGTGACGCACCAATGGCAGGAGACTAAGAAGAAAACCAAGGTGACACTGGACTGATGGTATTAGAGATTGCTCATGGTGAGGCAGAGGAGAGCATTGCTGCAATTGTCCATGGCATGGTTCCTGAGCCTCAGCAATGAGGATAGAAAGATGCAAGCCAGCTACTCCCTACTTGTATGCCCTTGCAGCAACCTCATTCAGTAACCCTCCACCTTGAGTGGCTATTGAGTCTATGTTGAGCGAGCTGTAGTATATAATATTTATTTATTTTTTTTAAGAGTTTTTTGGGCCAGGCTGATTTCAATATTTATTGAAGAAAAAAGATCACACACACACACACACACACACACACACACACACACATATATATAGTTTTAAATACTGCCTTATATACAGACAAATAAGAATTTTTCATGGCCAATTTCTGTTATTAAGTATTGATTTTTTTTTTTTTTTTTTTTTTAATTTTTCTTTTAATCATTTCACCCCAAGCAAGGCAATAAAGCCACAAGGATGCAAGGGATTACCAAGTGTTAGAGAATATGACAAAAAAATCTATTAAGGAGAGTGGGCAATAAAAAAAATAAAGAGAAGATAATGATTGAAATTGCATTCAAACTTTTGAAGTTTGAAGTTGACTGGGAAGCAAGAAGGTGAAGAGAGTTCCACAAGCGAGAAGTGTGATAGAAGAAACAGTTAGCATAGAACTTATGGTAGCCACAAATCTCGTATTGTGCTTAAATTCATAAAGTCTATGCACCATAGCGAAAAGTTCATCAGACAATTAACATGAAAGTATTTATAGAAAAGGCACAGGAGGGCTATATTACAGCGGTGGGAAAGGGACTGAAGCTGAGATTCCAGGTCAAGACCAATAACATTGCAGATTCTTCTTTGGATTTTATTAAAAATCTCTAAGTATATAGCAGAAGCACCAGACCAGATACAGAAGCAATATTCAAAGAAAAGACAAATGGTAGACATATAAATATATCAGATTCTATCCATACCATTTTCTTAGTTGCAGACTTAGCAATCGATTCAATATACTCTTTCCATTTCATGTCAGTGGAAAACGTTGTGGCAAGTATGTTATTAAATATATCCCTATGTTAGGTGTCTTTAGTTTTTCTTTAGCAATAGAATTATTAATAGATCAACGAGTAGTAATATATTTTTTATGTGATTTCAGGGAAATAAAATTATTTACACTGCAAATATAACTAAATATTAATATATAGAAGGATTTAATATCTTTATTATCTATCGTAAAAAAATACTTTTCATATCCCGAGATATTAAGCTGTTCAAAACCATACTTTATATTATTACCATCTGAATTTCTGGGATGAATAGTTATTTACATTCAGACAAATATTCTTATCTTTGTTATCACAATGTTTCGGCTGTTGTACCCTCTGGCCTTCTGCAGATGTTGATATGGGTAACTTTCAGAGAAAAAAAAAGACGGGTAAAAGAGGGAAGGCAAGGCACAAAGATGATTAAGGTTAAGACTTGCTGTTCAAGATTTAGAATTGCTCCATGGAATTGAATTCAGTCCCTGGGCTGGATAATACAGACAGACTCCATGCAAACAGGGCAAGCTGTACTAAAATAATGAACAAGATGAGATATACTAAGACATAGCAGAATGGGAACAATCTAGGTTTGTAGATTAAAGGATCCAGTTTGAAATTCCTCGAAGGTTATCTGGACTGACAAATACCTGAAGATGGTTGGAGAGCACAATGGCTGAAATGTTGTGATAACAAATCTGAGGACATTCTTCTAAATGAAAATATTGTTTGCATTAGTTCATTTTATCAAAATATTTACAAGTTTAAAAGTTAAGTCAGTAACCAGTAACTTGTAAGTGAAAAGTTTGTTAATAATGAATCATTTTGAAATATTCTTCCTGTTTACTCCATTTTTTTCTTCAGAGGTAGCTTTCATAATTTATACTTGATTGCAATTAATTTAATTACATTAAATTAATTTGCCATTGCCAAAAACTCATCAAAGTTTGCACCTGTTTCAATTTAATAGGATTTTATGATCATTCAATCTATGAAAAGCCTCATAATCTTATCACCTTTCTCAAACACTTCAGGAATAATAGAAGTATAGTTTGACAATCTAAATATACATTTTTAAAAAAATATCTGGTTGAAATTTAGCCCAGTATGTTCAGTTAAATTTTAATCATTACTAAGATTTCCAGTTGTGTGATTGTTGATGACTTTGTCAAAAAAAAAAACTACAAAAAAAAAACTACAAAAAAACAAATACAAAAAAACAAACAAATTTGAAATGTTCATATTTGTGTATTTTTAGAAAATTGTACAGGGTTAGTTTCAAAGGTTTGAGAGCATGTTGTATTCATTCAGTTCAGTTGGTGTTTTAGGATCTCTGATTTGTTGGTTCATTAAAGATGTATGCTTATACTCATTAAAGATGTATGCTTATACTCATTAAAGATGTATGCTTATACTCATTAAAGATGTATGCTTATACTCATTAAAGATGTATGCTTATACTCATTAAAGATGTATGCTTATACTCATTAAAGATGTATGCTTATACTCATTAAAGATGTATGCTTATACTCATTAAAGATGTATGCTTATACTGTGTATGTAAAACAGAACTACTGGAGATCAAAAAAGCTGTCCAAAATAAAGACTGACTTAAAAAAAAAAAAAAAGGATTGAAATCGGAACTTAAATGTATCTCCAGCGGAAAGCAAGCATTAAGCTTTTCTCTTGTGATTATCAACATCCACAAATATCTATCTATCTATATATATATATATATATATATATATGAAAGAAAGTAATGCTAGAGTAATGAATAGTGGGTCAGATTGAGGAACTGGTCTAGTTGAGTTTACTGCATTCATTTATGTGCTAATACCTTTGGGAAAGGTATGAATGAATAGGTCTTGCCTATTTAACTTTTGAGAGGAGGGACAGGGGTAACCTCAATATCCCTGGTGCAAAAGGAACTGGAAAGCCAAGCACTGTTTTGTCTTGAATATCACCATGAACCACATTTATGGAGTGGTGACCACAGCAGCACAAAATGCGCTAAGCAAATAAATAAATAACTGAATGGTGAGATATATATGATAAAAATAGTTTTATGGTATGCTATGTTCATGGGAAAAAGTGCTCAATATCAGAGATAGTATGTAAATATAAAAGTGGAAACGGGGATCAACATCAAGTGGTGACAGTCTTTCATGCTTGGATGTAATCTTCAGGCTGTGTGTTGTGTTTTGACTTGATTATTTATGTATAATGGTCAATGATGCATTATGGGTAATGTCTATTGTATTACAAACAATCTAGAGCAGAAACTCCTTTTAAAATGTAAACATGCACACACCGCTGAGTGGGTGCTGAAGTTAGTGGTTTGACCAAGAAGCCCTTCAAATAATATTGTTTGTTTGTATTATGGGAACTGGATCAGCACCCCCTCATATACCAGTGACCCAAATAGTTTATACAATTTTTGGTTTTTATTACATTTTATTTCTCTATTATTTTACTCATTTCATCCCCAGCAAGGCAATAATGCCACTAAGATGCAAGATCTTATTTGGAATAGAAGACAATGAGGAGACTTCAGTGAGGAAGAACAGATATCAGGAAGACAGAAGATTGTGATGGATGTTGTATTTAAATTTTTAAGATTGTAGGTGGCAGGGAAGTAAGAAATTGGAAGAGAGTTCCACAGGTGAGAAGTGTGAGAAAAGAAACTATTAGAATAGAACTTTGTTACAACTAGCTATTTTGATAGTGAAGTGATGAGGTCTAGTTGCTAATCTAGTGGTACTGCTTAAATTTATGCAGTTGAGGTACCAAGGAGGAAAATTCATTAGGATAATTGCCATGAAATATTTATAGAAAGACAGAAATAATATAGGTCCAAGGATGATAGATCCCTGGGGGACCTCCACATTAATGTGAAATGATCTAGAAGCATGGCAGTTCAATACAACCTTCATTACATGATTTGTTAAGAATGATTTTATTCATGCAGCCAGAGACACTCTGAACCTTTGAGGTGATGGAATCTGTTTATTTGTTTAGTTTTATTTTTGTTCATTTTTATTCTCATTTATTTTTATTTTTATTTCCATTTATTTATTTTTTATTTTTTGTTTTTTATTCTTTATTTTAGTTTTTTTATTTTTGTTATTTTTTTATTTTTGTTTTTTTTATTTTTTTATTTTTTTTTGTTTTTTAATTTTGGTGTTGTTTTTTAGTTTTTGTTGTTTTTTAATTTTGGTGTTTGTTAGTTTTTTTTTTTTTTTTTTTGTTTATATTTTTGTTTTTTTGCATTTTTTGTTTTTGTTTTTTATTTTTGTTTTTTGTTTTCTGATTCATTTGTTTTTTATTTTTTTATTTTTTTTTTGTCTTCTGATTTGTTTTTTTTCTGTTTTTGTTTTTTTTTTCTTATTTCTGCTTTTTATTTTTTGTTTTTATAAAGAGTTTAAAAAACCCAGAACTGCAACCCATTTGAACAACACCAGTTCAAGGATCATTTCCTACCAGTGTGAACGAAAAGGTTGATGGTGAATGTAGAAGAGAAATTTAAAATTGGAAAAACTAAAGAGTACAGAATTTGATGAAAGTAATGTTAGTAGTGCATGATATTGATTCAACAGGTTTTTGTTCCTAAAGATGTGGCTGATGAGCAATGATGATTATGATGAACTGAGAACTGTACTGAATGTGATACAAGCACGTGTCTTCCTTTAGGTGGGCCTGATGTCTGCATGGGGCTCATGGGGTGGACATTTGCATGGTGCACGTGTCTGTTTTTAGGTGGGGTGGACATCTGCATGGAGCACGTGTGTCTTTAGACAGGTTGAATGTCTGCATAGAGCATGTCTTGACTTGCGGCTCCTGGTTAACCTACCTAACACCAGCTTCAATGCCAGGCCCATGCACAATCAACTCTTCCCATCTTTCAGATTGTTTCCCTCACTCACAAGAGACTTTCCACCTCTATCCATTATACTGACAATACAGTTAATTTTTATTTTAACATATCTTGTCTCTTTTGCTGTTCACTTCTCTGGCGATACTTTGGTAAGCATTTCTGGTACATGACATATGCATTGAAGTTTTGTGGTCTATGTGCAAATAGGGATAAAATTGTAATTGAAATCATTGACCATTTTTTTTTTTTTTTTGTTTTAATTTTAATCATTTTTTCCAAGCAAGGCAATAAAAGCTACCAAGGGGTTAGCGATAATAAATTTTTGTCTTTCTGCTAACCCTTGTTCCGCCATTCATTTACTCAAGCTCACTTTGTTTTCTTCTGTCCTGCTTGTTTTTAATCGGTCCTGTGAGCATTAGATTTTCCAATCCCTCTTTCCTCATTAGATCTCCTAGAAATTAAATTCCTGAAGTTCAAGTACCAAAGAGGAGAGTTCCTCTTAAAAAGTTTCCATGAAAAATATTTGCAGAATAGGCACAGGTAGGTAATGTTATGGCAATAGGAAAGTGACTGAAGCTGAGATGCCAGAAAATATTTTGAAATCCTAACAGACTCTGCAATTCTTGGAATGCAGCTAATATCTTATAAGATACTGAAAATGTTATATTAAGATTTATAGCATTCATTAATATAACAATAGCAATATTTATAATGGAGCAATAAAGAATAAGATAATGAAAAAAAAAAAGAAAGCATTTAACGGTTGTGCGAAGAATTGAAGAACTAACTTAGTGCATCTTGAAGATAATTACTGCAATGAGATTTTACAATCTTTTGCTAATTAGGAAGCCAATCAAAGTTAGGTTTAGCCGAACATTTTCGGTAAATGAAATATTCTAAGCAAGAGAGCTTCTTCATTTTCATTCTTCTATGTGCAGTGTTCCTTCAGGATATGGGCAATCATAGCTCTCCACAATGTCCTGTCCTGTCCTTTGTAGCCTTGAGTAAAGTTTTTTTTCTCTCTCTCTCTCTTTTTCTCCTAATTCTTGTTCTTCCAACCATTTACACAAGCTCATTCATCTTATCCCATGCCAAGACATTGGCGACCATGGCTTTCCACAATTTCCTGTTCTTTCTAACTCTTAAGTCTTGTCTTTTTTGCTATCTCGCCTAATTCCTGTTCTGCCAATCATTTACACAAGCTCTTTCTTCTATGTGCCTTGTTTGTTCAGGAAGTGGATGATGATGGCTCTACACAATTTTCAGGTCTTTCTAGCTCTTATTAAATTTTGTCTTTTCATTTTTTTTCATGTCGTTTTATCCTTTTTGTTTCTAATTTCTCTAAAAATGTAATGTTTAGTCTATGGTATTCTCAGCATCCTTCTGTAGAACCACATTTTTGTTGCTTGAAGTTTCTTCGTCTATGAGGAAATTGTCTAGTATTCAATGCCATTTAGGAAGACTCATATTATTCAGTACTCTTTGTTTCCAATGAATTTTACTGGTTTCTTAATATTTTGTTTCAATTTTGGAAGGCCTTTTCGCTATCCTAATTTTGTTTTTTGTGTTTTCCATTTTCCATCCACTGTTAAAACACTCCCTAGATATTTAAATTTTTGCACTTGTTTAATTTTGATACCTCCAATTTGTAATTTGTATGTTGGGCTGCTCCTTGCCTTTTACCTTTTTAAAGTTGATGTTTAGTCCTTTCTTCTTACTTTACTTTTCTACCTTCTGTAGGAGTTCCTGTAGTTACCTTTCTGTATCTACCATCAACCTTGTCATCTGTATATATAATGATACTAAGAACGTTTCTATCAATAATTGAATCCTTGCAGGATTTCTAATTCTCTCAGTATCGCTTCATGGTAAACTTTGAATAAGTCTGGTGAGAAGACACATTCTTGTCTTATGTTCCTTTGTATTTTTATGTATCTAGTGAATTCATTATTTTTAGCCTTGTGCAGGCAGTCGACTCCTAGTATAAATTCTGTATTCTAATATCCTTCTCAAATAAATCTAGTGCTTATAATATCGACAGATAAAGGCAAATGTGCAGTTTTAGTCACTGTTAACTTGAAATACAGTGAGTATTCTAACTACTCAACTTTGTGAGAGAAACTTAATTGGAAATAAAAAAAAAAAAAGAAAAAAAAAAATCTTATGGTAGCCACTGAGGAATTAGTTTTAAATAAAAATAATTTCATCATTGCTAGCATTGAACAAAAAAAAGTCTTACCTATTTATATATAATATTCTATGACTTCTGTTAGTCTGTCTGTCACACCCTCTAAACTAGCTGTAGATTGACCAATCAAAACCAGTTTTGGGGAGAAGTGCGAACAGGTAAGAGGGTACAAAGGTACATATAGGCATGTGGCCAAGTGGTTAGAACATTCGCATTCTAACCACAAGACCCCGGGTTTGAATCTCACCATGGTCATTCTGTCAGGAAGGTGACTTCCTGATGTTATCAGTCTGGAGAGACAATCTCAGCATGCAGCACCCTTGGAAAGTGCCTGAAAACCATACCATGGGTTGACCCAAGCCTTGTGAGTGAAATTAGGTGGACAGAACACTTTGTGAGCTGTCAATGGTTGTTAGCATGAAGTCATTGTGACCGAGAGTTGGTCTTGTTCAGAATGTTGATCATACTAGATAAAATGCTCTCTCCTAGAAATTGTAACTAAAGTCTGCTTAGCATAGTTGCAGTATAAACCACAGGTGGGATATGTGGGTGCTGAACAAACACAAATGTGCTGGAGCAGGCATCTGCAACAGGGATTAAAAAATACTATGACAGCTTATGGCCATATCATGTTGAAATGCCAGTTCTCATACAATCACTAAAGTTAAGCAATGTTGAGCCTGTTCAGTACCTAGGTAGGTGATTACTTCAGAATACCAGATGCTGTAAGCTTGGGTGTGTGAGTGATGTAATGGATAACAGCTTAAAATTGGAAATCAGAAAGCTAAGTTCCAATTCTTGTTGGGTTCATTATATTCACCTACATACAAATACCCTTGGGAATGGTATAAATCCACCTCTTCTCTCCACAGCAGTAGGTCAATTAGTAGGACTTGTATCAATAATTTATCATCACCAAAATATTCTTACAATCTAAAAATATTTTCTTGCTTCACTTTATATATATATATATATATATATATATATATATATATAAAATAATCAATCTACACATACTTTGATATTTTTTCTGTCTTATCAATTCTTTATTATTTAAAGCTGAAACATATTGAATTGTAAGGATTATTTTTTTTTTTTTTTTTTTTTTACATAAAACTGATTTTTCCAGATAAGATTATAACTATTTAAAAATTTATTTGGAAGGAGGAGAGGGATTTATACATATCCTAAGGGTATTCATGTAGAAGTGAATGCAACAAATTCTACTGAAATTCACTTTGCCCTCTGAATTTTTATTCCAAACCACTATTCATTACACCACCCGCACATCATTCTACAATACAAACAACAATACCATTGCCATTTCAGTAATGGTATTATTTCAGAAGTGAACCAAATAACCCAAGTAATTTTTATTCAGCATCAGAACATCACAGGTTTTGTGAACAGACATTGTTTGTAAAGTATTGCGTCTGCTTAACTGAATAAGTTTGTGTGTGTTCAGAATTTCTATTTGCTTGGGCCGAGAACTTATTAGCACCCCCTCCTCATGTGTATCACACACACATCCATGCTTGTACACACTTGTATTAACAGAAAACAAAAGCTTAAGTTGGCTCTGAGGATTCTTTTGAGCCTCTTTATAAACCGAACTTGAAATAAATGAATATTCGTAAACTTTGCGAATCAACATTTCACACTAATCAACAACAAAGGCTTCAATTGCAATTGGTTCATTTCCCTTAAAAATAAGAACTAACAAAAGAACTCGCATTGATGGAGCGGGAAAAAATCCTTTGTGCTGCACTGGAGAGTGAAGAATATTACGTTTTCTTTACCATTACAATCATTAAGTATTATTTGCCTTGCATTGTGAACCCTGATTGTTGTTCATTGTACAGCTATTCACATTAGCGTACGTGCGGGGATATTAACCTGTATTTTCGCCTGATTTAATTTGGTCTGGCTTGTATTGATTTGCCATATTTACCATGCTCGGTCTGTTTAATATCAGAGAGGCTTTTCAATACAATTAGGTTTGTTTAATGAACCCTATGCACATTCTGACATTCACCTCAGGTCAAAGATTGTAGAGGATTTTTTTTAATACTTTCATTTCCTTGTGTATTTGTGTGCAATAGTTTGGTGTGTGTGTGCTTATTTTTTGCTCAATCAAATGCTTCCATAATGAACAAGTGGAATAATCAGATGATAAATTAAGGCCTGGAAAATCAGTTATACAGTACATCGTTGATGGGATTTTAAATTCATTGATACAAAGAAAACAGTACTGAATGGCTATGTAATATCTGTCCTCCTATATGGCAGTGAATGCTGGACAGTCTCCTCAAAGATGAAGAGATTGAAGTAACAGAAATGTGGTTCTACAGAAAGATGCTGAGGATAACATGGACTGAACATATGAGCAATGAGATTTTGGAGGAAATGGAAAGAAAAAGGAAACTTATACTTAACATCAGGAAGAGGCTGTTGAAATTTCTGGGGCACATAATGAGGAAGGAGGGCTTGAAAGACCTGATACTCACAGGACAGATTGAGGGACAGAGAAAATCAATATGTAAAATACTTGATAAGCTTAAGTAAATGGATGGTAGAACAGGGTTTTGGAGAAATAAAAAGACAAAACTTAAGAGCTACAAGGGACAGGAAGATGTGGAGGGGGCATGATCGCCTATGTTCTGAAGAGACACTGCACATAAAAGATGTGTTTTTTAGCTGTCATGTCCCTTCAGGGTTCGGGCGATTCTGGCCCTCCAAAACTTCCAATCCTTCATAGCTCTAAGCAGTGTTTGTCTTTTTACTATCTACCTTAGTCTTTGTTTTGTCATTTATGTAAACTTGTTAGGTAAGTTACTTGCTGTTTCCTGCTTCCCATCATTATGTCCTGTGAGTGTCAAATTCTCCAAGTGTTTCTTCTCATTGTGTCCATGATTGAAATAGAGGCTTTAAAACATAATCATAATGTGTAGTAGTTTGATTTGAGATTGGATCATGGTTAGAATGTGATATTTTTTTTTTTTTTTTTTTTTTTTTTTTAATCATTTCACCCCAAGCAAATCAATAAAACCACTAAGACAAAGGTCATATTCTGAGTGTGAAAGAATATGAGAAAAAGAAAAAAAAGATTAATGAGAGATGATGGCAAAAGAACAGGAATTAAAAAGATAACGACTGACATTGTATTTGAATTTTTGATAATCAAAGTTGATTGGAAAGCAAGTAGCCAGAAGAGTTCCACAAGTGAGAAGTGCATAAGATGTTGGCACAGATCTCCAGTTAAATTTAGCAATTTCAATTGTAAAATGAGAACTAACTGCCAATCTAGCACTGTGCTTAAATTTGTAATGTTGTAGATACCAAAGATGAAAGCTTATCAGAACAATTACTATGAAAATATTTGTCGGAAAGGCACAGGGAAGCTACATTACAGCGGTGAGAAAGTGACTGAAGCCAAGATGCCATGACAAGACCAATAACATTACCAATTCTTATTTGGATTTTATCAAGAATCTCTAAATACATAATAGATACACCTGACCAGATTTTATAGAAATATTCAATACATGGATGGATGAATGGTCGACTTAGAAATAAGATAGATTGTCTACACAGTGAACCACATTCCTTATCAGCAGAGCTGGCAATTGATTCATGATAATATTTACATTTCATGCCTGAGAAAGGGGAATGAGTTACTCTCCTGGAGGTCAGCATCAGCCATGTTGATGGGGGGGGGAGCAAAAAATGTTCTCTAAGACGATTAAAGGAGTGCAGTTATTTCTTTGAAATTTTGAATTGGTTTTGTAATGTGGTTTTGTGTAAAATCCTTGTTTACTTTTGTAAGTATTTACTAAGCTGAGTCTGTCATAAGACAATAGAAATTGGGTACCCAGTTAGAATCGTACACTCTACAGAATTCCGATCAACTGCTCCATGGTGATGTATGTATTGTTATTTAATTAGCTTAGTGCGATCTGGCAGAAAACTAGAGCAGTGGAGCACTTAGTGAGGATCTTAGTAACAGTCTATAAGATTAGCTTGTTAACCACTGATTTTCAACAAGTTCAGTATAGAACAAAGATACAAGTGTAGGACATCTAATGATCTGTGAGATGTCATTGCTATTGGCTTTTAATTAATTTAATTAATTTAGGAAGTTCATGATTTAATTTTTATCAGTAATTATTGAAATGCAAGTTTAAAAAAGGTGTCTGTAACCTGTAATATTTTGCTTTGACATTGGCCCATAGTCAGAATTCAAACATTTCTAAAATGAGAGAGTGACACAGACAGAGATTCTTTGACAAGAAGAGCTGCAGAATGAGAGAGAGAGAGAGGAAGATTCTTTGACATGGACAGCAAAATGAGAACAATTACCCCCACTCTATATATTGAAGATTATCTAGATCAACACACAACTGAACAGCCAAAATGTTAACAACAAAGATGAGGACATTAGTCTGACTGTAAATAACAATAGCTTGTCATTCCATGGTTTCAAACAGGTGTAAATTGAAGTATCAAATTTATACTGTTGTTTTTTTGTTTTGTTTTTTTTTTTTTTACATCATGTGGTGGCACTTGGTGAGGAACAAACTCAATACAGTACTAATTTTGCCATAAAGATGAGCTTGTTAAACAAGAGGTGATTACAAGATGCCTAATTGCTTATTTTTAGAATTTGTAATTTAATATGTGTACAATAACACACATACACACACTATATATTTATTTATTTTGTTCATAAACTATTTTGAAAAGTTCCACAGCTGTGGAAAAGCTGTAAGTGGAATAAATATCAAAGCAACTTAATTATCTTAAAAAGCACATCTGGTTAAAAGAAATTGTTTTTTGTCCATGACTGAATGGACCCCTGGAAATTTTGCAGTCCATTCTTGCAGCGCAAAAAGAGAAGAAAAAGTAATTAGCATATTATCATAATACGGTAATGAAGGTAATTTGATTAACGCTTAGACATCTACGTTGTAATTTAGAAACACCCGAAAAATAAAATTTTCAGTTTTCAAGTATTTTATGAAAGACAATTTAAAAAAAAAAAAAAAGAAAAAAAAGATCCCTTTATTTCTTCGAGTACTATTTTACTCAAATAATTAACCTTTCGTATTTTCCATTTTCATGGTTTTAGTAATAACCAAAGGAAAAAAAAAGTTCCACTTGTCTCTTGCTATTCTAGTGTGACTTATTCTTGTTCTTTTCACTCCCAGTAACCCCTTGCATCATAGTGGCATTATTGCCTTGCTTGGTGTGAAATGAGTATGTTTTGTTTGTAGAAATATCACATGTCTACATACAGACTAAAAATCTGATTGTTTGTTACAGGGCTGATGCGCACCCCAGCCTCTCCCCTCCCCCAAACCACCTGGCCAGGGAGTGGCGAGCTGATTGGGGGCTCCAGGCAATGCTTTGTGACCCTCATTATCTTATCAACATTTTCTTTTTTCTACCTATATTTATATATGTTACAATTTAAACTAAGCACAACTATTAAAGGTTGAAAAGTTTTCAAGGATTTTGGTGTCATTCTGTTTTTTTTTTTTTTTTTTTTTTTTTTTTTTTTTTTTTTTTATTTTACATCCAAATCTGTGAATTCTTTTGTTCATGCTAAATCTTGAAAAAAAAAAACACTATAAAATTTTCTATTTTTTTATACATAATGTTAAAATTCTCCAACTTTTTAACAATATCTCTAGTAATGTAAAAAATTGCCATAAAACAGTCTTGATTTATTTAAGATGAAATGATCTATTGTGACATCTGTAATTTGCATTTAAATACATTGTATTTATTTTCAATTTTTCTAGTTGAATTATTCACCTATATTGCATATAATCTACTATTGTACATGTTTATATTTACAATAGAATTTGTGTTTTATCTGAATACTACCTTATGAAAATTGAGATGTAGTAGTGTGGGTTTCTTACCCCCCTAGCCCCCCCGCCAATCATAGATTCAAGGGTTGAGCATTTGCCCCTTGCATCAGTTTGTTGTAACAATGGAATCTGCCTTGCTCTATGGAACAAATATATAGAATATGTACAAATCTCTGAGGAAACGGCTAGATGGGTGGTACACGAATATACTCCAGGATGGCACTTAATGTGTCTTGGAGAAGTCAGACATCAAATGCTGAACTATATAGTGAGCAACAATAGGTAGCATAATATCAAAGTTACTGTGAAGAAAGATGTATCTAGCAGGATACTGTATCAGACATGATGATGCATTTGCCAGCAAATTATTCCTCTGGCAGTCAAGTGAGGGAAGAACAAGAAGAAAACTCACATTTGCAGACACACTGCTAGAGAACTCAAGGATAGAGCTGACACAAGAGCTTGTTGTGGGAATGGAAAATATAATTTTATGCTTTCTAGTCTATTTGTCCCACAAAAAAATATTTGGACACACGTGAGTCTGGGTAAAGGGCACAAAACTTGAAATTCAAACAGGCAACAATTAATAAATGTATTAACAAAAGTATAACGAAAGAAACTGATATATCCAAAGGCATGGTATATGGAATAGGCACAATCTACCCCTAAATAAAGGGTTTGGTTCTAATAAATATCGCCTGAAGAAGGCCAGAACATACAAAGGCTGAAATGTTGTGAATGTGAGAATCAATAGTTCAAACAATGTAAATAGTTACAATACCCTCATCTTAGAAATATAGACAGATAGTAATTGTGAATTGAAACCTTTGGACAGACAGTGCTTATTTGGATTCAATGGAAACAATAACTGTGCAGTATGAAACAAAAGAACTAAATGAGACATCTCTAGACATGGGCAGTGGAAAGAACAGTTCAGTACAGTCTCTCTTAAAGTGCCTTATATCTATCAGATCAAAAGGAAATGTTTGTTGTCACTCTGAAATCAAAAAGAAAAATCAGAAGAGCCTTTTAAATATCACACCGCCTGTGATTGTCATCAGAGGGCAGTAATCCAACAAGCTAAAGACCATCATGATAGACTGTGCTGAATGGAAGAAGCATGTGGATGCTATGGGTTATTCATTTCAACAGACAATCTGGCCAAGTTTTAAATGCTGGTTCTAGCCAGCATATTTTAAGTTTGGGTAATAGTGGTAGTAGATCAGTGTTAGTGTGGGCATGTTTAAAGCAGATATAAACCAAGTGTATTCTTCAAGGAAATAGCTTAATCTTGCCATGAAGACTTTCACCTATCTTTTAAATTAAAATGGAGACATCTTGCAATTGACTTGTCCTAGAACTGCACCATTTCACTTTGCCCCCACTGCTACAAATATGTGCATGCCTTATCAGGTGTTAATTAAAGATAATAAAAATGTAGTTAATCTTGCATGATGCTAATTTGGTTGGTGAAGGAAATTTGCAAATTGGATTAATGACTGTAAATTTACTTGAAAATCTTGTTTGGCAGTGCATAATCATTGCACACTAGTAAATGCACCATGAAATGATATTTAGTGTTGCAAGTTGAAACAATTTGACTAAAGAGTGCTTTAAATTACCAATCATTAAATTTACAAGATGAACTATTCTCAATCAACTTGGTTTATTAAGCTGTTCAAATTTCTTAGATGAGGCATTGTTTCTTGTCTCATGTACCATAATCCTTTTATGTATAAATGGCAGTTAAAAAAGCAGAGAAATTCTAAGGGGGGAAAAAAAGAAGCCTATTTCTGTGTATAAAACGCACCTGGCTTTCAGAGCAAAGAAAATGAAACAAATTGCGGTATATGATTAGCCAATTAGTAATAAGCATGTTAGACATGTCAGTGGGTTAAAAGTAAATCTCGGAAAAATCTAGTATTTAATTTTCTCGACATGTCAGTACCTACTTGTGTTCCTCAAACTTATAACATTATAAAGGATTTATTTCCGTTTGTTGCAATACAACATTAGATAGATATTATCTCTCTTAATAAACATATTAATTCAGTTTGACCCAAGTTTTGGCAGTGGAAAAAATGAGATTAAGTTTTGAACTAAAGTATAAGATATAGTAGACTTGTGGACATGATTTTGGATGAAAAAAAAAACAAACCCTCAAAAACCTGTATCTTGTACACAGGATTATCTCTATCTATAAAAGGTAGGATGTGTGTGTGTGTCTGTGTGTGTAATGAATGCAGGGCCGCAATTTTCGATGGATTTGCACCAAGATTTACATGCACATGCACCAAGTTAATGGGAAGGCCAAGACCAACTTTGCATTTCCCAACTCCCATCGATAGTGGAAATAATCGATTTTTTTTCATGCTTCTACGGTACTTTTCATGTAGTTTGCGGCCATTTTCTACTGGCCAGAGTGAGAGCCTATAGCTGGCTGCCATGAATAGGCAGGAAGATTCTACTGGCCAGCGTGGGAGCCAACAGCTGACTGACACGAATATTAACTAGCATGCTAGCATGCAAAAAAAAATCGATAGCTGCATTCATCACAAGTGGGAAAAATTTAAATCTGCATGGCACTTTACTCCAATTGGCTCATTCGCTTGCTTAAATTCAATGTTGATTCTGATTCCGCAGAACTGGGTTGGGTGTGAAAAAGTATTTGTTGTTAACATTCTTTTTTCATTTGGCTTTTCCAGTTACGAGTCCTTTTTTAAAGCTGATCGTTTTGTGTTCATTTTGTTTAGTTCTTTTTTTCGTAACAGATTTAATGTTTAGTATAGAGCGTTGAAAAAATTTGCAGTGTGAGATAGGCAAGAAGTAAGGCATGTAGCAACATCAGCATAGCAAAGAGCACTCCTTTAAAGGCAAGGAAGGGCAAAAATATTTTAAGTCAAGTGATAGCAATTGCTTTATGAGTCATATGATTTTTGAATCAAGCCCGGGCAATGCCAGGCCATGCTGCTAGTGGTATATAAATCTCTGTATTTATATTTTCCCTGTTTGACACCTTAAAAAGGAATGATAAAGTTGATTATCTGTACATGTGTACAAACATTAGGCAAAACAGTAATGTCAAATAAATGTTTCTGCTGTATCTAACAGCATGTCTTCTATCTTGTCCAACCTGCTTAATGGAACTAGCTAATTTACATATTCAACTTTGAAAATAAAATTTGTAAAAATAATTTTTGTTATTGCCAATCTGATCTTTTTGTGTTCTTTACAAATAAGCAATTGCTTTGTTAATGGCTTTTATAATTAAATTGCTTATGTACTTCAATAGTCATATGGTAAATACCTGAGCCTTTAGATCATTGCTTACTTCCCTTTACTCCCAAGCAATGTAATATATTTAGAAAATCTTCTCCTCCATGGAATCCATTGAGGACACACCTCTCAACAACATGTTGGTCAAAATTGGTAAAAGCTATGAATCTAAATTTCGGTGTCGGTACTTATCATATCAAACTACATCTTTAGATTGAGTGCAATGTTGATTTTCTAAAAGAAAGTGAAAATCAGCCTGTCTTACTGCGCATAGAAGTACTAGAAGACCTAACAATCTTATTTTCTTTAATGATATATATTAGTATTGTTGGGTTCTGACTATTTTATTCCTTTTTCACTAACTTCAATTGTAATGATGGTCATTTTACAATCTGTAAAATAAAAAAATAAATTAAATCCTCTAATATTTTTATTAGCATTGATTCAATTAAACCAGTATCTTCATTTTTTTTTTTTTTTTTTTTTTTTTCCATGACAGATTTTTGGCTGCTATAACCTCTAGTCTTCTTCATGGAAAGAATCTATTTTAGATTCAAAGTTCCCAAAATCATTGTCTTAGGCAATATAGCTTCATGGCCAAAGCTCACTGGATTGTGCATTCAATTCCTACCTGAATCAGGTAATGCAGAAATGGCCACTGGCTCAATGGAAAAAGCATAAGTAAGATTTGACCGTTTGGAAATTTCTGAAAAAAGGAGGACAGATTCGTTATTGTAATAACGGCATTCTACTTTGGACCAAATAAAGATTTCAAATAAGATATTCCTAGGTTACCAAATATAACAGATACTTGAAAAAGATTACACTGGTCAAAATGTTAAGAGAGAAACAAGGAAACTAGCTGGAGTGAATTAATGTATAACAACTTCAAATAAAGTCCTGCTTCTAGAAGCAAAACTGACTGAGCTGTTTATACTGATATTAACTTTTCAGATGACGGCACTAAAAAGTGACATAAGTTTTTGGTATGTGGGGAAACAATCTGCTTGTATAAGCATTGTTCTTGTTTTAGAGCCAAAATTCTTGTCTAAGATATAGTATATCAAAAGAAAAAAAAAAGTTGGTAATTTCACTCATTAATTCAGAAAGCATTGCCAGCAAGTGCTCTCATTTGAGCCAACCAAGAAAATCTGGCTTTACTGGCAAGAGATTCAATTTGGTAATTAGTTTGAATGGTGAAATATTCACTTCAAGTTTAATAGATTTAGTCTTGTTTGAAATTTAAGGTTTAATCTATTAAAAAAAAATGTGTATTTAAAATATAAACAAATATAAGGTAACCAAAAATATCCATGCCGTTTTTTTACATTGTGTAGGAAGAAATGATCACTCGATGTAAATGGGTGTCACATGTTGGAAAGAGGGGAAAGGCTATTGCTCTTGCTCAATGCAGGTGCATTGCATGCATACACATCATAGCCTGAGCAGCGACAAGGAAACATAACTGTGTTGAAGCAGGTTGATTGTCTGCTTTATGACTTTCAGGTGGGCTTGTCTGCAGTCACATCAAGTTGCTGAATACATGAAGCTTTTGGGGATAATGTTGTGAGTTCACTCCGAGGCATTGGTTCTATAAGAATGATGAGGCCCTGAGGGCAGCCATAGCAGATGATAACAGCCAAACCTGTGGTGAGCTTGCTAAACACTTCCAGATTTCTGATGAAACAATCAGACTTCACCGACACTCTATAGGGATGGTGTACAAGTTGAGCAAGTGAGTACCCCATGCACTGCTGAAAGTCAACAAGCAATGATTAGTGACAGCCTGTTTCTTGTTACTTTCTTGGCACTGCAGTGTACCCATATTTGATTGACTGCTTACCAGTGATGAAAAGTTGGTCTTGTGATACTCTCAAGCATGCCAGATATTGGGTGTAGAGGCAGTCTTATGGTGTAAGGCACAGGGGTATCCTGTGCTTCATACTACAAAACCACCTCTATATAAATGCAAATCATGCACTGTATCTGGTGGACTAGTTGACAAGTGGTGCATTATGAGCTGCTACTAATGGACAAAACCCTCACTGTGGACCTATACTTCACAGCAGTTGAAGCATGCACAACAGGCACTTAAACAGGAGGAGCCAGCATTGGTTAATTGTAAAGGTGTACTGTTTCTCCATGACAATGCCTAGCAAAGGATAGCATATGGCAACTTGCTTGGGAGATACTGTGCCATTCACATTACCCTTCGGATCTTGTGGCAACAGATTACCACCTCTTCTATTTTCTGGACAACCACCTTCAGTGGGTTGGGAAATCCTTTGCAAATGAGGCAGATCTGTAGCAGGCATGCACAGATTTCTTTGCATCTAAGAAACCTGATTTTTACTGCCAGGGCATTGAGAACCTGAGAGCACATTGTCAAAAAGTTGTGGAAGCCAATGGGGATTACTTTGAGGAAAAATGGTCTGTCAAATTTTTTGTACACCTTTTCTGAGGCCCCCCCCCCCACCTAATAAATAAAAAATGGCAAGGACTTTTTTTTGATTACCTTGTAATTTAAAAAGTGCAGCAATTTCAGAAGGAAAGCTAGAAAAAGCAATAACAGTGACTGGACTTGAGAAACCTGTTTTCCTAAAAAAAAAAGTGTTTTTAAGAGAAAAATTTTATAAATTCTAGTCGAAAATACTAATACCTGCTCGGTCAATGATTGTCAAATGTTTCCTTATAGGGAAACAGCTTATATTACCATTAGAACAGATACTACATTTTGAACCTAGACCGATGACCAGAGTGTGAAGAAAAATTTAGCTCTAGTAACATTGGCCACTCTGTCAATGAATGCCAAATATTTCCTTAGAGGGAAATGGTTATTATTACTATTAGCATTTTATAGCATTGATGTGAAAACAAAATGTTAGCAGATGTGGCATTTGATGGTTTCCAAAGGTTTCTGGGATTTATCATTTACATACAAATTCCCTTGGGAAAGTTAGGAGTCCATCTCTTCTCTCAGCTATGGGTTAAATATAATTTTTATCTGGAAAAATCCGTGTGGTTTTTAATTATTCTTACAATTCAAAATATGTTTTGGTGTAAAATAACCCACAAAAGGTTGATAAGGCATAGAAAAACAAACTGATTAGTTCTGAGATTTAAAAAAAAAAATTGACAGGTCTTGTATCAGTCTTTAGTGTCAGAATTAATGTAAATTTTTTTAAGAAAAAACAAAAAAAAAACTGTAAGGTAAACTTGTTTTTAGCTTTTGTCTAGAACATGTTATCTAAACAAAACAGTATGAAAAAATGTATTCAGCATAGAGCCCAAAAACTTATTGCCTTATTTATCTACACACTATTTGCCTCAATATTCCACCAAATATCAATGCTGTTGTAATAAAAGTAAATATGAACAAAAATTTCTCCAAACACAATTGAATAGAATTATAAAAGGAGATTTCAAAAAGATGGAGAGACAAAAGTATCCAGTGCCCAACATAAAACAGAATCAATTTAATACTTTTTGAAATAGCCTTTGTTTGCAATGACAGCCTCTAGTCACTGCCGATAAATTGCTGTTAGCTTTGCATACTCTTCTGTTGATATTCTGAGCAAAACTTCAGATATTATTCAGCTTATGAAACTGATGAGTATGGATGTTGATTTGCAATCATGTACAGGTCAGTAGACTAACTGGTCTGTTTCAAGTGAGTGATTTTATTTATTTATTTTCAAACTATTGTTTGGTTGCACCAGTGGGCTGTTTCAGATCATTACTCTGTTGAAACCCCCAGTTGTACATAATTTTTATAGCTTTGACTGATGTAAAGAAGTTCTTGTTTGATAGATATTGGTACATGACTCCATTTATTATATATTAAATTATGTGAAGTTGTCCTATATGACTTAATAAAAAAAAAAACACACCTCCATACTATTACATTATCAGCGATATGCTTTACAGTTGGAATAGTGTCCTCGGGCTTGAATTTTTTGCTCTTCTGAATTTGATTATCAGAAATCTTGAACTCACCAGACGAAAGAACATAAAGGCTTCTTTGCAAACTTTGGTCATTCCTCCACATGTGGTTTCTTTAAAACTGGTAAGACTTGTGTTCTATAAGATCATAGGTCATACCAGTAGAGGGTGTTGCAGCTTGAGGGTATAATGTTTGTCCCTAATGATGTTTGGGGCAATTTCTTGTGAGTGACGTTTTGCTGCTTCTTTACTAAGCTTGTCATCCTGCTTGCAGCCTTACTGGAAATCTTTTGAGGAATTCCAGGTCAAGGACTGTCGAGCTATTTTCTTTCCACTTGAAAATTGCTGAACCAGTGGTGCATGGACGAACTTGTAGACACTTACCAATGGATCACTCACTTTATTAAAATATATCTGTTAATAGAGAGAATAATGGAGATCTACTCAGAATGGGCTAATTTGAAATCCAACAGACGTTAAAAGAATATGCAGTTTTGTTCTTTCATTCCAAGTAGATGTTAACCTAGCAAACAAACATTAACAGCTTTAATACAAAGGCACACTTCCTTTCTGATTTGAAGACACATGAAGGTGAAATGTGTTGTCATTATGTTGGGTCCAGTCTTTTTTTGAATGATTATTTATTGCAATATAATTACAATTTTGGCACAAGGCTGAAGGTGAAATAGGATGAGGCTGGTAAACTCTGACCATCTTAAACCTAGCTAATCTGATTTCTGACCCATTTATTCATTATAATTTGCTTTATCACTCCAAGAACTCATCCATCACCATTCAATCCAACATCTACCACAATACAGCATATTTACAGTGATCTACTAAAATACACATCATAGACAAATTTGATAAGACAAATTTTTTTTCTTACAAAAAAAAATATAAAAATATATAGCATGAAATGAGGAAGTGGGGATGAAGCCAATAACAATAATAAAATACTGTGAAACATTCAAACTAAAAAAAAATAAGATACGTTAGTAGGACCCAGCCAGCTCAAAAAAAAAAAAAAATAGGAGTGGCCACTATGTTCTGCTCTTAAACAGAATCAAGCAACTCACGTGCTCGTGACATGGTAGGGACAAAATAAATTATGGGATGGGAAGTCAAATGCTTTCTATTTCATATTTCTGTTCTTTCTTGTCTTGAAGTCAGGTAGCTACAATCACTTGTCTGTATCCCTTTTGTGTGTTAGCACCATTCTTAGTGAACTTTTTACCTTATTACTGTTGCTTTGCCTACTTTTGTCTTGCATATATTGTTTGCTCAGTATTATTTTTTGCCCTGTTCTTTTGTTTTGTTATTGTCTATTGGAAACATTGTCAGTTCTGTTTGTTGGGCATTTCTGCCAATTACATTTAACCAAGGACAATTACTCTACATATTCAAAAAGCATTTTCACTTTGTCTCATTTCTCCACTACAGTACCTCTGCAGTCTATTGAATGTTCCTTAGTTTTTTTGGCATTATGATTTCCATTGTAATGACAATGGTTATTTACTATGCCATCATACCATGACTACAAAAATGGTAACCAATTAGAATATTCTAGAACTGTTAGGGAGCAACCATTTTACTTTCCAACAATATTTATTTAACCTTTTTTTTTTTTTTTTTTTTTTTTTTTAAAAATATCTTTTTCAACTTATTCATTAAAAGTTTTGCTAATATTTACTAGTGTATAGAGGAAATTTATATGTGCTGTAATTTTGAAATGAATTCCATGTGTCTAGGTAAATAATGCAATAAAGTGTTTTTTTGTTTTTTTTGGAATGTCTTGAGGACTTACTTTGTCTTACTATTTTGAGTTTAAGGTTCACGTCAATAGAATATCTATCAACCGCAGGTATAATGAAATGATGATTTTCTATAGCATTTACTGTATTATTACAATTCTGAGCTTTCAAAATACTTCAATGTAAATAATTTGTAGCATTTTTTTTATCAATGAAAAATTTCTTTTTATTTGAAGCTAACTTTTTGAAAAGCCAAACATTTTTCTGTACTGTTGAATAGATTATTTACTTAAGAACTATTTATGAAATTTTGTTGAATTCATCAAAGAATTTGACATTAAGAAATTGCTTGTCATGATTTGTCAGCAGTTTCATTTTTGTTGAATGAGGAAGAAAAACAGTGAAAGTTGTATATCTGTGCGCATACATACACATATGCGTTCACACACACAATACCATTTGTTAAAATATGTTGAACATTAATTAACAAGGATGACCAGTTATCATCTTCTCAGTCAGTGAAGCCCTCTTTTTGGATATGGGTCTTACTCAAATCTTGCCATCTTTGCCATTTGTAGGGAGGAATGGGCCATTACCCTATTGCATTGACCTGATGCATGTTGATATGGGTGGATATGATGCACAGGGATGATTATATCTCTTCAGTTCATGATTGATTTGGCAGAAGAATTCCCACAATTGCTTTCTTCAGTAGATTGGTTGCTGACCAATTCTGTAGGAACCAATCTGTCTTGATATTTAACCCATAGTTGGAAGAAGAAAAAATGGATTCATACCTTTCCCAAGGGTATTTTTGCATAAGTGTGTGTAACAGACGACTGGAATTTGAACTCGGCTCTGATTTCTCATTTCCAAGTCATTGTCCATCATACCACCTGCACATCCAATGCTTGGTATTCCAAATGGTAAACCATTTATGTACTGACTAGGCTTAATGTTGCTTGAGTGATTGGATGAGAATTGGTATTTCAACATATTGAAGCCGTAGGAATTGACCAATTATGAAAACTAATGAATCAATAAAAGAAAAAAATTCTGATGCTGGATTAATTGGCAAATGCTGTTAGTTAATTGCGGCAACCCTAATATTGACTTGTACAAATGTCAACACATTTCAGGATTCTGTGAGATATATTCAAATACTGCCCAAAGATTTTATCCACATGTAAAAAAATGTTAATACACAGTTGGGGATAGAATTATTCACCTCACTTCCATAAATACAAATAAAAGTGTAATACCTCAAATTTTCATAGAAACTTCATGTGCATTTTTTTCACTAATGATGAAATAATGGATTTGAAAGAATGTGCAATGATGTTGATGATAAAACTTTTATTTTAATGTCAAATAATAAAATAATACAAAAAAACACCACAAAAACATTTAACACAGGAAAAAATTATTGGCCCACTTGCCTCAATAATCAATTGTGTAACCTTTATCCTTGGTTATTCCTTTTTAATCATTTTTGATAGTTCCTTACAAGATCACTACCCATAGCCATTTAGCTACATTCTTCCTTGGCAATAGTTCCTTCAAATTGGACGGATTCTTGATCTTACTTTTTTCTTCAAATATGCTCATAAATTTTCAATGGGGTTTAGGTCAGTACTTTGTTTGGGTTATACCAATGCATTAATTTTGCTATTGTCTATGTATTTTATGACAATTTGGACTCTGTGTTTTGGGTTATTGTCATGTTGGGATGTCCAGCTTTTGTGAACTTTGTTTTATATTATTTTTAAGAATAGCCAATTATTGCTCTTTATCCATGATACCCAGTACTCTCACTAGTTCTGGACCAGAAGCAGCAAAATATCCCCAGAATAGAATTCTCCCACCATCATGCTTAATTGTAGGAGAGTGTGTTATAGTGGAACACACTTATTCTATAGTTAATAGACTCTCCCACCTATAATAAGTAGGAGCAGTAGTAGTAGTTGCTTAGTGAGTTGGTCAGTCAGTTGATGTCGGACAACCATTAGTCGGATATTAAAGTATCAGCCACCCCAACTAGATTACTGCATCATTACCTATTATATCAAGTTCCTAACGTTCTGTACGTCAAATCTATTTTAGGACCGACTTAGTACAAATACAAGCCTCCACTGTGAAACCACTACATAACGGAGGGTATTTTTGGTTTGTGAGCTTCATTGACTTTCCTCCATATATAACTGGAATTCATGTGACCAAATCATTCTAGTTTGATTTCATCAGACCATAAAATAGAGTTCCATGTTCTACATGGCCTCTAGCATAAGCTAATCTACATTTTAGGTGTTTAGTCTTAAGCAAGGAAGATTTTCCTTGGATAACAAGCTTTAAGTCCTGTTCGATGAAAGCATCTAGTGACTGTCTTTGTCGATACATTTAACCCTGATGTCTTTACATCATTGACAATGCTCTTTGTCATTCCTCAAGACATTTCTAACAATTTTCCCTTTCATTCTTTCTGCCAGTCCTTAATTTATTCTCAACTCAATGAGTCTCATTGTACTTCTTGATAATGCTATAGATTATCGATCTAGGAACATTTAAATACATGGAAAGTGTTGTACATCCCTTACCTTGTTTGTATGCATCAATGATCTTGATTTGGAGTTTGTCAAATTCAGCTGTCTTTGCCATGGTTGCAGAACAAATGAGTTATCGCGGTATGTGGCACTCACATATAGAATCAAATAAATACTATTTCATTTTCAAACGGTGTTTGTATTAAATGTTAAATTAGTAAAAAAAAATTTACAGTTGCCACAAAGCAATATTGTTTCATAATTTCCATAAGTTGTTGGTGGTGGGGCGAATAATTTTAGCCTGCATTCATTTTTAAATAAATCCATAACTATGACTATAAGAGATTGAAACTGCTAAAAATTTTACAAATTAGTCAACACTAAATAAAGAATCAACTATTTATGGTAAATTTAATAAGTACTTGTAAATATTTGCAATTCCTTAGAAAATATGCAAACATTCAGTGGATGTTATTAATTCTTTCCACAACTGTATATATTAGGTTGGTGCAAAAATAATGATGTAATAATGTCGTTTTTTGATGTATTTTTTAACGTCAAAAAACGACATTATTACGTCATTATTTTTGCACCAACCTAATAACTGGTTTGTTTTTTATGACTTGCCAATGTTTTTAAAGTTATTTAAAGCTAAAATAAAATTTTGGATTGTAAGAATTTTTTGGGGGTGGGTAATAAGGATTTTCTGATACAAGTCCACTGTTTTAACCCATAGTTGGAAGGAGAGGTGGATTCATACCTTTCCCAAGGATATTTGCACATTAGTGAATATAACAAACCCAACTGGAATTCAAACTCTGTTCTGCTATTTCTCATTTCTGAGCCATTATTCATTATACCATCTGCACATCCAAGCTTACCATATCTGGTCTTCCCGAGTAGTCGACCCTGTAGTTACCGAACAGGCTCAATGTTGCTTAGCTTTGGTGATTGGACGAGAACCAATGTTTCAACATGATATAGCCAAAAGTCCTGTTCATAGTTTTAAAGTATGCTATATTCATGGGTAAAAGTGCTCAATATAGATAGAAAAAAAAAAAAAAAAAAAAAAATTGTGTGTGTGTATATATATATATATATATATATATATGAATTTATTTTTCTGGTTTTCTAACAAGTGTTTGTAGTGATGGTTCAAGATAATGTATTTCTTGATGTTATTTCTTTAGTCACTGTGCCCGGCTTCAAAATTTAAAACTGTTCTCAGTATGAATAGATATTTGCTATCTTTGGTGTCTTATGTTGGTGTCACAACAGTTTATAATTTTTTATGTCACATTGTGCATTTTTATTATCAGATGTTTAATAGTTTCATCATGGTAATGTTTAATGTTTGTTAAATATTAAAAACAATGTTTGTACCACTGTCACTGGGAGAGGCCACTATATAGAGAAGGTAGTGGATTCATTTGGTGAGGTAGAAATGCTAAAGATATTTCAAGGAAGTCATTCTTTAATTGCAGTTGGCATTTTAGATAAACCATTAAACATTTAAAATATGTCCAAATGTATGTATATATTAATAATTACTTAAATTTATTATAATTTCTGTCTTAATATGGAGAGATAGTAGTGGGTCAATTGTTATTTTAATTTTAGCTTATTTTAATATTCAGCAAGTATTAAAGGAAAGTTGTTTAAATATATTATTTTCTTTTGATGGCATCTTTAAATTAACATTTAGATGACTGTTTTGAAATCTGGTTTTCAATTTAGTGGAATAATTCGGAAGTATTAATTATGAACAAGAAAATACATAGCAAATATTTTTTTTGTCAATATGATGTAAGTATAAAGCAATTGCAAAATTACAAAGAGGTGCTGAAAAATTGATTCACTTTCCTAATCTGGTAAAATTACCTGATATAGATTCCAATCATCTCCCTTCCATTTTGAATGAGATGTTTTCAGCACCCGTTGTACTTAAATATTTTTCTTTTTTACATACAGTTTGAGAATCATTTATCTGAAATTCTTGGTACCAGAAGTGCTTTGGTTTTCAGACTTTTGGTGGGGTGGATTTTGGAATACAGGCTATTTAATTTGTAGAAAGCATTTATAAAATGGGACAGCTTGGGGATGGAACCCAAACATTGACACAATATCCCTTTACATTTCATAACACAGCTTATATACTGAATGTTATTTTATATAAGTGGCATATGTTCACTCCATCAATACACGATCATATTTTCTGTTTATAAGTTATTTTTATAGATACAATTATTTAAGTAAATGCTCTGTTTATAATAAACAGTATTAATTACATTTACCAGTCTGAATATAAAAATAACATATAAACAAAAAATATATTAAAATAATTGTCAGACTTAATCTATTTTATAATATATGTTGTCATTTGTTTACGCTAAGATACCCTTTGAACAGATATGATCGTTTGAGAAAGATTTTTGGAAATTTGTTGTTTAAAAGTAATTTGGACTTTGCTAACCAGACGCTTCCTCTGTAGCTGAGTGGTATAGCATGTCAGTTCTGTGTAGGACACAGATTCGATTCCTATCAGAGGAAACCTATTTTCTACAAAATTTCTCAGATTCAGGCTGATATTCCTCTTTAAGCAGTTCTTTGCTTCTAATCTGTCAGTTTTTTTTTTATTTTATGGCTTGGCAGCTGTGTTATGATTTCCAGTATTGGGCTTGTTAACACATCAATGTTGTGACTGCCAAAAGAGATTACATATATCAGCTATAGTAAATTAAGTATAGGAGAAAAAGAAATTGAACATTGAATAGGCTGTGCTAGAGATAGATTTACCCAACACTGCAAATTGCCATAAAACCAAAACATCAACCTGAAAACCAGTCATGTTCTTAACCTTGTCAAATGGAGACCTTCATAAGGATGTCATGCATGCCACCAAACCAAACCCAGTTAGGAATATCTAAACTGTCAGCTGTATGCAATTGCTTCCCAAAATCAATGCCAAAAAAAAAAAACAAAAAAAAAAACAAAAAACGAGTAAGGCCTGAGGGTCTTGGCAAAGATCGTCCTTCTTTGAACAGTGTGGACTAGTGCTACAGAGTGGCAAAGAACTAAACCAAATAACAGAAATCACATCACTTGAATACGACCAACAACTGTAGGAACAAATAAAATGGATAGCACAGAGAAAGGAGAGAAAATGATGACACAATGTTGACATTCAACACTACATCAAATAAAGGGTTAGGAAGGAAACCTCTGTCAATACTAGAAAGTTATAACAGCTATTGGAGATTAAGAAAAATGTTATCCTAAAAAAATTGTTTTAAGAGAAAGATTTTATAAATTTAAATTGAAATCTAAAGGAGTCAACTTTGATGTTTTGGTTTCTCTAAATATTCAGTAAGTATGAATAAAAGGGTGCAATTTTATCCACAATGAGCAATTCAACAATATATATCGTTTTTTTTTTTTTTTTTTTTTTTTTTTTTATATAAAATAACAATTGGAATTGCAATGGCAACCCTAAATTTTTGAAATGAGGAGTTATCATTATTTACACTATTTACATTCAGACTATTGTCCTCATCTTTGTTGTTGTTATCACTGAATTTTTGGAATGAGGAGTTATCATTATTTACACTATTTACATTCAGACTATTGTCCTCATCTTTGTTGTTGTTATCACTGAATTTTTGGAATGAGGAGTTATCATTATTTACGCTATTTACATTCAGACTATTGTCCTCATCTTTGTTGTTGTTATCACTGAATTTTTGGAATGAGGAGTTATCATTATTTACGCTATTTACATTCAGACTATTGTCCTCATCTTTGTTGTTATCACTGAATTTTTGAAATGAGGAGTTATCATTATTTACACTATTTACATTCAGACTATTGTCCTCATCTTTGTTGTTGTTATCACTGAATTTTTGGAATGAGGAGTTATCATTATTTACACTATTTACATTCAGACTATTGTCCTTGTCTTTGTTGTTGTTATCACAGCATTTCTCCTGTTGTGCCTTCATCAGGTGTATATTGATCTCGGTAACTTACAGGGAGTTCTGAACTGAACCCTTTAATTAATCTATGGAGACATTTTTCATTCATTGCCCATGTCTAGGGATATCTTGTCCAGTTCTTACTGCTTAGTTATTGCTTGCCTGTTTCAACTGAGTTCAAGTACACTGCCTGGCCTTGAGATTGAACTCACAATTACTATGTCACCAAATTCATGAACCAACACTTGATGTTTTGCTTCATAGGTAGTTTCATGTCAGTTGCCATTTTGCAAGACTGCTGCTCAGGTGCTGTCTGTAACAAGGCCAAAGTAATAAGCATCATTGGCCGAAAGAATCAATTTTTACTTCCATGTCACTAATATCAGTGGCAGATGTTGTGGGCCAACATAATATAAGATGAATTACTTTTGGAGTAATCTGTATGTGTGTGTGTACTTAAATTCTAACATGTGATTTATTATTCTGGTTATTTTTGTCTTGGAATTTTAAAACTCTTTTTATAGACAGTTGGGAGTGGATTGTTTGTAAACATGAACTTGAAATAAACTTATTCGTATTTGATTGTTTTGCTTTTTAATTTTTTTTATGACTTATTGACCCTTTCTGAGTCATTTAAACCCAAAACACATTTGGGATTTTAAAACTAATTCTTTTGTTGTGAGTGAAATATTGCATTAACAATTTTTTGAGAACAAGAATGATTTTTCCAGATACATCCTATTATTTAGCTCATAGCTAGGGGGAGAAGTGATGGATTCCTACCTTATTATATAACTTATTTGCACATCAGTGGATTTAATGAACCCAACTGGAATTCAAATCCGGCTTTTCAATTTCCAAGCAGCTACCCATCATGCCATCCACTCTTCAGCAACTAATTTGCTTAAAGTTATTTTATTCTTAACCTGGCAAATGTTTAGCAGTTTTAATTAAACTTCAAGAATTTGAAATATGTGAGATTTGAAATCCCAATAGAATATGTTCTTTTCAGTAGTTTAAAGTTACTAATATTTTGCCACAGATGTCATGCAGATTCTAACAAATGCATAATATGATTTCTGGGTCAAGTATTGAATGAAGCGCTGTATTCAACAAAAGATCATTACATTCTACTCAGTAAAACTAACTTCACTAACGTTTGTTGTGTGCCTCAAAAGGCTTGTTAGCAACAAAAGTCTATATTTCACATTCAGTGAATTGTTCTACTTCTCCATGGAAACCTCAGCAGTCAGCAGAAAAATGCATTTGCTCTCCATTAATGATTCTAAAAACCAGTGAAGTAAAAAAAAAAAACAAAACCCAAAAACTTCTTTTTAAAGTGTTGGGGTGGAGAAAAAAAAAATAGAAAAAGAATGTAAGCCTGAAAAAGAAAACTTTAAAAATATACTACAAAAAGAGAAATCGAATGTGGAAGGAATGGGAAGACGTTACCAGATAATTCTTGGAAAGTGTCAAAGATATCACCCATGACACGAGTATTATTAAAAAGAAAAACAATCTCAATGGGTGCCCCATAATTTTGGCCTTGTACTACATATTAGCTATGCTTAAAAAAATCACCGTATTTCTAGTCAAATGACCAACAGTACATTTTTATCTGCTGTCGAAGCTATAAAACAATGATGAAAATATTCAGGTTTCAGCATTAAATTACCCATTGCTGTTGATATGCTTCGAAACAAAATCAACCAAAAAGCCAACAGGAAATAACACTTTCATGACATTAATCCATATAATATCCTACAATTTCTTAAAGAAATCAAAGAGTATTACAAAATATAACTTCAACAAAACTACAACATAAACACACATATCATCGCCTCGAGTAATCATGTCCACACAAACATGTATGTACACAAATTCTGAGTATCATCTACCATGTATTCAACTGTGAAAGCAGAATAATATATATTCTATTTTTATTACTTCAAAGCTCCCAAGAAAATTAAATAAAACAGATTTCTGGTGTACTTGTGCAAGGAAGTTGAATAATGTTATAAAGGAGTCAAAAAAAGTAGCAGTGGTATGAGTTGTTAAGTAAATAAATCGTACATTCTATAATTATCGGTTACCAAGTGTTTCAAGAAGTATAGGAGATATGGAAATTGAATAAGGTATTCTAGCAGAATAGTTTAGATTTTTGTTTCTGACCACTTGTTATTTTACCTTATTTTTTTCCTCCCAAGGACAGAGTACAGATGATGAGTGGCGGGAGAGGACTCTGCTGATGAAATAGGCATTCAAAGTTGAAATAAGAATGATTTTTAAGCCCCGCTGCCCGCCCCCCCCCCCCCCAAAAAAAAGAAAAAAATCAGCATTCTTTACCAGGTGTTCTAAGAAGTAGGAATTAGGATAAAACATTTCAAAACAGAAATTATGATCTGGAATTGAAATGAAAGCAAGTGATGGCATGTACTCTGAAACCCTTGTAGAAATTCAGAATGTGGAATTAATAACACTTCAAATATCTTGGTATATGGATCAGTTATTTAGTATAAGAGAAAAGGAATTTGAAAATAGAGTAGGCTGCACCAGAGGTAGTTTTGCTCTACACCACAAATTGCTACAAAAACCAAAACATCATCCTGAAAACTTGTCATGTTTTTAAATAGCCTCATCAGATGGAGACTTTCATCGGGATGTAATGCATGGTGCCAAACCCGTTTGCAAATATCTAAACTATCAGCTGTATATCACCACTTTCTAATATACAGGGATTAGTTACAACAAATTAGTTATAATGAAATTAGACATTAAATAGACTGTGCTATAGACCGTTTTGTCCAACACAGCAAGATGTTACAAAACCAAAATACTAGATTGGTCAGAAAGTCCTGACTCACTTAGGAAGCGGAAAGAAAGCAACAAATCTTGATCTCTGTCTGGTATAATTTACAAGGGGTACTGCATTTCAAGCTTATTCCACATGGTTGCACCATCAACACTAAACTGTATTTTTGGCAACTAGACCGTGTATACGACAAACTAAAAGAGTATCTTGCTTTGGTCAATTGAGATTGGGCTTTTTCCAGCAAAACAATGCAAGGCCACACATGGCTAGGTTGACTAAGGAGAAATTCAAACAGATGGACAGTGTTGAGATTCTTCTGCATCCACCATTCAGTCCTGATGCTGCTCTGAGTGACTATGGCCTATTCCACTCAATAGCACATTTCTTCCGCGACCAGAAATTCAACACTTTTGATGAAGTGAAGGAAGCTTGTTTAAAGTTTTTTGATTCAAAGCTAGCAGACTGGTATCTGTGACAGAATTGGATGCTGGCTGATTGCTGGCAGAAGATCAAGAATGATGAACCTTATTTTGAAGAATAAATGTTTGTGTTGCTCCATAAAATTTTGTTTTTTTCCACTTCCTAAGTAAGTCAGAATCTTCTGGCCAATGTAATATTAACCTAAAAACTCGAGTCATGCTCCTAAATAGCCTCATCAAATCTACTCTCATATGGATGTTATACAAACATTCTATTATATTCCATGCTAATAGGAATATATACTTGACTAACACGGTAGATAAAATAAGTAAAGGTTTATTGTAAAACCAGTACAATAAGAAATACGGTAACAGCTATGCGCACAATCATCGCAAGTCAATCCAGTAGTGAGAGGGCTACTATTGGAAGGTCAGTAGTTCTTGTGTAAGTCTGAGTTGTACTCAACAGATCCCAGCAAGTCTCCATAGTCTGTTGACTTACCGATACTTATAGGTAGTTACTACCTATAGTGTAGTTACTCATGGGGCTGACAGGTTATTCCATCAGGTTCCAATTCCTTCAAAAATGTCTAAACTATCATCTGAACAGTAGTTTTCTCAGATTTATAGTTTTAAGTGGATTTCACCAGACTCTATACCAGTGGTTTGCAAACAGTGTGGTGCACCTCATAGGGGCAGCATAAGAGGGTAGCAGGTGAGATGGATGATTGAAAGATAAAGATTTAGGAATTAGTTTAAAGAAAATTCATATGCCGAAAATGAATATGATTTCAAAATTTAAAAGTATTTTTATTACCTGTAATTGCATGCATGAATCCCAGTATAAATAGTTATCAATAATTATTGACCAATGTTATCTTTGTGATATTATTGCATTGTAACAAATATTAAGAATATTATATAACTAGACTCCATAAATTGGAGGGAGAGAATTATCAATGATAGGGTTGACTTTAAATCTACAGTTGTCTCCCTTTAAAAGTCACTCTCTGTTTTTTTTTTCGTTTTTTTTATTTTTAAATGTACTTTTTATCACATAAAATTTAGTGAGGTGTGAGCAAATTTATATTCCAAAAATGCAACCCAGAGAAAAAAAATGGGATCCATTGCCCTATACACTATAAAATTGCATAAAAAAGAACTTTAAAAAATAAAAAAAACACAAACATCAACAAAAATGGACAGGACATGTAACTAGAAGGTGTTCGGGGTGGGGGGGGGGGAATAATGATATAATCAAGATGTTGGCTTTCCACACTACCTAAAACAAAAAGTTCGGAAGATGATAAACAGTGGAGGAAGTCTAATTTCCTGAAAAAAATGGTTTTATAAATTTTAACAGAAAATAATGCAGTTCATTTGGCAAATGCTGAATGTTTTTTGTCTGGGGAAAAAGCAAACTTCACCAAAATAAACTGCACTTACAAATCTTGAGTGTTTGTAACAGATGACAATTATCGCATCTATTGGGATGTTATGACAGATGATGGAGACGTCAACAACACCATACCTTTTAGCACAGTATTTAACCTATGTACATGTAAAAAAAAACAGCATCAAAAGGACATTTTTCCTCTTGATACTATTACTGTATACTTCTTCAGCAATGTTTGCTTAAAAAAAAAAAGAAAAAAAGAAAAATGCTGTTTTAATAACAAAAATATTACACACTGTTTAGTTGTTTGACTGTTTATTTACAAGATTATAAAAATATATGAATGTCAGATTGAACTATTCCAAAGAATATAATTCACTGGCTTTGCCAATTGTTTTGGTGAAAGGTGCTTAGTGTCATTTCTTCATTTAAGAATTCTTCATCAGTCATTAGCTGACAATAGGTAATCTATCTGTAGATTTTTTAGGCATACTTCATACAAACTTCTAGAAAAATTAATTGATTTAAAAAAAAAAAATTCGAAATCATGTTTTTCAAAAAAGTGTAGGAAGGGGGTTAACTTATAATTGCTGGAGTTTTAGGCATTGCACTTTTATATTGATTAGGCATCCTTGATTTGAGATCATGATTGTTTTGTTTTTTTTCCCCACTTATGTTTTACAAACCAAAAACAAAAAAGAAAGTATTCTGATATATAAAATAACTGAAGAAAATGCCTAATGTTTGGAAAAATCATGTTTATTTAAATTTTATTGTTCTATAGTTCAGAGATGTTTTAAATATTTGTGAATAAAAAAAATATTTTCCTAGTCAATTATTTAAAAAATGGTAAAAAATAGATATTGCATTGTAGTTGGTTTGCATTCTTATAATTTTGTAAATTTTTTAAGAAAAATATTTTTCATATTTATTACTTTATAAAAAGGTAAATTTTTTATAATTTTGTAATAAAAAGATTTGTTTTCATATTTATAAAATGGTCAACAATAATAAATATAAAACGGTAACTCAAATATTGCATTGTAGTTGGTGTAATGACTAAAGTACACAGGTGTAGGCTTTAAGAAAGCTTTATTCAACTGAGAATATAAGGTTTGTGTACAGTGTCCTTTTATAGTCCCAGTAAACAGATAGCTCTCTCAAAGAGGAGAGTAACAAAACAAGGGGAGACCACTCTTGATTATTCATAATTGTTGGTTGACATATTTTTATAATTTTGTAAATGTAAAATTGACCTTGTAAATAATCTAACAACTAAATAGTGTGTAATATTTTTGTTAAAATTCTAACCAGTGTTTTGAAACAAATATTGTCAAGAGAGTACACAGTAATAGTTGTCAAGAGAAAGACAAATCATTTTTTTGCATATGCAAATGTTAAACTTTGCTAATTTCAGAATGTTGGAACAGTTTCCTAATTAATGGAAAGAAGTTCAAAAACTTATTGAATGTTCTGAAAGTTTGCATGGTTTATTATGTAAATAATATTAGATTTTTATATTTCACTAAAAGAGTCTTTACCAGTTTGTTCTATCTTCCGCTGTCTTTCAGACAACTTCAGAATGCCATTCTTCCCGGATGTTTTCTCTTTCTCAACAAAGAATTGCCATAGGCATCTTTTTGAAGTTTCCAAGGAATTTAAATATTTTTTTTTATAAAGAAAATGCTGTAAGGATTGAAATGGTAATGTAAAATCTGTTGAATACAGTAGATGAGCAAAACCATACCAAGCAGTCACCAAAGAAACGGGCAGTTTTCTGTTATTCGAATAGGAATATTTTTTTCCCCTGTCAAATCATTGCAAATATCTTTATGAATTGCTGCTTCCAGTTGGTCTCATAAAGAGCAGAACTTACTGTAATCAACTATTTGGTTCTCTTGAAGGAAACCATAGCAGATAATCCAGTTCCAATTTAATCATATACATTATATAACCTTGGGCACCTCGAGGCAGTGTAATGGTTAGCAAGCTTGCCTCGCTAAAACAATTACAACTGACTAGTGAGTTCGATCCTCACTGGGTGCCCACTAATTTTGGCCTTGTGCCACATCTAAGCTACACTTGGAAAGTCACTATACATTATATAACCTTCTATGCAAATAGGCAACAGGATCTTTCTCTTAGCTTTCTGCTAGTGATGGGATGATACCAATATTTTTACTGATTCTGATAGTGATATGATTCCCAATTCGTACAGTGATTTTTAAATTCATTATTTTCAGGCCCTACAGTTGGTTTGGGAAACATAATGAACAACGTACAATTTATTAATAAAACATTTAGTAGAAAAATGAATAAAAAAAGCTTTATGAAATTATTTTAAAAATTGGGTAAGAGTTTAAAAAACAATAAAGAGGACAATTTCTTTACGTAAATCACTTATGTACCTAGTTACAGTTGACATATTGCTTTACTTTGGAAGTTTTTTTTTTTTTTTTTTTTTTTTTTTAAAGATTTCTTATGATAACCAAACTATGCTTTACTGATTGGCATTGGATACACTTGCCATAATTGAGGCCTGAAAATAATAAACATTTGTTGAAATTTAAATTTTTCACTGTTAGATGAAAATGTTTCTAGTTTTCTAATGTATATAATTTATAAATTTGTATTTCTGCAGGACAGTGATTAAAAAAAATAAATGCAAATTTTTAATTTGCTTACAGATGTTTAATAAGAATTAAATATGAATTATAACAGCAACTTAATAAATAAATAACAGTTCTTCAATCTTATCAAAATATTAAACAATAACTTTTACTGCCTAAAATAAATTTCTCACAACTAAAAAATTTAATAATTTCTAAAAAGTATCAAAAATTTTATTTTTGTTAAAAGAAAGAATAAAAGTGTAACAACACAGTAAAAACATATCCCTTGATTCCCTTGATATTTTTTTTTTTTTTTTTAAGAGATATAAGCAAGTTTAGAAAACTTTACAATAAATTTTAAAAAATATTAGGAAGTTGAATGCTAAATAATGCTGATATCCAACTTGATCATTTTATAAGGTATGAGATTCAACTGCTATAAAGCATTAAAATAATATTAAAAATGATTAAAACTGTAAATGTGTATTTTTTGCATGGGATTGATTTTTTTTTTTTTTTTTTTTTTTTTTTTTTTTCTTCAGTTATTTATTAGATTATTAGAAGATGAAATTTTACTAGTTTTATTTTAAAACTATTAAAACAAATTAAGAGTGGAAAAAAAACTATAGCTTAATCACGGCAGATAAAGATGGCATAAAAATACTCATTTTTAACTTTTTATACACTTCTATTTATAAACTTTGCATCTCATTTGGCTCTGAGGAGGAATAAATGAGAAAAAATGTTCAAAATATTTTAAATACCGTAATAATTTAACTCAAGAAAGTTCAATTATGCCAAAGAAAAATATTAGTAAAATAAAATACAATTTTTGATGGAAATTAAATTTTAGTTTTTTTAATACACTGTATGAAAAAGCTTTTTTCAGGAAATGCTTATTTTTTTTTAAATAAAGATGAAAATCCATTTTGAAAGCTATAAAATTTTAAGCAATACATGAATTTCATAGAAACAAATTTAAGTTTCATAAATAAAATGTTTAATTTTTTTTTAAGTCTCGGTTATGGAAAAGATTTATGTACTATGCTACGTAAAAAAAAAAAATCTTTTTAATAAATGAAACTAAAAAATGATTTTATGGATTAAAACTATCATAAAACAAATTGTTGTAATTTAACTGCCTCACCACAAGGGCAATTTGTGACACAAGGTCAATTTTTTTTATGTGATGAACTCAAATTCGACATTGGTGGGAATTCCACACATTCAATTTTTATCTTTTTTATAAATTAAAAAAAAAATCATAATAAAAGTTGTCTTAAAAGAGAGCCCAGCAGAACAACAATGTGAACACATTTTGTCTTCATATCACATAATTTTGTTTATAATTATTAAATTAATAATTTATAATATTAACACTGTTTATATAACAATTTATAATATTAACACTGTTTATATAACAATTTATAATATTAACACTGTTTATATAACAATTTATAATATTAACACTGTTTATATAACAATTTATAATATTAACACTGTTTATTTAACAATTTATAATATTAACACTGTTTATTTAACAATTTATAATATTAACACTGTTTATTTAACAATTTATAATATTAACACTGTTTATTTAACAATTTATAATATTAACACTGTTTATTTAACAATTTATAATATTAACACTGTTTATTTAACAATTTATAATATTAACACTGTTTATTTAACAATTTATAATATTAACACTGTTTATTTAACAATTTATAATATTAACACTGTTTATTTAACAATTTATAATATTAACACTGTTTATTTAACAATTTATAATATTAACACTGTTTAAAAAGAAATTAAAAATAAAAATTTTATTTTGAACTAGAGAACTTTATGGAAAGTCTTAGAACTGAGGAGAAACTTGCATATTTTATTATTTTATTTTTATTTTTTTAATATAAGTAAAATAAAATTATATAATGCTTAAGTGTTATTATGATCTATAGATTTTAGCTTTACTGATAATTTAAAATCAATGAATATTTGTGTTTTTATCATTAGTATCAGGAAAGGAAAATTAAGTTTTAAACAAAAAAAAAAAGGAGAAATCCATTAAATTGTTTTTGGAATTAGATATTAGGTTAAAAATTGTCTGATAATTCTGGTTCCCCAAAAAGTTCTGATATTTCTGATTCTCAATTCCGATTCCAATTAATCATCCCACAGTTTCCAACAACTAGCCAAGGATTACTCAATATTGCTTCCGACCAGGGGCACTTTGACATGGTGTAAGTTTAGCAAGCTTCTCTCAATGACTGAGTAGTGAGTTCGAGCCTCACTATGTGCTTTATACTTTTGACCTTGTGCCACATCTAAGCTATGCATAGTAAATTACTATATTTGCCACCAAATAGCCAGTGATTACTCTGTATTGCATTATATTTTATTTTTTTACATTGTAGAACATTAGGTAGGATATCTGAGAACTGTGAATACTTTTAGAATTTGAAATATAATATTAAAGAAAAATATTAAATTTAAAAAATAATTTTAGAAATAAATTTTAAAATACTTCAGGAATTTAAGTGTATTACTAGATTAGCTGTTAGGTCTCATTATTTTACAGTTGAAATTGCTAGAAGTAACCATTAAGGAGGCGGGGCAATAAAAGAACATGAATTAAGGAGACAGAATATGACAACTGATATTGCATTTAAACAGTACGGTCAGTCTGTGTTATATAAAAAAAAAACAAAAAAAAAAAAACTTTCCCTTCTCCACTTGCAGGCAGATCAATTTTTGAGTTCTTAGCTAAACCAGCATGTGTCCATTATCAGACTAATCCACAATTGTTACCAAAAGGAACATCTGTTACAAAGTTGCTATTGGGAGAAGAAATAGGCCACTACTAACTAATGTTACCAGGATGGTGACTATTCTACCAAACTTCTCTACTAGATAGCTACAATTTTGATACATTTCAGTTATTGTCAGTAGCTCCTTGACAGGTGGGAGGGAGGTTGGAATCGACCTGACTGCTTCTTCTAACCTGAACCCCTCCTCTTTGTCAAAGAAATGCAACTTTCTCGACACCTCATAAGCAAAGAAGTCTCAGGTAAAATGGAAACAAAACTGGATACTGTTATTTTTTTTATTTTTATTTTTTTTTATGTTTTATTTTTTCTTTTTTTTGGGGGGGGGAAGTTGAGAACTGAGAAGAAACTTGGACATTTTATTTCATTTTATTTTATTTTTTACATACGTAAAATAAATTTACATCATGCTTAAGTGTTATTATGATCTATAGATTTCACAAGAGCCACTCAAGTTAGAGGGTTACTGTGTTAGTGTATGAGCATAAGAAAAGGCAAGAAGTGAAGGTTATACAGGAAAGATAACAGTTGCCTCTACACTTGAAGAGGTCAAGATTGTAGTAATCAGGAAAAACATACTGCTGGGAGTCTGTTCCACAGAGAAGCTGTTTGAGATTTAGCCAAATTTAAATACAGTTACTTATGAATTTGTACACTGTATGCCAGATGGGAGGATTCTGATGGTCCTTCTGTATAGGGAACTGGCCATCACCACAAGGGCGACCTTATCTTCACTTGAAGAACATCTGCAATAGGAACATGATGGCAATGGACATAGATGTGGAAAGATGTCACCAATGATTTCTCATGCTGGAGATGCAATTTACACCAAGGGCTGGAGCAAGGTGAGAAGAAATGAAGGCTTTTCACCAGGGAGAAGCATACTCAATGAAAAAAAACAAAAAAAAAAAAAACAACAGGGCGACATCGTGGGAGAGTGTCATCATGTGCATTTGTTGCAATTGAGACTGTCACTACTGTGTGAGTCTGTAAAGCCATAATGCATGCCACACCGCCAATGGCAGCTGAGACAAAATTCTTTGGGTGTAGATCTAAGGTTTCTTGAATCAACAGATGCCACACACACACACACACATATCTGCCAGAAATGAGCAGTGATTTATCTAAATCTACTCAGATGGAGGTAAAAATTTAAAACTAATTTTATTCTTTAAGAGTAGAAACTATTTTTTTCTCTCCATAAATAGTAGTAATCTACATTGATTATAGACATTCATACAAATTTAAAGTCAAGTCTTCATATTGTAAGACTAGCCTTTAATGTATTGCATTTAAATATGTAGACAGAGTAGAGCAGGGAGAGTCAGATACTTATTGGAGTGGTATATTGAACTGACCCTTTTTCCAGCACTTCAGAATCATAGACGGCATTTTTAGATGAATGATGAAAATAAAAAAAATGCATTTATTTTACACAATGTATAGTTTTCAATATATTTAACCTAAAACTTTTTCCATTCATCATATAGACAATAGACATCAAACATAAAGACAATTTCAGATTAAAAATTAGTTTATAACTGTATCATATTGTATTTATTGATCTTTTAATTGAATAAAAAGCATATTGTTGTATCCTTAAAGAAGGTTACAGACAAAAATGGTACTCAAGTGAAAGGAACAGCAACATGAGTGTAGATGAAAGAAAGAGAGGTTTATTATAAAAGAGAATACACTACTGAAAGACAGGGAATCAATTAGCAAGTCCTGAAGCAAGTATATCTTGTGCTTACTATATATATCTACTGATATAGTCAGTCCACATTAGGCAATAGGGAGTGTGGGACATTCCATTACAACACATATCCATCAAAATAAATGTAAATGTTTGTATTAAAACAGATTTTTAACAAATAAGTTATTCTTAGAAAAGTGCCTAAAAATGACATTAGTAAAAACAGGCTAAGCAGAGTAGATGATGGAGACATTTCAATGAATAACTTAGAAGTCGAGTTCTAGTGTCAAACAGAAGCTCATTTGAATGTTATAACAAACTGAATTTTCCTTTTGAAGTCTAACTGTTGATAGCCAATAGAAATTAGTATCAGTTCTGCTTTAAATAATCTCTTATAATAATAGCCAACCAATCAGTTCAAAGGGGCAACACACTGGAAACCTGATTACAAAAATATGATTGAAAAATCTCAGTACATCAGTCCTGACCTGGCATCTCAGCTTCAAATTTCCCATCACTGTAATGTGGCTTTCCTTTGTTCCTTCTATAAATATTTTCATGGCAGTTGTTTGAATGGGCTCTCCACCTTCATACCATGACTGCATGAAATTTAAATGTACTACTGGATTGGATACTAGGTCTCATTGTTTTATTGTCGACATAGTGAGATATAACCGTAATTTCTACTCTGATAGATTCCTTTCTCACACTTCTCATCTGATTTCATGCTTTCCTGTTACCTATTTTCTTCAAAAATTTAAATATAAAATAAATCATCATCTTTTGTCTTTCTGAATCCTTTCTTATCCTTTCTCTTCATGAAAGTCATCTGTGGAAAAAGAGTCTTAGACTGGAAAATATTAAAAACATCAATATTCAACATCTCAGTAACCCCCTTGTGTCTTGGTGGCTGTATTGCCTTGCTTGGGGCGAAATGATAGCAAAAAAAAAAACATTGACTTGAATTAATTTCTTGGCACTGAAACTCTGGTATTCATTTTATTTATTTTTGAAATAATTTTATGAACTTGTAAACAATTTTGTGAAAGGTAACTTAAAATGATAAACATTTTTCCTGGATTCAACATGTTAGTATGTGTGAAAGAAAGGATATGTTATCTAAGTGTTTTGTTTCATTTGCTAAACATTAAAAGGTCCCACTTCCCTAAAGCCAAATCTTGGTAAAAGGACTGAAATTATTATTTATTTATTTTTATTTATTTTTTTTTTTAAAAGTATTTCACTCCAAGCAAAGAACGGGGATCAATACATGATGATTGATGTTACATTTAAATTTTTGAAAATTATAGTTATCAGGGAAGCAAGTAAGAGGAACAGCATTCGACTGTCAGGAAGTGTGAGAGAAGAATCTGTTGGAATAGAAGTGGTGGTTACATTTAACTGTTTTGACAGTAAAAGGGTGGAACCTAGATGCCAATCTAGTAGTACACTTAAATTCATGTAGTCAGGGCACCAGGGAAAAAATGCTCATCAGTGCAGTAGCCATAAAAATATTTGTAGAAAAGACAGAGAGAAGCCACATCATGTCTGTGGGGAAAGTGACTGGAATCAAGATGCCAAGTCAGGACCAATCACAATGCAGATGTCTTTGGATTTTGTCGAGAACCTCAAGATGAACAACAGGGGCACCAGACTATATATGGCAACAGTATTCAATGCATGGATGAATGGTAGATTTGCAGATGTGTAGGATGGGCTCTGATGAGAAAAAAACTTTCTGGCACAACACAGAGCACCAACTTTCTTTGTCGTAGATGCAGCTATTGATTCAATGTTGTTGCACTGAGTAATTTTTTTTATAAACCTTTCACCCCCCCATACAAGATGGTAAAACGATTAAGAGACAAGGAGTAAAACTGAATATGAAAGAACAAGAAAGAAAGAAAGAGAAACATTGGGGAATGAGAAGAATAATCAAGAAGGCAGTAGTTAATGATTGACATTGCATTTAAATTTTTGAAGATCAAAGTTGGTTCGAAAGCATGGAGCTGGAAAAGAGTTCCGCAAGCAAGAAGTGTGAGCAAAGAAACTGTTAGTGTAGAACTTTTGGTTACATCTGGCCAATTCAACTGTGAATTGATGAGACCTTGCAAGCCAATCTAGCCTTGTGCTTAAATTGATAAAGTCTAGGTACAATAGTAAAGACTGTTATTTATTTGTACAAATACAAAATGTGGCATACGGCCAAAATGTTGAATAGGGAAAAGGACAGTCTTCATACATCTTGATGTTAAAACTTAGCTAGCAGCCAACACAAGCCCAAAACCTACCACAATATTTCTTCCACCAAAATAACACATTCTTACTTATCTTGCTTACTACATCCACCATAATACCTCATTGACTTTATGAAAGTCTTAACTAGTCCCCATATGTACAATTCATTGTTTGTAGGGGAGGGGAATATAATAAAAATTTAAAAATCTCAACCCTAATGAATATTTACAAAAATGAACAAAACTTTGTAATACCCCCCTCCCCCAAGACAATCCTTAAATGTTGTAGAAACATCAGTTAACTGGACAAAATCAATGTGGGATTTTAATAATAATACTGAAGAGTTCATCTGAACAATTATCATGGAGGTATTTATTGAAAAGTCACAGGAAGCCACATTATGAAAGTGGGAAAGTGACCAATAAATTCAATGAAATGATATTTTGAATTGGAGAAACAATACAATATATTTCTATATGAATGCCACACACACATGCTTTATATATGTGGATATTTTTTTTTTTAATTTTCCAAGATTAGGCAAAAATAAATGAATAAATTGACCACCTAATTGATTGGAATCTTGTGCACAGCATAGTCAAATAGATTTCTTGAAATTAATTTTTTTTTCTCTTTTTAGTTTTGATATATGAAAATGTTTTAGACTTGTTTGTCCAGATGGGATAAAGTACCTTGTGGTTTTCACAACTAAACTGCTGCTTAGAGATAAAATTTATCTGTGTTGAGTAGAGATAGGAAAGTTGATTTTGTTGGTCTCTCAGTTTTGTACTTAAATGAAGAAATTTTGGTATTGTTTCTTTGGAAAAGAATATGTATATTCCAAATGGTTTTCTGCTCGTCCATTGTCACTTTGAAAAGATACTTTGATCACCTTTGAGTATCTGGGATATTTACTTTTTTTGAGTGGGGAGGCAGGGAGTTAAATCCACCTTGGACATGCTTAGTCTAATCACCTCTTATGAAATATAAAGGAAATTTCCTCCCTACCCCTAAATTTAGCATGTGAGTGTTCTAGGTTAATATTTTATTATGGAAAATCTCTATATAAAATTCTGTGACTTGTCTTAGTCCATCACACCCTCTCAAATAGCCATACATTGACTGATCGAAACCAAATCTTGAAGTGCAAACAGGTAAGGGGGTACAAAGTACAGTTGGTTTTAATAAAGTGCATAGCTTAGTATAAAACCTTTGCATTAATTTTTTTTTTTTTTTTTTTTTGAAAAATTAAGTTTTATTATTTAACATACAAAATACTTCCATTATTTTAAAAACGTTTGTGAGAACTATAAACAAATCCTAAGTCCAAATGATTCAAAAAGTTGAAATTTGGCACCAGAAAGAAATATTTATGCATGGCCAGTTGTATGTTGCATGCTCAAGAGTAAGAAATTCTAAGAATTTATTCTTCACTGTTAAACAGGAAAAATTAATTTTTCTTAAAAAAATATTGTTTACTATGAAGTCCTATAAAATTAAATTAAAGAAATTATTAAACCATGAAATAAGGTTTTTGTCAAAGTATTTTTTACAAACAAATCTGCTTGTTCAAATGGGATGTGCAGCTGTTGTAATGGATAGCATCTTGGAATGGAAAATTGGAGAGCTGGTTTCAAATTCCAGTCATTTGTTACATTCACTTAGGTGAAAATACCCTAGGGAAAGGTATGAATCCCTCTCTTCTCCTCCCAGCAATGGATTAAATAGTAAGACTTGTATGTACATGGAAAAACTGTTATATCTCCCAAAAATTGTTAATGCAATATTAACTCACAAAAATATGTTTTGGCTTTAAATAACTCATAAATGGTTGATAAATCATAAAGAAAATGAAGCAGTTCACCAGCAAACAGAAATTGTTGATTTTACAAGCACTAGATTTACAAGGTATATATTAGATGCTATAAGTAGCGTTAACTTCTCCCGGCTATCAACCACACAGACTTCGTGATCTTGAGATCAAAGTTCTCAACCTTGAGCTATATTAACTAGAGTTGTTCATTATAGAGGGAGTTAGCCGTTAATTAAAGTATGAAATATTTGTTCTTTTAATTGCACATTGTGTTAATCGCTTTTCTTTGCTGCTTGTTTTTAATTCATTTTCAAAGGTGTGGTTCTTATTGGTAAATGAGCAGAGAGGAAAAAAAATACACCCTCTCAAAAAATAAAAAATAAAAATTTAAACAAAATTCAAAATTAAAGTGAAATTTTAGATTTTCTGATGGCTTAAAAAAGATCATTTTTGTAGACTTCACGCAATATAAGCATTAAACTTATTTTTCTTTGCTTTTGATTTTTTTTTAATATCTTATATAATTGTGTATTTGGGCAGCAATCCCTCTTTTTTACAAGTTTCATTAAAAATGACTGACAAGGTACTGTGATTGAGATTTTTTTATTTAATTTTTCTTGTGTTAATATGACTGTTCTCTTTTCTAGACATCATGTGCATAAAAATTGTAGAAATGTTCTATATATCCAAGTGCTTTCAGTTATTCTGTTAGCCATTTTTCCTAGAGTGATGGGAATGTTTTATTTTTCAAACTCATGCAGCACATTGTGGCTGCGTTCATAGTTGATATTATTGAGTGTTGACTTTTTCTTATTTTTAAGCTTTTTTTTTTTTTTTTTTTTTTTTTAACATATAGATGATGTTATTATACTTGTATTTTCTACAAGTATGTTGCAGATTTTTTGGGGTAGGTTCCTGTGTGTATTTAAATGAGTCCTAATTGAACTGTGTCCAGTTTTTTATACACTCTGTCCAGAAAAGGAAACATGTATATGTACACAAAAAAAAAATTAAATAAAAAGGTTAATCACAATCCCTTTTCAGTAGTTTTTAATGAAACTTTTATATATTTGGGCAGTAACCTTTTTTTTTTTTTTTTTTTTTTTTTTTTCAAACATATTTCACAGAATATGACAGAAATTGTTTATTTAGTTTTTCTAATATTCTTACATTTTTCTGTTTGATGGGGAAAGGGAGTGAAAAAAAAAAAAAAATGATCAGTAATGTTTATGGTCCCAAGCACTTTCGGCCACTCCTTTAGCTATTTTCAAGGGGTTTGTTGTTGAGTGTTGTTAATTTCTTATGCTTGTCCATTTAAGATGTAGTTTCATGATACCTATATAGTAGTAGCATTTATTCCAAGACCCCATGAAAGGATTTAAACGATTTGGAGTCTTTCTATTTAAAAAAAAAAAAAAAAAAAAAAAACTCTTAACACACTATTTCCACTGCTAAATAGCATAAGATTAATACTGGGTGCCAGATGTTTTATGTAGCAGGCTTCTCTGACAGTGAGATGTTTTTGGTTATACTATTTATGAAGGATGATTGTGTTATCAAACATTTTATATATATATATATATATATATATATATATATACACACACACACACACACACACACACACACACACACACACACAGTTTTAACTGTTCACTTTGGCTTACAGCCACATCATGTTGAAATACCAGTTCCTGTACAATTGCTGAAGTTAAGCAATGTTGAGATGGATCAACACCTAGATGGGTGACCATCTTGGAATACCAGGTGCTGTAAGCTTGGATGTGCAGGTGGTGTAATGGATAATGGCTTTGAATTGTTAATATGACAGCAGAGTTCCAATTACACTTGGGTTTGTTATATTCACTTACACACAAGTACCCTTAGGAAAGTTATGAATCCACCTCTTCTCCCCCTACCTATGGTTAATTAGTAAAAATTGTATCACTAAATCCTTATTATCTACAAAAATAAAAATTGTGTATAAAATATTTTGATTTTGGCATGAAATAACCCATAGAGGTATTGATATGTCGCTAAACAAAAACAACCAACCAACTATTCACTTTGGTTTACAGTTTATCTTCAACTTTTTGCTAGTGTTTGAAAATGAACTCCATCTATATTGATTTTTAAATTCCTGATGAAGGGGGAAGATAAAAACCATCTTCATCAGTCTCTGCTTTTTGATGGCAACCTATTGTTTGATAATGATCAACTTACAACCATTAAACAAACGACTAAAGATAATCTTCTCAAACTGTTCCGATTTTAGTTTGCAATTACAGTTCTGTTTAAATCTTTCCCAAGTCATAAATGAGTGGTTTTTCTTCTTAGCTATGTATAAGGACAGTTTTTTTTTTCTTTCTCTTTATCATCATTGTCAAAGGAAGAGAGAAAATGCCAAAAATATTCTCAGGTTAGAAAAAAAAATCTTGTTCTCTTTGTGTGAGTCATTAAGTCTTCGTTGGCTACTTAGGTTGATAGTCTGGTAAATGGTCACAGTAATGAGGCGACTTGTGAAAATCAAATGCAGGTTTATTCATAAGTATTCAGACTAGCTTAGGAACAATTGCTCTACTTACTTCTACTCTCACTGTACATAAAAAAAAAAAGAATAAAATTTGTTAAACAAACATATTAAAGATTTGCACCCCTCAAATGATTAATTAGATTTACAGGCATATTGCATTGAAACACCAATTCCCATCTGATCATCAAAGTTAAGCCATGTTGAGCTTGGTCAGTAGCTAGATGAGTGACTGCTTGGATGTGTGAGAGGTTTGGTTTGGTTTATTTTTGTTTTACAGTATATCAACCTTAATTGGTTATTTAATTCTGACAACATTTTTTATTGCTGTCAATATTTTGTTTTGTCAAAAGTGTTTCTGGTAATATTTTTCCTTCAAAATTGTATTGCTGGTAATAATTTTTTTCAAAAAAGTATTGCTGGTAATAGTTAACTATTTGCCCATAGCTGGGACCCTAACAGGTGCTACCACCCTGGGTCAGGGTGGACCTGGGAACATCAGCAATTAAGAGGTGGTTCCACACTCCTCAAAACCTCCTGATCAGAGGCCTTGCTGTTGGATGTAGTTTATCATCTTACCCAGAATGTGGATGCGTGAGAGATGCAATGGATAATGGCTCAGGGTTGGGAATTGGAGAGATGCGTTTGAATTCCACTCAGGTTTGTTACAGTCATTTATGTGAAAATACCCTTGGAAAAGGCATGAAACCATCAATCCCCCCTCAGCTATAGTCAATTAGTAGGAAATATCAGTAAGTAGTTTCAAAAACTTTTACAATCTAAAATTGTTTTCTGGTTTTAAATAACCTGCAAAAGGTTAATAAGTCATGAAAAAACAAATCAGTCAATCAATCTAATGATGAATGGTTGGTTACTCATTTCTGAGTGTACCCATCTGCTAGGGCAATTAGCCAATCCTTGTTGCAGACACCTGCTCTGGCACATTGGTGTCTGTTTAACTCTCATGGAACTCGCCTATGGTTTATACTGAAAGTATACTGAGCTGACCATAGTTTAAGTTTCTGGGAGAGTGTGTGTTATTTGGCGTGACCAACAGTGTGAACAAAAGCAGCATGGTCAAACTCTTGGTTACGGTGACTTATGATTTCATGCTAGTGCAACCATCGATGGCCTCTGAACAGTCTTATCGATCTAACTTCACTCACAAGGCTTAGGTCAATATTTTGAGATGGTTTTTTGGCACTTACCAAATGTGATGCATGCTCGTATCCCCTCCCCAGGCTGATATCAAGAAGTCATCTTCCTGACAAATTGACCATGGTGAGATTCATGCCTTGGTCTTGTGGCCAGAAAGTGAACATTCCAACCACTAGGTGTGTGTAGCACATATGCATTAAATTCTAATGGTAGGAAAGAAATAACACTAGTAGTTTCTTGATTTATATATTTTCTATGCCTTATCAACCCTTTGCAGTTATTTAAAGCCAGGAAATTTTTTAGATTGTAAAAATGTTATTTCTATTTTCAATTAATAATGGTTTAGTGATACAAATCTTACTAATTAAGCCATATTTGGGGTGGGGAAGAAAAGGTGGATTCATACCTTTCCCAAGGGTATTTGGGTGTAAATGAATATAATGAACCTAATGGGAATTGGAACTCTGCTCTCTAATTAACAATTCTGTTAATTATCCATTATACCACCTGCACATCCAAGATTACAGCACTTGGCATTCTCAAGCAGTTACCCATCTAGGTATTAACCATTCTCAATGTTGCTTAACTGAGGTGATTGTATGGGAACCAGTGTTGCAGTGTGATGTGGCTGGAAGCCACTGTTATTTTAACACAATTGCATTTTTGCCTGAAATATGTAGGTAAAATTAATTTTTCTGTTTTTATCACTACCTACAGACTTAATAAGAGAGACGGGAGTAATGATAGTGGCTCGGACTTAGGAATTGGAGAACCGAGTTTGAATTCCAGTCAGATTGATTACATTCACTTATGTACTAATACCCTTGGGAAAAGTATAAATCCTCTTCTTTCAGATATGGGTAAAAATAGGAGGACAGACTGGGTTCTATGGCCTTGGATGGCAACCAGTCTATGAGAAGAAAACTCTGAATTCAAAACTGGCCTCAAGGGGGTTGAGCTCTGTCAGGCTATTTTACCCAAGAAACACTACTTCTACTGCAGCTGCAGTATGTGTAGCACCCCTACAACTCTGATGGATCACAGGATTCATGATCATCAGATTTAATCATTACTTGCCTTAATTTCTTGCTTAGCTTAAGTCATTTTTAGCAATTTCAAAGTATTTCTGTACAAGGTTTTTTTCTTAAAAAAATTTTTTTTTATTGCTTTGCTTATTGTCCACTCCTCTTTGCTTTTTTTTTTTTTTTTTTTTTTTTTTTTTTTTTTTGAATGAAAGTAGATGTTTATCCCTTATTTCCTGTTTATAAATGGGTTTCTGGTTCCTTCTAAAGTTTTTTTTTCTTTTTCATTCTCTTTCACTTATAGTAGCCTCTTGGCATTCTCACCTTGCTTGGGATAAATTAATTAAAAAAAAAAAAGTTAGAAAGGTGTATGGTATGGATTCAAAATGAGGAAGCAAGGGATTATCAGTGCCCTGGAATTAAGACAAGTGTTACAGATAGGATGTATTCTGAAATATAATTTGATGCTAACATAAGTTATCTATTTTGGGGGCTAATCAGATTTTTAGTTCACTTTTCATAATTTTGAATACCTGTTAATAGTAGATTTTTCATAAAATGTGTCAATTTATCAGAACAGTTGAATAAAAATCAGTTTATTTCAAAGTTCTATAAATATACCTACTTAATCATACAGCATTTGACTGTTGCTACTCAAACTGTTTATATGACCAAGAGAGTGCAGACACTTCCTGCTAATGCATTTTAGTTCACAAGTGCAACAAGTTAAACTCAGAGGATCATATTTTATAACTTTTCAGATCAAACACTATTTATTGAGGCCCAGGAATGAATGTTAACAATGGTGACAAATAGGAATAAAATATTCAAATGTAAACCTTGAAATAGTCTTTGCTCTTGCTTTCCTGCATTTTTGACATGTGAAAGAAACTGACTAACCCAAGATGACTTGTTAGCTGTAATTAAAACTTGAGTAATACAATTAGATAAAATTGTTCTTAGGTCTTGATTCTTCGAGTCGGGTATCTTTTGTTTGTTTTTTTCCCCCCCTTTTGCTTTCTTGTTCAGGACTTTAATGCTTTCTTGGCAAAAAAGATTTCTCTTTTTCCTTAATTATTAGTGAACACCTGCACGAGATGGAGATATTCTGTCATTATTTGTATCGGTAGGAGAATGTTATGTTTCGATATATCGTAGAGAGTGTGTAGTGCTTGATTGAACTGAAAATGCTAAGTCTGTAGGAAATCTTTTGGAAGAAATTTTCTGTTTTGTAGAATGAAAAACAAAACAAAAAAAACAAAGCGGGATCAGTTGGAGAATTGCTAAGTTCTATTCTAATAGAATCTTTTCTTGCACTTCTCACTTGTGGAAATCTTTTCTGGTTTCTTGTTTCCCTGCCACCTATGATCTTCAAAAATTTAAATGAAACATCAATCTTCTTCATCTATCTTTCTGAATCCTGTTCTTTTATTGTCTTTTTGCTTCACTAAAGTTTTCTCGTTCTCTTTCACTTCCAGTAAAGCCTCTGCATCTTAGTGGCATTATCACTTTGCTTGGGGTGAAATGATTGAAAAAAAAAAAAAAAAAAAAAAAAAAAAAAAATGACCTATCAATAGAAAAAATTGAAAATGAACTCACCCTTCAAAATAAAACTGAAATGTCCCCCATTTAAACAAATCATGGTATTAAATAACAATGGAGTTGAAATGCTGTTTAAAAAAAAAAAAATGGAAGAAAAAAAGAGACACGTGTGTTTTGCTTTCGAGAGGAGAAAAATTTGACATATTATCCAGAGGCACTATCTTCAGGTGATTCCGATATTTAGATTGTAAAACTGTGAAATATTAAATCAGAATTTGCATATATCTGTAGTTACAGAATATAAGACAACTCGGTTTGCATTAACTTTCCACATGATGTATTTAAAATTGACATTCATGTTCATTTTGATTGAGAGTTTATCTGTTTTTCTTCAGCCTATGAGGGTCCTTTGTTGAATGTAGACTTTCTCCAGGAAGGTTTAAAGGGTAGAAATGGACCATTATCCTATTACACTGGCCCAATGCATGTTGGTAGGGGCAGATGTGACACGCTTTGGTGATCATATCTTTTTCAATTCATCATCACCCAAGGGTATTTGCACGTAAGTGAATGTAACAAACCTGACTAGAATTCAAACTCCACTCTTCATTTTCTTATTCTGAGCCATTATCCATTACACTGCCTGCACATCCAAGTTTACAACACCTAGTATTCCTAAGCAGTCGACCATCTATGTACTATCAATGCTTGACATTACCTTACTTTGGTAATCGGACAGGAACTAATGCTTCAATGTTTTATGGTTGTGATGCTATACAACCTGCACATCTATGCTTACAACATCTGGAATTCTCAAGTGGTCACACATCGATGTACTGATTAGGCTTGATGTTGCTTAACCTTGATGATTGGAAAAGAACCAGTGTTTCAACATTATATTGGTCATAAGCCATGCCACCAGAACATCTATGCTTATAGCACCTGGTATTTCCAAGTGATCACCCATCTATATACTGACCAGGCTCAATGTTGCTTAACTGTGATGATTGGTCAAGAACCAGTGTTTCAGTATGATGTGGCCATAAGCCCGAGGATTGTTTAACTATGTGTAATTTTTTTTGACCTCAACCTTCTCCTTTTATTATTGTAATGATTTATTTAAAAAGACTATAAGTATTTAAATTACCTGAGATATTCTGATGGCGTGTATGTTTGATTAAAGGTAACTTTGAGTTGATTTATGGCTGCTCAATGTTTTGGCTTACATGAATGTTGTGATTTTATAACTTTGCTGTCAATCAGGCTGATGAGTTGACTGTTTGTTTGACTCTGTAAAACAATAAGAAAAACAGAAGAGTAATATTATTTAGTAAATAATGTCTTTTTTTTAAATTCACTCTCAGTACAAAGATTTGACACTCAAGTCTTTGAAGTGTTCTTATTAAGGTGATGGCAAATTCTTCCCAAATTCAATCTTCACTGCCAAATGCAAAATAGAGGTGAAGAAATCCAGAAGAAGACATTAGCTGAAACATGATAAAATCAGTGAAGTGAGAAATAAATGAAATTGATTTGTTTAATTTTCAGAGATGATGATTTTCATCTTGGAATTGAAATTAAGTTTCAGGTTGAGAACACTGAAGAATTTTCTCTTTACTTTTTCTTTTTTTTTTGTTTTCTTTTTCTTTTCCTTTAACTTAATTAGTTTTTTTTTATACAAATGGGTATGCATAAAAAAAAATAATTCCTGATGCAGTTTCACTAATTGACCCCTTAATTGGGACTTAGCTTGGATTATTCATCAAGGCAGTTTCTGATTGTTTTCAAATGATGATTAACATACACACACACACACACACACACACACATATATATGTATGTATGTATGTATGTATGTATGTATGTAAAATGTATGAAAAATGTTAACAGAAAAGATACAGTGATGTTTTTTAATTAAAAAACAAAAAATACTAATTCTAATTTTACTGGAGATGAGGTCTGGGAAGCTGGAACCTTGCTGCCGAGATAAATTTATAAGGTTCTCATTCAAGAATAATAATGGTGACAGTGCCATTCTGAGGATGTAATTTTTTTTATGCTTTGTTCCTTCTTGATGTAGGCAATCATGGCTTTCCATAGAATTCTTTTCTTTTTATTATCTGCAAATTGCTATCATTTCTTGGGTAAAGTAGTGGAGTTGTTTCCTATTACCTTTGCAACAGGTTCAAATTCATTCATTCTTCTCTTAGGTTGGTTGTCACTCAAGGTTAGAGAGCCTAGTGTACTCTGTTATTTAATTACCAAGTTGAGGAGATAAAACTTTTTTTGCGAGGATATTAGTGAAAAAATGAATGCAACTAAGCTTGCTAATTTTACTTTCCTATGCAATAGCATCTATGCTACCTGCACATCCTCTGCATTATTGAAGAATAAAATTTTATTTTAAAAGTAGAAAATGTCCAAGAAAGAATTTTACTGAAACGTTTTTTTAACAAGTCATACACATCCAATTTTACATGCATAGAAAATAGATCCCATCCAAGATACTTGAGTTTCTTATTTCTTTATAAACAGAAGCGTTAAAAAATTGCTGGATAGGGATAGTTGTAGCTTTCCTCATTTCAAGAACTGGTCTCTGTCAGGTAGTGTAGTGTAATTGTGGCAACCATGGAACTAGGACAGTATTTAACTATCAGATGATGGAATAATTGTTAGGGCTAGTAAGGGTACAGAATAGTTATGAGCAGGTGCCATAGAGGAGTGTGGCTGAGCGAGTCACCCTGACCCCAGACAGCATGTCTACCTACTTGGATGGTTCTATGCAAGGAAGTCCAATTTGCATCAATGCTTTCCTAGGTGTCAGGATTGATTTTGGCCTGTTTCATGGATGTTTTCATGTGATCCTTTGTGTTGCTTTGGGTCTCTGCATAGCCTTATGCTGCTGGCAATTTCTCCAAACAGGATGACATGTGAGCATTGAGCCAGAGGCATTCTTGCAATGTTGAAGGATGGTATCCTTGGTGCTGGGGAGAGATGCCTGAGAGAGGAGGACCTTATTGTCTGGGATGTGGTCCTTCCAACTGATAGATTCTTGCAGTATGAGCTGCTTTGATATTCTTTCAAGGTCTCTCTCACAGGTGACATTATTTGAGATGATGCTGCCGAGCTAGGGAAATTCATCAATGATTTTTACCAGCTGTCTATCAATGTTAATGCTGACCTCTGTTGTTGCTTGTCTGGGGGCCTGGCTGGATTAGGATTTTTATCTTTTTGACATTGACCTGTATATAGAAGCATTTGTAGGCCTTATAATGGTTTGCTGATCTCTGGAGGTTAATGACAAGGGATTGGGACAGGATTTACCTATCTGATGATGGAATAATTGTTAGGGCTAGTAAGTGCACCAAATACAGTCAGTGGTCAGCAACTGGAGTCGGGGAAATCATGTCATCGGCCAAGTTGAATCCAAACTGGAAGCTGATGCAAGAATTGCATTGGCAGCCGCTATGATGGCACTGTTGAAACTGATCTGGAAAGACAAAAAGTACACAATCAAAAATAAACTGAGATTGTTGCATCTTCTGTCAGTTCTGTATGTAGGTGGGTCATGGACTCTAATGGCAGGACTCCAAAGGTTGATCCAAGCTGTAGAGATGAGATGGATGTCTACTTAGTATTTACCATACCAACCATGTCACAAATGAAGAGGTGCACAGATAAATGACTATAAAAATGTGCTGATTGCCATGAGGAAGCTGAAGTGGTATGGCCATGTAACCAGATCACAAAGCCTCTCCAAAACCATCTTCCAAGGAATGGTACAAGGAGAAAGAAAGAGACGCCAAAGAAAGAGACGGTTCTACAACATCATTGACTGGATAAGTGGAAGTTTTGTCCAGAGCCAGGCATAGCCCAGTGACCAGATCAAGTGGAGACCTCTTGTTGAGCAAGCCACTATGCAGCAACTGCTATGACCCTTGTGGGTAATCTATCTCTGTTAACTGTTGTAGACTTGGGCAACAGCTGCAAGAGTTCAGACACTGAAGACACATGACAACTGCAAATAAAACTGACAATTTAGATCAGTGTTTGCCAACCTATTTTTGGTCATGCCACACTTAAGCATCTCTAAAATTCTGATGCCCACCCACATTTGATTCTTATTATTTAAAATGTGATCTATTTATGTAGCGGAAGCCTAAAAGGAGGCTATTAACTTAAAATTCCTTAAGACTACAAATATGCAATAGTATTATCATTTAATTTGAAAGTTTTATAATATTTATGGAAATATTGTTATATACCATAACATCATGATTGGCAAGCTTATTTCTGTTGTTGTTGTTTCTAGGTTCACTCTGACCTAGGGTAGTAGAACCTATTAGGGTCCCAGCTATGGGCAAATAGTCAACCTCCAAACTGGGGTTAAAACACTATGAAGGTATAAAAATAGATTTTTATAGTAAAAATATCAATAATTCAAAAATTGAAAAAAAAAAAAAAAATTACCAGCATTACATTTGACCCTTGACATAAATCCTCTTAACAAAAATATCTAAATGAAACCTGATATAAAAACTCATTTCTTACAAATACATATTCTATTCATATGAACCTATCCTAAAAATCTTGTCAGCATTAAATAACCCAGAGGTTGGTACAGTTTAAAACAAAATAAACCAAACCAAGCTCATTTCAGCTAGTGTAGAGTAAGTCTATTGTTGGGTACCCGAGTTAAGTAGCCCTCTGTCAGGCAAAGCTAAGCTTAGTAAATATCTGTAGAGATTACCAATACTGAGTAAGATTGTCTGGAGAGCCAATTTGCTGTTGCAGTCTGTGTGATTCTTTTCAGTGTCCAACTAGTGTAGCCTTATGCCAAACTGATATATGAATAGTAAGTAACAATAATACATATTTTAAGGTTATATTATACTCTTATAGCATGACACTTTGGTATTTAATCTGTGTATAGGACACACACACTTTCTGGCCCAATGTGTGTTGTTAGGGGCAGAGGTAACATGTTTTGGTGATTGTTTCTTTTTGATTCACAATCATCCAAGGGTTTATGTGTATAAGTGAATGTGAATTAACCTGACTTGAATTTGAACTTGGCTCTCTGAATTTTTCTCATTTCAAGCTGTCATCTATTACACCATCCATGCATCACATTCACGCTTACAGCACCTGATATTCCCAAGTAGTCCCCCTTCTAGGTACTGACTAGGCTCGATGTTGCTTAACTTTGGCGATCAAATGGAAACCAGTGTTTTAATGTGATGTGGCTGTAAGCCTCAAGATCTTTCAAAGTGAGGTAAATGATAGAATCTTTAATTTGAGTATTACAACATGGTAGCCTGAAAATAGTTATCAGGTTAAGGTAATTGTCTTTTTTTCAGAGGAACTTTTAACAAAAGTTAGCTAATGTAAAGAGAGCAAAAAAAAAGGATGTTCTGTCTGCTTGAATTTCACTGATGCATGCTTTTGAGGTTTTAACAGTAAAGGCAGATTGTGTAGATGTCACCTTGTAAGGTAGAAAAGACGGAAGAAAAAGATAGGACCAGTTCATGTCCTATAGCCGAAGTCTATAAATCTTAATGAATTACTCTCTGTCATATATTGATTTTGTCTGACCAGATTCCTCCTCTTTGTCTTCATCAGTTGCAAATCATCCAAGTGTAGATATGTGTATCATATGGAAGCCACAAATCAGGAAGGAAGACGCTGGATTTTCAGAACAATAATCTTAATGCTCGAGTATTGTAAATAATGTAGTCTCATGGATAAAGCTGGTAGTAAGCAGCTTGTCTGATTTCCTAGAAGTTTTGAGTTGAAGAGGCAGGTAGTGCAGAACATATATATTGGTAGAGAAGAGAGTCATAAGGAAGAACTGACAGTTATTGGGCCTGAAATTCTCAATGGTGGATGAATATAGGAAGAACAAGTATTGGTGTATTAGAAAGGTTTTCGTCAACCTTTTTGGAAGGTTACTAAATGTGATAAGCATCTGAAGGGAGAGGGAGTGTGCAGAAGTTTGGTGATGCCCAGGGCCAAATTCTTGATTGTATACCCCCTAAGACTCAAATAGGAGGGCCTATAGGGCCTGGTAGTGAGAAATGAAGACATTTCTAATATGCAAAAACAGATGAAACGTGAAATACAAATTTTATTCAAATTAAATATAAACTAAATTTTTATTTCACTCTTTGATTGGATGCCCTCCTGATATGGATGCTGGGGCCATTACACCTTCTGCCCCCATTTCTGCATGCTACTGGGAGAATATAGTAGTCAAAAAGTTGAATATAAATTAAGTTCTCGATGGATAATTGGAACAATATCTCATCTCATGAATTCAGATGAAATTATGAAATATGTTGTCCTGTCATATAACGATTATAAACAAGTCTTGTTTGTTGGAAAATCTTTCATAAACTGATTACAAATGAATATTCCTACTACTTTGTTGGTTGGGGCCAAGAATATGCCAACTGCATCCATGGACATTGGAGTAACTCCCCTCCCAAAAGGGGTCACCTGTTTTCTGTCTCTGTGCCTACCTCTTCTGTCTATGTTGAAAACCAGATATCCACTTACCCATTTTGTCTCTAATACACACTGTTTTTTTTTTTTGTTTTTTTTTTTATTTGGTGCATACCAGACGCTTGCCTACATTTTTTTTGTTTCTGGTTCGAACATGGCCTGTGTTTACACCCTGTTCTCTTTCTAGTGCAAACTGTAATTGCTTACATTTTTTTTTGTGTCTAGTACAAACTGGACCTATTCCCACATTTTCTTTTTTGTTGTGTGTGTCTAGTGCAAACTAGACCTCAAAATAACAGAATTTGACATTAAATAACCAGAAAATGGTTGCTGTGCCATAAAACAAAATTGAATATTTTTTTTTTTTTTTTTTTTTCATTGATGTTTTGTTGTTCATAAATTTAACAGAACTCTCCAAAATTTTTTTTTTTAGTCCCATGTTTAAAGCTATCCAGAATAATGAGGTTACTTTACAAGTCATCCTATTAGTAAAGTATTAAAAGCAATTTTTGTCTCATTTGTCACTACATATTTTATGTTTGGATTATTGGATAAATGGGAACTTGATAACTGAAATATAACCCAAAAGAACAACAAACAAGAAAATTTATTTTAAAAACTGATCTGATAACCATTTTTATTTCCAAAAAACAAGTTGATTGTAAGATGATGCCATCAATGAAAATCTGTTCTCAAAAAATCAAAGAATTTAAAAGGTTTTTGCAGCTTCAGCAAGATGCAAAACATAAAAGTGTAATAACTTTACTTGCTGTAATTAGCCTGATTTGCACCCATAACCACTCGATCATCTTTTGAATATTTGTATTGCTTTTAAAATGCATCTGCCTATTTTGTAAGCTTCAGCATTGACTAGCAAACATTGATTCTATACAAGATGATTGCAAGGATAGATCCAGGGTGGGGCATAGATGGTGCACCCCCATGAAAAAAAATTTCTGGGATATTTCTGTTGAGCGATCAAATTAATCCTTGAAGTTTATAAGCGAGTGAAGACAAAAAAAAAAAAAAAAAAAAAAAAAAAAAACGCTTGTTCTTTTTTATATTCTATGCAAATAAGAATCCACAAAAACTGACTTTAGTAAATCCTCTTTCATAAGTTTGAATTTACAATTTTACATATCAAATAAAAGAAAAAGCAAATTTAAATTTATATATCTGAACACTCTACTCATTTCTGTAACCTAATATATATGATCACAGAATTTAAAATTTTGAAGGCGCCCAATCTAACTGAAAAAGCAGGATCTGCCCCTGATATTTAATTCATATATATATATATATATATATATATATATATATATATATATATATATATATATATATATATATATAAATTTTTATAAAAAATTGAATGAGGAACTCAATGAGTGAAGACAGATCTAATGCACTTGTTCTTTTGTATGTTTACAAAGACTTTCAGTTAGACAATGATCAAATCATGAACTTCTGTGCAAATAAGAATCCATGAAAACTGACTTTTGTAAATCCTTTTTCATAAATGCTATATAGTCACACTTTAAATCTAAAAGTTTGAATTTACAATTTTACATATCAAATAAAAGAAAAAGCATTAAAAATTTTGAATTGAGATTTTTACTGAGGAACACGCCCCCTGGATCCACTCCTGACTGTATTTTTTTTCTGGATGCAGTTTTTAGGAAACCTTTATTGCATTTTGAATATGTGTTGAAATTATTTCTTTCATAATTCAAATTTTATAAAACACATCTGCATTCCATTTACACTGTTTACATTGTTTGGAGTGTTGTTCTCATCCTTATTATCATATTCACATTTTGGCTGTTGTCCCCAGGGACACATGATCCAGTGGTTAAAAACATT
>OZ010614.1:44046911-44156911 GCA_963932145.1 Acanthosepion lycidas
GACCATGAGACCTGGGTTCGAATCTCACCATGGTCTGTATATCAAGGTGATTGTAGAAGTCAACCAATAATCTACAGTTTTGTAATTGGTCTGAAGTGATGATCCCAGCATACAGCACATTTGGAAAATGGCTGAAAACCATATTGTGATTGAAAGCAGGTAGACAGATCTGTTTGGAATCCATCGATGGCTGTGCTAACACAAAGTCACCAGTCATCGTGATTGAGGGTTTGAGTGTACTGGCATTGTTCAAACTGATGATACTGAGAGATTCTGCACTCTCTCCCAGAAACAGTAATTAAGGTCTATTCAGCATAGTTGCAGTAGAAAGCACCTGAATGTACCTGAGCAGGTGTCTGCAACAAGGATTGGTTATCTACCTTAAGAGATGGATGTGCCCAGAAAAATGAGTAGCCAGCCATTACACACACAAAAAATGTATGAGATGTATGTACATATCTCAAATATTTTTTTGTGTCTATATACAGACGCACGCACACACACACACACAAAATAAACATTTGAGATGTATGCATAATTAGGCCAGAGTGTGTCTTTGTCCATTGAGTATCTGTATTCTTGTAAGATATGATGTAATTAACAATAATGAGTGTCCTTCTGTGGCTATTTCACTTAGTCTTAATTAACATTGGTCATGACATTTGAGTGTTCAGTCATTACATTACTTTGGGCTGCTTCCCAAAATGGTAAGAATTAGTCATTTTAAGTGTCTCTATTTATGGCCACTAGCATCATTGCCACTAATTACTGGAGACTAATATCCTCGTCTTTTGTTGTTTTCATAGCAGCATTTTGGTTAGTACGCAATGCACTCTTAGTATCATTATACTCTGCATGGTTGGTAATGGTCATGAGTATGTAGGTACTTCAATCAATACCTATGTGCCCATTTCAGTATGAGGGTAATGGTTAACGAGGCTAGTCTGATTGATCATTACCACTGAGTACTACTTCTACTACTACTCAATGGCTGCCCCCATACAAAATTTGACAATAAATATAACCCTACAAGTGTTGATACAAAATCAATCAACCTAAGTAGACACCTTGACATAGGGTATTGGTTAATGAGGCTGGTCTGATTGACCATTACTTCTGAGTAGGTGAATTTGATCCTCACTGGGTGCCCCATACAAAATTCAACATTAACTAACCCTCCAATGGTTTACATACCATAAAATAAACCAACCTAACTAATATGAGGAGAAAAAGCATTTATTTTACTTCACAAATTTATTTTTCAACATAATTTGCCTTGCCGGTGCAACATCAAGTCTGGGTAGTAACTAGATGAGTGACCACTTGAAAATACCAGATGCTGCATGCTTGGATGTGCAGGTGGTGTAAAGGAAATAGAAATTGGAAATGGTGAAATGAGTTCAAATTCTGGAGAATGACTACATAAGAAAGAATGACTGTTTAATGTCTGCTTCAGTGAGATGAAAAAAACCTTGTCAATTTTTAATCTTTTCATTTGTACCCTCTTACTTCTTTTAAATAATGATCTGCATTCTTATTATAATATCTTATCAAAGTTGTTAAAGTCAAATATTTAATGATGCAATAAGGGAATTTTCATGGATATTTTGTAGTTGTGGAACTTGCAAGGAGCTTCTTATTAAATCAAGAATTAAGATTCGTCAGAAAAATTAAATTGGAAAACCATGAAATTTTCACAGGTATTGCAAGGGAGAAATAATTACCTGACTGTAGAATATTGAAATGCATTGGTCTTCTACTATATAGGTGGATATTGTTGGCCTTCTATAATAATAATAATTAAACTTGAATATATGTGCTATCTACATTTAGAATTATTGAATTTATTGCTTGAGTTTATATTTTGTAATCTGTTTTCTGTTTTTCTTATATTAAAAATAGAAGTAGTAGGAGGCATCTGTTGATTTTGTGAGATAAAGGTAGCACCCTGCTTGGCCAAAATTCAGCTCTTTTATGAGCATTTTCAGTACTGGCTTAGCAGTCTGATCTTTGTATAGCACTCTCTTCTGCAACTGTATCAGACAAAACTGGAATGTGGAATGAAGGTCTGAGTTTGCTTTCTATGCTTCCTGTGTTGTCTTCTGACTGCCAACTGTTGATTTTGCTTTAGCTTTTTTTTGATCTTGATTCCTCCTTGAACAAGATAGCGCCAACCATTGCAATCATCTGCTCATTGTTCCCAACTACCTGGATTGATGCTTGTGGGTTTCAGATCTCTTTTGCATACATCCTTAAAATGTAGTGCAGGGTGGCCTGCCAGGTGGTTTCCTATGGCCAGCTCACCATACATGGTGTCTTGTCTTATACAACCATCAGTTATTTGATGTACAAGACACAGCTATCATGCATGCTCTGGGAGTGTGCTTGCTTTAGCACAGCAGTGTTGGTAACTTTTCCTCTCCATGTGATGCCAGAAGATATATTGTAGGCAGTGGGAGGTGGAAACTTTCCAGGTGGCTTTCCTGGTTTAGATTAAGATTAAAATAAGGAAAAATTGATGACAAAAAGCATTTGTCATCTGCCGAGCTAGGGAGTAAAAGTTTTAATTATTATTTTTTTTATTTTTTTTTTATTGTTAGACTCCAATTTTGATGACTTAAAAAATAACAAATCTGTATTAGTCATAACATTCCTGGTTTTGTGTTATGCACCCCCCCCCCAAAAAAATATTTCCCATCTTAAAGTATGGTCAAATACTGAATATATGGTTGATTTTATTAGAATCCTCTTTGACAATGTACAAAAAATTGTTCCAGGAAAATTAGAAAATTTTCTTTGAGAAAAATAAATTGGTGAAATATGCTAATAAAAATATCTTGTTATAATGATCTCTTAATGTAACGTGTGATATCATGGGGTATGACTTATTAATTATTTATATATTCTCAGCTTATAACATTTTGGCAATTGAACCCTCTAGGTGTTTTTAGGTTTTTCTCACTCTAGGTAATCGACAGGGAGTTTTGAGTTGAACCTGTAAGACTAGAGAAAATGACTTCCCTCCAGGACAAAAATGGATTTGGATGTGTCTTGCATGTAAAATATTCCCAAAAAGAAAATGGTGGCTTTACAAGTTGTATATTTAAAAAAGATAAATCTCAGAGTTGGATAAGAATCTCTTTTAAAATATACAAATCTTAACTCGCTGAATCTATAAAAAGTGCTTAAAGAGTTGACAGAAGTGATTGTGCTAGCAAACGAGACACGTGTTGTTGGATTGTTTGACTTATGCCACTCTGTTGGTTGAACGAAGCGAATGAGAGAACTTTATTACAAGCCAGGAGAAACAGACTACAGAACCCTTTATTTATTAGTGTTGAACCCTTTATTTAGGATACTATTCTAACAACAATAACAAAGATGAGGATATTGTAAATATATGTAAATGATAACTTTTCATCTTAGAAATTGAGACAGGATTTTTTTATATAGATACAAAAATACATTAAACTGTTTAATATATTGTAAAACAGAAAATTTTTTGTGGAGAATGAAATGCATATTGATTGCATTTTGACTGGAGATACATAGGTAACAATGCGCAGGTGGTGTAATGGACAGGAGTTTTGAATGAGAAATCTAAGAGCAGAGATCCAATTCCAGTCAGGCTTGTTGCATTCACTTACATGCAAATACCCTTGGGAAAGATATAAATTGCTTCTCCTTTCCAGCTATGGGATAAAGGCTGGGCCCTATAGTCTTGCTTGGCAACCAAACTAGGAGAAGGAAAAAATTTCTAAATTCAAACCTGCCTGGAGGGGTTATAGGATTCATGATCATCATATAAAAGGTACAATGAATAAATTCTCATCTAAATTAAACAGAAATGAAAATAACACTGACATCTCATTTTAAGAGATATATTTACCAAAATTATACAAAAATAGCTTGAAATATTAGAGTAAATTTATTCAATAAAATTGCCATTTGCTTCAACTGTGGAATCTCCTGCAACTCTTCTGGATGGTCTCCTTGTTTAAGTTGGTAAATGCTGTCATAATCCTTGCCTTCAGCTCATCTTTGATGTTATTAGGTTGGTGCAGAAATAATGATGTAATAATGTCGTTTTTTGACATATTTTTTAACGTCAAAAAACGACATTATTACGTCATTATTTTTGCACCAACCTAATATAAGGATTTTTGTTGGTCTCTTGCTCAACTGCTCCCTACACATAATAATCAAGGAGGTTGTAGTCTGGGGAGTTAGGTGGATGATGTAGTTGCAGAAATTCATTGACAGCCATATCTGGGTTCTCCTACTTGTGTGGTATGGTGCAGAGTCTTATTGCCGAACATAGGATCATCCAGCAGATACCCTCTTGACCCAGGGCAGCATTACCTCATTGGCTATGGACCTGATTGACTTTGAGGGATTGTTTATGATTATGGCCTGGATCTCACCAACAAATTTGGGAGTTCTTATCAGAACAATCAGTGAGTTTTCCAAGCTGCTATACCTTCATAATCACCATTAGACTTATCCAATTTTTTCAGAATTCTCTGCACTGTCCTCATATTGGCACCAAAACACACTGAAATGTTCGTATTGAAGCTTCTGGCACATATGCCAAGTAGTACAGCATGCTGTTTCCAAATTTCTAGCAGAGTGAATTGTATCGTGATGTTCTTTTTCTCACAGATACTGCCCAACTGACCCTACTATAGTGTGCAGTTGACAAAATCAAAAACAAAGTTGATGTGAGAAATTAAAAATATAAAATGTCAACAATTTACACATCGCACCCTGTATAGGTAACGTTTTATCTTCTCTTTTCACCGACACTATTACTACTTCATTAATCTATCATATTTTTCCTCATAACAAATGAGAAGACAAGGAGAGGAATTAATTGTTAAAAAAATGTCATGTCCCTTTAGGATGTAGGCAGTTATGACTCTCTACAGATTCTTTTTTGTTATTATCTGTGAACTGTCATTTATTTTTAGTACAGATAATGGAGTGGTTCCCTTTGCCTTCTCCATGGTTTGGAATTCAGCTTTCTTTCTCTCTTTAGGATGTATGTAATCATAGCTCTCCACAGATTCTTTTTCTTTATTATCTGTGAATTTCCATGCCGTCTTGGGAAGATAGTGGAGTGGTTTTCTGTTGCCTTCTCCATGATTTGAAATTCAGAATTTTCCATCTCTTAGACTGCTTGCTAAGAGAGCCCAGTCTCCATTGCTATTTAATCCACAGCTGGGGAGAGAAGAGATGGAGTCATGCATATTTCAAAGGCATTAGTGAACATAGCAGATAAATCTTGGAATTTGAAATCTGCTGATTCTACTTTCCATATTGATATTCGATATATGTTACACTACTTCTACATCTTGCATAATAATTGTTTCCTCCACAGCATGTAGGAAAAAACCTGGAATATCTAGTAATAGTCAAAGTTCAAGAAAATTTCATTCTCTTATTATTAATTTATATATTTGTAAACGTACATACTGAAGAGACATGGCATACTTTTTTTTTTTTTTTTTTCTAAATTTATTAAAAATATCTTTCAGAGAAAGCCAACTCAACATTACTGGTGATAAAGTCGAAACCCTCATCTCTAGATTTGTTTTGCATCTGTGGGCAGCTTTTGGTCTATCAACTGAGATTAATTGATGGAAAGGCTAGCATGACAACACTAAAACAAAATGGTTACTGGTTTTCAAACTTAAGGAGAATTTACTATTCTGGTCTGAGTGCATTCTGGGAATACATTCTTTAGGCCAAAGGATTATAGTAATTAAAATGAGATGCAGCTGTCTGGAAGATGTTATGGACACTCGTAGTCAGCCTTTGCTTTAAATTACTTTGCTGTTCTTTGATTTTATGTTCATTGCAATTTGTGTAAAGTCTTGGCTGGTGCCTTGTCTTAGTGTATGAACTTAGATTTGTAACTAAAGGCTTTCGTCATGAAATGTCGCTTGTCTGAAAATATTTTAATGTCTTTCTCAAAACCTTAGAAAAATAGCATAGTTAACAGAGCGTTTGATAAACTGGCTGTTTATGTGACCTGTGATATCATAGGTATAATGCATTCACTCTAATGTTTATGTAAATGAAACAGCAAATAGTAAAGTCATATATATATATATATATAAATGGGTGTGTAGAAGATGTTGGTTTGGCCAAGAAGGTATTTAAAAATATAAATACTGATGTGTAGTTAGATTTTGAGAAGTGAGTTGTGTCAAGTACATTTGAGCAAATAAAACCATTGTTTTCTATTGGCTCACATTTAAAATGATGGGTGAGAAGGAATTATTTGCTGTCTCTCAAAGAGTTTGAAGGATGTGTGTTTAAGAAGCTGTCGTCATAGGTATAAAAGAAAAATTTGGCATAGTTGATAAAATGAATTTTTTTTTTTTTTTTTTTTACATATATTTTCAAGACCTAGATCTATAAATGTATTTAAATTTAATGGAGGCTGACTTTGGCCAAAAGATAGAGCTTAAAAAATAAAATGTCTGGCAACAGATTAATCAAATTTTGTTTGTGAAGCCAAAAACACACACACGCACACACACTCACACATGTATTAAAAAAAATAATGGTGTGAAGAATTTAAGAAAGAATGAGTAATTAATTATAGTAAAATGTCTCGACAGACCCATTTTGAAAGCTCTGAAATAAACAGATGCCAAAGTTTTCATAATATATTTTAGCGAGTACACAGATACAGTGACTATAATATGAATTAAGAAAAAAAGATGATCATTTAGGATGTATGCACTCCATAATCTTGTTTGATAACCCACCATTTAGTGATTTGCTGTGCAAAACTTATGCCAGTTTATTCAATGGCATTGTTTCTAACCATCTCCCCCACCACATATTGTTCTTTTTTCTTTTTCTTTTTTCTTTTTCTTTTTTATTTTCTTTTTTATTTTATTTTTATTTTTTTTTGGATATCCTCTTTGTACCATTCCTTTTGGATGGTCTTGGGAAGGACTTGCAATCTTGTTATATGGCCATACCACTTTAGCTCCCTCTTCTTCATGATAGTCAACACATCTTTATAGCCAACACATCTTTATCTGATCACTGACTCTTCTGAAGTCCTCTTGATTTGTGACATGGTCTGTATAGGAAATACCAAGCAGATGTCAGAAGTATGTCTGCAGCTCGGATCTGCGTTTTTGAATCCTGCTGTTAGAGGTCATGACTTTCATTCATACAGGTAAACTGATAAGTATTCAACAGTAAGATTTGTTAAAAGAAAAAAATCAAACTCCAGGGATACATTTTGAATGTAGGAAGAGCATATTTTACCTCCCTTCAACGAAGAATGTGCAACAGGCCATCCATGATGGGAGGGTTGAACTTTGTGCAGGAAAGTGAAGGTCATTCATAAGGGCTATAAATGAATGAATGAAAATGATTATGGCAATACTGTTACTCATGTAGTTATTTTTCATATACTGTGAAGCATATGGCTGTAAGCACATTGAGTTACTGCTGTGATTTCAGATACTAGTGCTTTGAGTTATTGCTTTGCCCAGTACCAAGAATGAAGCTGAAGGACTCCAATGACCCAATAACTTCTTTTTTTATTTTTACAATGATGTTCACCCTGTACAAGGCCCAAGAGCCTCTCAAAGTAGAGGGTTAGAGTGTAAGAGGTACAGTTTATGTGGATATGTGGGGAAGGTAACTGTTGATCCTAGACTTGAACAAGTTAAGATTGTAGTGATCGGGGAAGCATTCTCTTAACCAAAACTTGAGGGAAGGAGTGGATTCATGCCTTTTGCAAGGACATTACTACAAACAGCACATGCTTCCTTGGCCAGATGTTCTCTTCAGTTTGACATTCTCTGTGAGGTTTGTTAATTGTTCGGGCGTGCACACAAATTCTCAAGGTAAATTAAACTTTTAAGCACTTTGTGCATGCACACACACACAAATTTGACTATATGTGGCATCACTTAGATAAAAAGAATTTTGTTTTATACCTTTTTTTTTATCATTTAAAAATTAAATTTGATTATTTATGTAATGAATGTTTTATTTTTTTTTTTATTATACATAAGATTTTTTTAGTAAACATTTAATACTGGGCAAGGTAGCAAAGCCACTAAGACACAAGGGGTTACTGAGAGTGAAAGAAAATAAAGTGTTAGTGAAGAGACCCAACACTAAATGAACAGGATTTGGAAAGACAGAAGATAGTGATTGATGCTGCATTTAAATTTTAGATGATCATAGGTGACAGAGAAGCAGTAATTGAGAAGAATTCCACAGGTGAGAAGTGTGAGAAAAAAAAACTATTATATGTTCCTCCCCAGTATTTTGAACAGGAGTAGAGGTTTAGCCCTTGTTTCCTTTTTAGGATTGGGTTTCTGGCATTTTCTAAAGTCTACTTCAACTCTATACTTCTAACATCTCTGTCTAAAACTCTGAACTTTTATTAGGTTGGTGCAAAAATAATGACGTAATGTCGTTTTTTGACGTTACAAAATACGTCAAAAAACGACATTATTACGTCATTATTTTTGCACCAACCTAATATTTACTATTTATTTACTTACTTTTTTTTTTTCTCAATAGTAGATAGGTTTGCCTATTGTTTGATTCATATTCCTCTCCAGTGTTTTGAACAGGTGTGGAAGTTTTTATTTAGGTTTTGGTTTCCAGTTCTTTCTAAAGTCTTCTCATTCTCTTTCACTGCCTGTATCCCCTTGCATCTTAGTGGCATTATCACCCTGCTTGGGGTGAATAGGGGAGTAGAGGTTTATTCCTTGTTTCCTGTTTAGGATTGGGTTTCTGATTCCTTCTAAAGTCTTTTTCACTCTCTTTCACTCCCAGTAGCCCCTTGTGTCTTAGTGACAAAAAAGAAAAAAAAAAAAGAACATAGCTAGCTATTTTAACAGTAAAATGATGAGACCTTGTAGCTAAATCTAGTACCATGCTTAAATTCATTCAGTCGAGGTACCAAGGAGGAATGCTCATGAGCACAATTAAGAGAGATTGTGTCCATTAGGCTGTTGTCCTATGGCTGCAATGCATGTGCTGCCCCCTGTGTCTGTAATAGGTTGCAGGACCTGTGACATGATCTAAGACAGAGGTTCCAAAGCTTTTTTTTTTTTTTTTTTTTTTTTTTTTGGCCATGCCCTACATAAACATCTCTAAAATCCTGATGTCTGCCAATGTGACGTATAATTCTCATTATTCAAAAAGTGAGCTTCTGTTCATGTGGAGGAAGCCTGAAAGGCCATTAACTTGGTTGAAACAAGCTTCCAAAGAATATGAAAGAGAAAAATAAAAGAATGGAAGGACAGCTGAAATACTGCGGAAGAAATTGTTAAAAATAATGGTAAAAAGAAGAGTATTCACAGGTAATAAAGAGTGAGAGCGAGAAAATAGAATATTGAAATTGTTTTTTTTCCGCCCCCCCCCATGCAAGGCAGTAAAGCCATTAAGACGCAAGGGTTTGCTGGGTGTGGAAGAATTAGAAACAGAAACATTACTAATGAGTGAAAACAAAAAGTGTAATCAGGAGGACATTAAATAGCGATTCACATTACATTTCAATTTTTGAAGATTGTTGGCTGGAAAGCATAGATTTGGAATGGAATTTGAAAACCGAGAAGTGCAAGGAAAGAAACGGTTAACATAGAATTTACAGTTACGTCTAGATAATTCAAGTGTGAGTTGATGAAACCTTGTTACCAGTCTAGTACTATGCTTAAATTCATAAAATCTAGATACCATATTGAAGAACTCATCCAAACAATTACCATGAAAGTATTTGTAGAAAAGGCACAGGGAAGCAACTTTATGGTGGCGGGAAAGTGACTGAAGCCAATATGCTAGATCAGGACTTATAATATTGCTGATTCATCCTTGGATTTTATGGAGAGCAGGAGCATTGGACCATATGTAGCAGAAATATTTTAAGCATGGGTGAATGGTAGACTTATAGATTATTTATGATAGATACTGGATAGAAAGGTTTTCTAGTGGGACTTAATGAACCAGCTTTCTTAGGAGCTGACCTAGCAATAGATTCAAAAAGTATTGGTGGACTGTCTCAAAAGAAAACAGCAAATAAAAACTCCTACAGACTCACTAGAAAAAAAATCACTGTTCATCTCATTCTGAAATTGTCCCCTTAAAAAATCAAATTGCACCCCTGTGGGGTGTGCACCCAACACTGGGAACCACAGATGTAAGATTTAGAATTTTTTATTCAATCTGCTGTGTATTGAAAATTCAGAAGAAATGGAAAACTAGTGTTTGGGAATTAATGCAAGTTTTACTCGTATAGAATAAACCTATTATATGGGTAATTTTTCCAGACATTTGAGTATTTGTAGAAGATGTTTGGTTAAAATACTAAGTGACATGTTCACATTTAAGACAACAAAGTGTAAAATTCACTCTTGATATTACATATTACAGTTTCTGACCAATTTTTACTTTTTATTTTCCTTATTTATTTTGTGTGTGTGTAAAATCATTTAATACTATAAACAAATATCAAGGGAGGAAATAAATGTGAGCTTTGAAAACTTATTATGTGGCAATAACGTATTTCTTTTGATGAAAGGCGACTGTCATGAGATATAAAGAAACTGTTTTTATTAGATATTATTGTCATGTTACAGTGTGGAGAAAGTCTTAGTTTCTGAGGTTTAATCAAAGAATATATGAAAATATAGATTTCATGATCAGATATAATAATAAAGTGGTGAATTGATTCTTCAATTTCTATCTGAATTTCTCTGATGAGGAGTTCACACTATTTACAAGTGAACTATTGTCGTCATCTTTGTTCTTGTCATCACAACATTTAAGCCATTGTGCCCTCCGGCCTTCATTATGTGTATACCAATCCGGGTAACCTATGAGGAATTCTGAATTGAACCCTTTATTTAATCTAGGCAGGGTAGACTGTTCCACTGCCCATATCTAGGGATATCTGGTCTAGTTCTTACTTTTAGTATTTTTTAGTACTGCTCGGTTAATGTTCACCCTGTTTCTACCATGTCCAAGTACACACTGCCTGGCTTAGGAATTGAACTCGGTTACAATGTCACCAAATTCATGGACAAACACTTTGATCAGCTAGGCTATTGTCTCGTAAAACGCAACAGTGGAAACACTGTGATAACAAAGACAAGAATGATAGTTTGCATGTAAATCACAGCTCGATAGACCTGTCCTTGACATTTATAAAATCTTATGTGAACACAGAATGTGCTTTGCAGGACACTTCTAGTGAGCAAAACAAGAACTTGCAAGTGATCTACTGCTCTGGACACCTAGACCTGGCACAAAACGGCCTGGTTGCCCAGTAACTACCTATATTGACCAGCTGTGTTATGACACAGAATACCACCCTAATGACTGTTCAACCTTGATGCAGGACCATGATGGTTGGTATGATAGACTCATTCAGTTGAGATAGCTTGATTGAATTAAAATAAAACAAATAGTGTAAATAATGATTGCTTAATGTTACAGATTGATTTAAGACATTTTAGTATCAAGAGTTGAAAGAGTGATGTGGGCTAAAAGCCAAATCTTTTTAATTTTTGTTTTTGAAAGCCTTGTTTTTATTAGAATTTTGCATGTTTGAACTGTTTGCAGAAGGTCAAGCCTTGATTCCAAAAGTTTTTCTTATGGAATATATTGATAAGGAGTTTCTGCAGGATTGGTATTTCCACAATGTTAATATTGAATAAAGCTTATATTCACCAAAAAATCAGATGATAATCATAAAAAAAAAAAAAGGAATTAAAAAGAAAATTTAAAGTCTTGATGTTTCTTTTTGGTTCTTTTTCAACATAATCTTAAAAAAATAACAAAAGTGTTGTTAATTATTATTATTTTTTTATTTTTTTTTATTTTTTATTTATTTTTTTTTTTGCATATTTTATAGCTATTATTATTATTATTATTATAATCAGTAAAAGATTTTTGTCTGTGGCCTTTTTTAATCAAAAGTAACATTTGATTATATTATTGATATTTACTAAGTTTGGCTGAGTATGGCACAAGGTCACTACTGCAGGAGCATTCAATAGTGATTTAACTCACTTCAGTTGTAATGGTCTGTGAGATGAACTTGCTCTTCATTGTGTAATGGTGAAGTGACCAGCACATGGATATGCAATTACTGATGTTATGTATCAGTAGACAAACTATATACATCTCTCTCTCTCATTATATATATATATATATATATATATATATATATCACCCATAAACTTTTGGATCCCTTTTTAAGAGCAGTTCATGATACAAAAGGCCTTTCCATTCAAGTAATAGTAGCCCCAAATACAAAACTTTCTCTTGAAAATGCTGTAAAAACAGAAAAATGACCCTTGCTTAAGAACCCCTTGTCTAATTTTAATTAAATTTGGCACTGCACTTGGTATGAATTCAAGATATATATAAATACACACATACACATTTTTAAAGAGAAATCTTTTTTTTTTTTTTTTATCTGACATTATTATTTTGGGGGATACTTGTATTTGAATAGATGCCTTGTTTTTTTTTTTTGTTTTTTTTGTTAAACTGTGAATTACATCTGCATATATATTTACTTAAGTTAATCATATTAGATTGGACTGTATATAATGTAAGGAGTTGGTAATGGGTATTTGTTTTTCCCCAGCTGTATATACGAAAATAATTAAATCCAATAAATGTATTGGTCATGATTGCTGTTTTTCCCCACTCAAAGAAATTTTAGACATTTTTTTTTTTTTTTCCTTTTACTGGAGGTAATTGTTTTTGTTTTTCATAGCCTGAAGTAATTTAAGAAAAAAATTTTAGCCTGAGATATTTTCAGATTTTTTAAAAAAAAGTTTTTTCTTAAGCTGAATACCATAATGATTATTTTTCTAATAGTTGTTCTCTCAGACTTGGTGTTGTCACTATAGACAGGCTAAACAATTTTAATTTTGTTTTTTATGCCTCTTGATTCCTTGGGGAACATATGGCTGCAACAACACCTCTCCAATGGACAAGGTTCCAGGCGATCCTCTTTAGCTCGGCCCATGTCGTGTTAGCTCTCAATTTTTGTTACTGTCTATAAATCATTTTGTGCAGATACCAGTGGGAAAATTATGAACTCACAAAACTTGCTAATTGGGCAAATCTCTCTCTCTCTCTCTCATACACACACACAGGCATATTTTATATATTAAGACCAATATTATGAAAATCTAACAAAATGGAAAAATTTTTTTACATGTGATGCATTTCATCCCTTAGGACTACATTTAAATTACTACAGTGATATTTAAATTTGCATCAAGAAGAGAAGATGCTCTTTTCAATTTATATTTTTATTTTAAATACATGTTTGGGTATAGTCTATTCGATTTCATTTAGTTTATTTTTTATTTGTTTTTATCATTTTTGTTATTAATTATCCCATATTGTGATAAGATATGACAAGAAAGGTGATATGTTGTTAGAAATTGGATGTAGATTCACTGTGGATGATGCAGTAAATAAAAGCATTTTCTATACATTTTAATCTTAGTAAATTTCTTTCTTTTTTAATTCATGTATTGTAGCTTTTTTTTTTTTTTTTTTTTTAAGATAGTGACAACTATTAGGGAGATGTGAATATATAAATATACTTTAATGTTTAAAAAAAGATTTATGCAGTGTCTTTATTGTTTAGCTGATAAGCATATAGCACACATAGCTGTATTGTGGAAAAATAAGTAAAATTACCTGTGTGTGTGGGGTTGCAGTCAGACGTGGGAGACTGAGTGTTTGCCATGACTTGTTTTTTAAGTGAGGTTGCTCCAAGCACTGTTTTTTGTAAATAAATTTAAAATTATACATTAATTACTAATTTTTTTAATAACTATTTGTGCTCAATTGTTGACATTAATAACTATTTGCTGATGTGTTAAAATTTTGGAATAATACAATAATAAAAATTTAAATGTCATCTCTCTGATAGATGTTGCGATCCAGAAATTATTACAGTGAGTAACTAATGCATTGAGTGTGTTCTTTTGTAAAAGATCCCTATTATGTTCATATAATCTTTTATTTAAATTTGTTGAATTTTCCTCTGTATTCTTTGTGGCAATTATTGTAGGTGATAAGAGTAAATTCTTCCTTCAAGTTTTAGCTTTTTTTTTTTTTTTTTTTTTTTTGCATTGAATAAATCTTCTGTTGTTTTAGAATTAGTTGTAACACATTTTATATTAAGCCAAGATTAATTATTTTCAATTGTAGTTGTGATAGTTGATGGGTAGAACAATAATTTTTGATTCATTTGCCAGAATAATCCATTTTTAAATATTTTATGAGCCTTTTTTGTTTTGCGTTGAATATGAAATAATTAGGGTATTGGAGGAATTTGAAAGTGTTCTCAATATATTTCTCCTCTTCATATGAATATTAGGGGCTACAAATTCTGAGTACTTTTAAATAGAATTCAATGATTATTCAGGATTTTATTTTGTTGTTATGGTGATAATAGAAATTTATGAGATCATTTTTATTATTTACATTGTTTGGAGTGTTGTCCTCCTCTTTGTTGCCATATTCATGACATTTTGGTCATTGTATGCTCCGGCCTTCTTCAAGTGATTGGAATTTTGAATTGAACCCTTCATTTAGTCCACTGAGGTAGATTGTTCTGGCTCCACATGCCATGCCTTTTCTGGATGTTCTCTCTCAACTTGACTCTACAAGTTTTTGTTCTCCTCTGCTGTACCCAGGTATTGAACTAACAACTCTTTGGGTCAAGTCACTGGATTCAACCAACATTTTTATCTACTGGGCCATGTATCTTTCAGTTTGAAATTCCAATCACCTGAAGAAGGCTGGAGTGTACAACATTGTGAATATGGCAATAAAGATGAGGACAACAGTCTGGACAATGTAAATAATGTAAATACTTTCAATACAGAAATATAAACAGATCATTTTTATTAGTTGATTTGTAATGGATACATTGTTTTAGGCTAGTTTCATTATGGTGTAACGTATTTAGGAAAAGTAAAATATTGTTAGTTTTTGTTTCATAAGTGACTTCTATCATATATAAAACTTTTAGTTTATCTACACAATCAGGTAGAGTAGTATTGTGGGGGATATATTAATAGAGAATAATCAATATATAAGTATCCTGGATATGATGATAAACTATATCTGGCAGCAAGGCCTCTGATTGGTAGGATTTGATGAAAGTGGAAGTACTTATTAATTACTATTGTTTCCAGGTCCACCCTGATACAAGGTGGTAGCACCTGTTAGGGTTCTAGCTATGGGCAAACACCCAAACTGGGGTCAAAACACGATGAAAGTATAAAAAAAATTTATAGTAAAAATATCAGCAATATATTTCTGTAAGTAAAAAAAAAAAATTACCAGTAATATATTTTTGAGGAAAAATTACCAGTAACACATTCTTTTAAAAGAAATTACTAATGCCACAAAAAAAAAAAAATAAATTTTGGCATTAAATAACCCATGAGGTGTTGATATGCCACTAAAAAAAAACAAACATCAGTATATCAGAAATATGTTGATTGTTTAGGTAAAATATTTTGCAAACGTCCAGATTCAAGAAATTCTAAGAATATGTATACCAAAACACACACACACACACACATATATATATATATATATATATATATATAAGAATCTGAAAGGATGATAAAATAAAAGAACAAATAGGAAATGTATATCAATCTAACATTTTTCATTTTTATTAAAACTTCATCAGAGATTGAGAGAAAACTCTCAATCTCTGACATTGCTTTAATAAACATGAAACATGTTAGTGATATACGTTTCTTATTTCTTTTATTTTATCGTGTGTGTGTGTATATATATATATATATATATATATATATATATATATATATAGGTTGAATAATATTGACAAGTTCTGTCCATTCAATTTCTTATTAAGTTGCCCAAATTTCTGAATTTGTCCAATGTCAAACAATGGACAAGAGAAGCAGCCAATATTAAATAGGGTATCTATCTCCATATGAGATCATATATTGAAATGTTTAAATTTACCAATGTTCATAGTTATTTTTTCTGTGAAAGATACCTTATTTAATGATGTAATACAAGAGAAGCCTCCAACATTAAATCAGGTATCTTTCTACATAGACTACACAGTGTGTAAAAAAAAAAAAAAAAAAAAAAAAATCAGTGACTATTTAAATGATGTCCTCTTGAGTGACTTGAAATTGGTTCCTGCAAATATGAAAATGGAAAAATTAACCAAAAACAGTTAGATGAACATACATAAAACACAATATTTGAAAAAGAATGTAGCAACATTTGAAAGTTCCCTAGAGTTGGGGGAGAAAAACAAAATAACAATAAATATGAACTTAAATTTATTAGTTATACAAAACTACTAATTCACAAATTTTAAAAAAGTTAATCAAAAATTGGATAGACAGAACTCATTAAAATACACCTTATACACACACACACACTGTGTGTGTATATATATATATATATATATATATATATATATAGTGTGTGTGTGTATGCACCACACACAGCGTTTTACAGATACAGACTTCAGCCATGAGAAAGCCCACTATATTTTTCCCTTGAGAAATTTTCATGATTCACCAAGTTGGCAGTCAAAGAGGCTTTGTTTGCTTTTGTACTTCAATAGCCTAAGAATACCATAGGTAATCAAAAGAATTAAGCAATGGACTACAAGTGAAATCTTACTTCTGAGAAATTCTCTGGTTTCCTTAGGTCACGAAACAACTAGCAAAACACACGGCCTTTTCCAATTTTCTGACTTTGGACCAAATCCAACTTGTGTGCAACCGTTTCACCTGCAAATCTGTTGATGTCTTTTTAAGATCTCTTGCTATCAAATGAGTATAGTTAAAAACATAACCTTCTTAACAGCTTTATGAGGGAGGAAGAAAAAAAAAATCTTTTAGTAATACAACTCGATCTCTGTCTGTACCAGACATGAAAGACGGTTATTATAGCTGTGTTTTTATTACTTTCTGTAAAAACAATAAGACCTCTGTACCATGATTGCTTACCGTGATAAGGAATTTTTTTTCTTTTTCTTTTCTGCATGACTTAGGGGAATAACAAGTCAGTCAGCCATTTTGTAGCTTCCTGGTCAGTGTAAGTCACTTTGCTCAATCTTTCCAGAGAGCTCTGTAGTGGCAGGTAATTCCTCCCTGTAGACATTATAAAACTCTTAATGTCTTCTCAAGCAAGTCTTATGTTGGTGCAAACTCATTTATACATATAGAGAAGACCTTAGGTGTTGTGTGTGTCTGTCTGTCTGTAAATATATTCATTTTTTTATGGCCCTATTTTCATGTTTTACTTTGTAGATGTCGGAAATAAAATATTTGTTTTGTGATATGTAGCATATAGGTGGTAATTTTGATTTAAAAAAAAATCAGATATTTATTAAATATTTAATATCAATGTACTGGATATCATGAACAATATATATATATAAAGTAAATAAATTGTTTGCATGCACAAAAAATTTGCATATATTGAATATTTTTATATTTCCTGGGGGACATGTCTGGTTGACGGAGTAATGAGTTTGATTCTCACTGGGTGCCTGCCCCTATAGAAAAAAGAAATTGACATTAAATAACCCAGTAACAGTTGAACCAGCTAATTTTCACTGTAAAAAAAAAAAAAAAAAAAAAAAGAGAAATAGAAATATTCTAATATACAAATCTATGGTAAGATCCAAAAGCGGCCCCAGTGTGAGAAGAAAAGGACAAGAGCCAATGTACGGTTGTCAGCAAAACAAACACCCCCAACTTGCAAATTGGAGATACCAAAATTAAACAAGTGCAAAAATTTAAATATCGCCAAAGTGTTTCAACAGTGGATAGAAAATGGGATAGCAAAAGATACCTTCTGAAAGCTAAGCAAAGTACTAAAGAAACAGGAAAATTTCATTTGTAACAAAGAAAAGATTACTGAACCATTACGTAATATCAGTCCTCCTATATAACAGTGAATATGGGCCCCTTTTATCATACATGGAGAAGAGACTTTCAGCAACAGAAATTTGCTTCTACAGAAGCATGCTGAGACTGTCATGTGCTGAACACCTGAACGACGACTAAGTTTTTAGAGAAAATGGAAACAAAAAGGATACTGTTATTTAGCACCAGAAAGAGACAGTTGAAATTTGTAGGGTACATAATGAGGAATGAGGGCTTGGAAAATTTGATACTTACAGGATATATTGAAAACAAGAGGAACATAAGAAAGCTGCACATAACCTATCTCCTGAGCTAGTGTAAATAATTGACAGAACAGGGTTTAGGAGTTAGAGAAAAAAGACAAACTTTACTAAAGGCTATAAAGGACAGGAAGTTATGGAGAGTCATCATTGCCAATGTCCTAAAGGGACATGGCACATAGAAGTGATATTGAAATGGGACTTGCTTAAGCTATCTATGAGCAGATAGATATGTATAGTCCTTGTACTACTGTAGGTGCCATTTGAATATGAAACCTTGAATCTCACACATCACTATATATGTGTGTGTGTCTAGTATACCTTACTTATCTACTACAATGTTTCAAAACTAACACACGGACAACCACCAAGCATAAGTAATGTCTTCTAGATGTAGACTCACACACACTTAGGAATATACATTATAAAACTAGAATCGTGATGTACTTACATACAAAAAGTAATATTTATGGTTTTTTGGTTAGATGTGGAATCCATTAATTTTTTGTAGCTTCAAAAGGACGCAATGGCTCTCTTTGAATTCAGAATGTAATAAATTATACTAATGCTGCTTAACAAGTCAAATGCATATGAACCCTGATTAAGCAAAATAAAAATACCAGAATCTCTGAAGCTTTAATAATTGATTGATAAACATTTTCTATTGTGTGCTTTATTCTATGAGTTATATAAAGATGGTCTGATTGTTCCAGGGAGAAGGTTTTAAAATTTTTGTTATTGCTTTCATTAGTTTGTAGGGATCACTGTGAATTCTGGAAATAATGGGACATATTTGGATGCTTGTTTTGTGGGTTTTAGGGAGACCATAAAGTTTGGATATTCAGGGTGATATTCTGTTAGTCTATACCATGATTTTTAATTAGTTTCTGAATTGCCTTGTTAAATGTTTGTGTTTCAGTAATTAAATGAACAGAAAATAATTACTGAAACAAAAATTTAGCAAGGTGATTCGGAAACTAATTAAAAATGAAAATAAATCATGTTTTCAAATAGAAATATTACCCCAGAATACCCAAATTCTATGGTCATCTCAACAAAACAGGCATCTCAACACATGCCATTATTTCAAGAATAGACAGCGCTCTCCACTAACTAAAACATACGAAAAATAAAATGGAAAATCAGAAAAACACGACCAGCTTACAACAACTAAAAACAACATGACCTTTGCTGGAGGGGGGGAAAAAAAAAAAAAAAAAAAAAAAAAAATTGGCAATCACTTTCTGAAACTCTTAAACCAAATATCATAACTCCTTCCCAAATAGAAACCCGAAATCAAATTCCTGTTATGCTGCACAATGATCAAAAACATGAAATAAAATCCCAGAACTTAAATTCAAAAGACATTATTTCAAATACCAAAATTTAGAAATGATGAAAATACATAAAACAAATAAAGAAATGGAATATCCAAATAGAGGGACCCCTTCTCACTCCTGTGGGAGGAATCTCTCCCTGATTGACCATATCTTCAGGGATATAGCAATATACACCATGCTTGGCCATTTGCGGGTTGATGGGGCTATTTAACCCATAGTTGGAGGTTTTGCAATCAGTTGTCCTTCTCCTAGACTGGTTGCCACCCAAAGCTATAAGACTTTGTTATTTACCCATAGATGGGGCAAGAAGATATGGATTCATAGCTTTCCCAAGAGTATTTGTACATAAGTGCATGTTACAAATTCAACTGGAATTTGAATACAGCTTTCTGATTCCTCAGTCTCAGCTGTTATCCATTACTCCACTATACCTCCTGAAATGTATAAATGAATGAAATATAAAAAACAATCACTTATTCTAAAAGAATTGATCCTCTGTCTATTACACATACTGCATACAAATTTGTATATGTGCATGTTTGTATATATATATATATATATATATATATATATATATGCACACAGTTTGACTAAGTTTGAAATAAAACATTGGAATAATACATTCCCGTCCTACTCATTCTGAATAACCCTAATTTTGGGCTGATCTATAAAAGCATGAAGTCTGAGACAAGAAAAGTTGGGTGATAATGGTGGGGAAAGATTTAAGATCTAAAACATTTTATTGAATGTTTTGGTAAATATTTAGTAATTATTAAAATAGATACAGCTTATATGGACATGTGTTGAAGATAATGATTAAATCTAGAGTTTAACAGGTTAAAATTGTGTAGTTATCAAGGAAGCAGAGTCTTGGGAATCCGTTCCACAAGTCAGTGGTTGTCATTGAATTAATGCACACCCAAATTGCGGACACATACAATTTGAATTAAACTGCATTCTACATCTGGATCTGTGGAACTAATTTTGCTTTCTCTTTCTGCCTGGAAACAAAACCTGGGCAATAGGAAAAGAGTATAAACTGGAATGTGTGGCCTTTCAAGGTCATTTTTCATGATGACTCCTAAATCTAGTTTCAAATAAATGCAGCATTTTAAATGGACAAACAATTGAGATTTGAAGTCTGATCACGCAACTGCCAGCAAAGTGACAGGTATTGAACTAGTAAATAAATAAAATGAACCATCTAAAGGTCATGACTATCAGTAATATAAGCATTAACCCGAAACAAGAGCTGGGTAGGGCTGGTTTCTTATCTTCTTTTCCTTAATCTCCTAGTGACCTGCATATATATAGACCTTGGTACAGAGTACCCCCCAAAAATATACTCACTTAGCTGTGTTTGGAAAGTGGTGGTCTTCAGTTTCAATATTTATAAACATGAATTTAATTACATTTAATATTTAATTTAAACCATTAATGTTCTTGGATCATTGATCAATAAACATCAATATCAATTTTAACCATGAATTCTTGCATTTATTGTCATTTAAAGAGTATATATTTTTAGGCTGGGTGGGTTTTTATTGGATGTGTGTCTGTGTGTGTATATATATATATATATATATATATATTAGGTTGGTGCAAAAATAATTTCGTTTTCTAACATATGTTACTATGTGAGAAAACGAAATTATTTTTGCACCAACCTTATATATATATATGATGTCCATGAGGTAAATTGTTACCATTTGATGTTTTTCATATCATGTATGTGCATTATTTGTTTTTGATTTTGTCAACTTCACAGTATAGTAGGGTCAGTTGGGCACTGTCTGTGGGGAAAAAGAGAACCATGATACAATTCACTGTGCCAGAAATTTGGAAACAGCATGCCATACTGCTTGAAATTCATCCCAAAAGCTCTATCACAAACATTTCAGAGTGTTGCAGTTATGTATGTCTAAGTAGGACAGGCTTCAAAAATTATCAATGCTGTCATACAAAGAAAGAAGTCATTCATTACAAATTATGTGGCATTTATGCAACAACTACTGCAAGAGATGCCCAGAATTGCCACATCTGTGTAAGAAAATGTAAGACTGTAGCAAAATTAAAAAAGCCACCTCTATGATGGGCATGTTTGAGGGCAAATCAAGCAATGGATGACATTGTTTGAAATTGAGGTGCAATAATCCTTATATAAAACAATAATAATTCTGAAGCAGGTATATATATAAAATAAACAGTCACAGTTTCTCTTCACAATACAGTGGGGAAAATTGCAGAAATTGAAAAAACTTATTTACATTGTTCAAACTGTTGTCCTCATTTTTGTTGCCATATTCACAGTGTTTCAGCTGTTGTACACTCCAGCCTTCGAATTTTTAATTGAACCCTTTAAATTGTTCTAATTTCACATACTATGCCTCTTCCGAATGTCTCAGTTATCTCCCTTTATCTCAACTCTCCAAGTTTTTGTTCACCACTGTAGTAGCTAGGTATTGAACTCACAGCTTCAGCCAACGCTTTTAACCACTGGGCTTGAGGATATTGGTGTATAAATTTTTGGGACTTATAAACTTAATGTCTCAAACATTTTTTTTACCAGCACTCATATTGCATTTTTTGCTGTTATTATTGCTTTTCTCTAGCACTCCATATTACTGGTTTCCATATTGTATTCATTTCTATGCTTGGCTGGCTTAGAGTTTTGTAGCTTAAGTTTTCATATTTTCTACTGATGTTCTCTGTCTATTATTTCAACCTCATCCCACCGGGGGGCAGTGATCTTCCTTTTTCCTCCATATGTGGTCAGCTGTGCCTGATTTTTGTATTTCTCCTTGTGTTACGGTTTTACAATGTTCAAGCAGTTTTACCTAGAGTGGGCGGCCTGTTTCTCATTTATATTTCTTACCACAGCTGTATCGGATGGTGTACACACAGTCTTTAGACATGGTCTCCTCTATGGAGGGGGTCTTACTTGGAATAGGTGTCTGCAAAGTGTTGAACCACTTTTGATGGTCACCCTGATGTTATGTGGGTCACAGATCTTTTGTGTTTTTTCCGATAATCCTTTCACATAGGGTACAAGAGGATAACAACACTCAGAAGACAGCTTTGGTCTGCCTACTCTTCTATATAGACAAATATATAAAAAAAACTTATGAACACAAAATGGATCATATACACAACAATTTATCAAATATGTTCATCATAGAATGAATTACATTCAACCACAACTTTGATCTAAAGAATGCCACACTTATTGAAAGAGAAAGTAACTTACTTAGATGGAAAATTCTTGGGAGTGCCACTGTTTTATCTTATTGAAGTAGAAATCTGCACCCTGGATTTATTCAAAGATCTCCATTCCTGATAGAATTAGTCCTTTCTCAAGTCAACAGACATGAACATAAAAATGTTAAAAAATTAAAAGGATTAAATTCATAACACACTTTTATTTAAGTTATATAATACATAAATTAATCTGAAACTAAAATAATATAAATAATAATTACATTATAAAAAAAAAAAAAGAATTCAACAAAATCATTTATTAGACATTAAGTTACATCACTTAGCATCTTCCATAATTTACCATGATTTTCAGTTCACCTGATGAATATTTCAGCGTTTCCTAAATAAAAAACTTTGAAAGATTAACAACATTTTTAGTTTTGTTTATAAATACTTGTTGCAAAATAAAATCCTTACATATGCCTTGATAAAGTCCATCAGTAGACGAAACATGTCTGCAAAGATAAGTTTTCCTTTTGTCTTTATTCACACGCACACACACACACACACACACACACACACACACACACACACACATATATACATACACACACCAGCACACAAAATAAAAAAATTTTCACTAGACTCTGTAGAGAGATCTTCCATTCTTGTTTTAATATGAATGCCTAATAATATGTGCACAGACAACTTTGTAAGTTGGAGAAAAAAAAAAGATTTGATGACTATGTTGAAGCAGGAGAATAGTTGCAATCATTATCAATTGTCTGACGAAACTAATCATTGAGGAGATCTTTTGGGGGAAAATGGGTTATTTTCATCTCGGCTGTCTCAAAAAATGTTTGTGTATTGAATAGATGTGAGGTTCCCTAAACAGCTAATCACTTCATTGTTTGTAACCCAAAATAAAAGTGGTAGTATTATCTAAAATCCTTAATTTCTCTTCCCCTATATTTATATGTAATGTCAAAGAAATAAGGGTCTTTAATCTTTTCCATATATTTTTTTTTCTTAAGAACTTTTTGTATGATAACAAAATTTGAAGTAATTTTCCTGAGCATCTCTCTTATCAAGAAATAACAGGTGATGTAGTAGGTATGTTTTGTTTTTTCTTGTTATTTTTTAAATGTTTCACTCCAAAGAGGGCAATTAAGCCACTAAGATACAAGGGGTTACTGCATGTGAAAAAAAAAAAAAGGAAAAACATTGAGAAAGAACAATAAAAAAGGAGGAAGCAAGAAGACAGAAGATAACAACTGACATTGTATTGAAATTTTTGAACATCAAAATTGACAGAAGAGAGTTTCAAAAGTGAGAAGTGTGATGGAAGAAACTGTTTCCATGTGGACTGTTGTCCTCATCTTTGTTGTTGTTATCACTGAATTTTTGGGATGAGGAGTTATCATTTTTTACACTATTTACATTCAGACTATTGTCATCTTTTGTTATCAACAAAAACAAAGGTGAGTTCAATAATTCACATGTAAATAGTGTAAATAAAGTCTCTTTGTTTTTTATGTTCTGCCAACCATTTACACAAGCTTGTTAAGTAGGTTAATTGCTGCTTTCTCCAGTCTCTCTTGCCTTCAATGTCCTGTGTATGTGTCAAATTCTTCAATCCCTCCTTTCTCATTATGTCCCTTACAAATTTAAACTCTTTTCTGTTTCCCAGTAAAAGAATCCTTTTTTGTTTCCAATTTCCTTAGAACTTTCTCATTACATGTTCAGTCCTTGGTACTCTCAGCATCATGGTGTAGAACTACATTTCTGTTGCTTCCAGTTGCCTCTTCATCTATCAGGAGATTATCCAACATTCACTGCCAAATATGATTGATATTGCATAATAGTTGACTCTTTTCTTTGGCTCTAAAGAAATTTTCCTGTTTTTTTTTGTTTTTTTTTAAACTTTGCTTAGCTTCTGCAAGGTACCTTTTTGATCTTCCAATATGTTCTTGAATTATGGTGTCGCATTTTCCATCCTCTTTTAAAATATTTTTCTGGAATGGACACTGCATAAAAGAAGAATCTTATGCAGTTGCAAAATGTCTCTTTTGCAGCTGCATTTTTGTTTACGAACAAGGACAGTGCATGTGACTGCACTGCGGTATTGGCAATTGCATATGTGGTCTCAGGTTTTTCTGACATTTTTGACGTAAACTGTGTGTGCCGCATAAACTGGGCATGAACAAATATTTACCTCTTTCTCACACTGGGGAAGAAAGAGATCGTGTGCCAAATTCATTGCTGCACATAGAATTGAAAAAGTTTGCTGGATTTGGCAGATGACCAGGAAAAATGCCTGACCTCAATCTTGCCAAAAATCTTGCAGCTATCCCAAAGGAGTGTGTTAAAAAGGTCTTCTTGGATTTGCCCTCGCCCATAACAGCAGTATTCATGATGACAGTGAATGGTAGTTTAAGAGAAATTAAAAGGCAGAAATGTTCAGAAACCTGCTTGTTTAAAGCTAGATTGGATTTTCTGAAGGTTTCTGGTGGGAAAATCAAATCAATATTGATTTGGTATTGCTTAGAAGAAAAGATTTGACTGCAATGTAAGACTTAATTTAATTATTATTATTTTTTTTCCTTGTTAGTCTTACTTGGCAAGTGAGGAGCTGAAAACATGTTGATTTTTTTTTTTTTTTTTTTTCTGTGACAATGATCATCACCAGCCTTGCCTTCAGGGCTTGACTTCAGATAGCATTTGTTGAGATATTTTGCTTTTGAGCTGTACGGTTGTGTCTTGGTTTAAAATCTAACTGCCTTGTCATTCTTCAAGGCCTTCTCGGCCAAGTAGAAGCCATAAAACTGTTCCTTTATTCTTCCAGCTGCCCATAATCCACTTACCTCTGACCCCCTTTATGCTCGGTTTCCAATAATCACCCTTTCGTTGCTTAGGTGACTGTCTTTCTTTGAATTTCTATTTGACATTTGCTGACCTCTGATAACGTTTCTGGCTTTGTGCTTCCATTTCTTTTAGGGATCATTTACAATTTCATGAAGAAACCTGTCCAAATAAGGGACTTGTATGAAGGAACTTTTGCAAGACTTGGACAATAGAACTTTTTATCCCACTGAACCGAACAGTACTTTTCGGTTGTGCTTCCCAAAGTTTGGCTAGCAACAATATGCTCATTTTGTGATAATATGGCTAATGAAAATATTTTGGATTTAACTTCCCCTACCCCATGATCCAAGAAATTTTTATTATATAAAAACTATTTGTAAATTTGAAAACTCATTTGATGCAGAAAAAAAAAAAAAAGAATAGAAGACGAAAAAGTTTTTTAATGTTTAATGCTGGGAAAATTTGGTTAAAAAAAACAAAAAAAAAACAACAATGTAAAAATTATGAATATTTTTTAACATAACCTTCAATCTTCAAAGATCACTTCTATCTGAAACTTTTAGTTTAAACCTAAAAGCCTAAACAGGAATTAAGTGCTACTTTGTCCTTTACTAAAGTAATGCATTATCGACTCTCTTCAGTTCAACATGAAAAAAAGGAACACAATTAGTGTTTCACTCCCTACATAAACATGAGAAAACAAAATGAAATTTAAAAAAAAAAAATTTCACAATTAACATTTTCATTTGTATTTTTATTTATAAAAAGAAAAAAAAAATAAACAAATAAAACTCATTTATTTATTTGTTTATTTATTTATTTTACAGTCCCCAAATTTGAAAGAAATACACAGTTCTGTTTCTAAGTATCATCCACTGCTTCTTGGAGAATTTGAAGAATGTATATTCTTTCTTTTATTTTTTTTTTTTAATTCCTTTGTTTAAAAGGTTTCATTTAAAGCAGGTGTCTTCATATGTTTAAAAAAAAAAAAATGTTATAGTTGATAAAATGTCGTAATTAAAACTTTTAATAAATTTTCAAAACCTGGGTATCAAAACATAGTGCAATTTAATGGACATTGATTTGGGTCAAAAAATATTAACACTTTCCAAATAGCACAGGAGTGAAATAGGCCACTTGTTCAATTCTTTCTGTAATTTAGAGAAATAATTTCAAGAGTTGTCCAGACTATTGATAGTTTTCTTTGTTGCTATCACAAGCTGATTCACTTTGTTCAGGTGTCTAATTTGTAAGGAATGGTGGTGGTGGGTTTCTTCCTTCTGAAAGGGATCACTTGAAAAGAAATGGTGGCAAATACAGGGTGTTACACAATTGTTGAAACAAGGCAGTGACCTCTCAGATGGGGCGAGCTTGAGGAGTGTGAGGACCTTGATGAAGAGGAACATTGGTTCCAGCAGGATGGTGGTGCTCCTCACACTGCTAATGTTACCATGGCATGGCTCTATGAAAATTTTGGGAAGCTGAAGTGGAATGGGCATCTCACTTGCCTGATCTGAACCCCCAGAGGAAGAAATCTGGGGGTTCCTCAAGGACAACACCTACCATTGCTGCATTGAAGGCAGTTATTACTGAGAAGATTCACGTAATGACCTGAGAGCAATGTGCACGTATTATCAACAACTTTGCATTCAACGGTGCATTCAACTGAATGGCAGACCTCTGGAACATGTACTCTAGGGCTCCACTTGACATTTTTGGTTCCTGTTTGAGATTAGATGATTCCAGACCCTAAAATTTTATCCTTTTACCTTTCAATAAATGTAATTTTCATTGCTCAATCATTTGTGGTCCCTGATTTGTACCCGAACATTTTCTTTCAAAAATTGTGAAGCACTCTGTATATTCACTGAACAATAAGTCTTCACCTGGAATTAAAAGAAAATTCTATCTACGTTTTTTGTAGTTTTGAGATATTTGACTTCAATGTTTGACTAACCTTGACATTATCATAAATTAACAAAAGCATGTTTTTATATACTTACAGTTGTAGAATATTGGTTAGCTTGCCAATGGTCTGACACAAATAGGCAAGTGTAGTCAAAGCTAAAAACAATATTTATTATTGTAAAAATACAACAAATGTGGCACAAGGCCAAAAAGGGGGGTGGAGGAAATGGACGGTCATCACTTGTCTTAATATAAAACTGAGCTAACCACAACCACTGACCCTATCATACAATATTCCTATCACCAAAACAACACATTTATCCATACCTTCCATACTACATCTACCATAATACCTCTTTTTCTCAATGAAAATCCTAAATAATCCCCTTATGTACAAATATTGTCTGTGGGGGGAGGCATAAAAAACAACAATTTTTAAAAGATCCCCAATGAGTATATACAATATTACATATAAAATATTTACAAGAAACTAAACAAAAAAAGTTAGTTACAATCCCCCCCCACAAACTTTAAATGTGGCAGAAATATCGGTTAACCGGACGAAATCGATGTGGGACTATGCAAATAAAAGAAACATTCATACCTCCAAAGCATTCACACAGGCACACACTGATTCATACACAACAACAAATATGAAAAACACACACGCGAAACGAAAAGCGCCCCGCATCCACCAGAAAACTGACATCACTGACCACCTACACGAGGGAGGGGATGGGGAGTTAAACTAAACGAAAAAAAGTGGGGACAGAAATAAATGCGCAAACACACCCTAGCTAAGTTTACTGAAAAAGGAAAGGAAAACTAAAAAGTCAAGTACAAAACTAATCTCGGGATGGGTTGCCCATGTTCAACCCAGGAAAACAATATCCTTTTACCTAACTGGCATCAAAATGCCACTCAAGGTCAGCCCCTTTTACTCGGCACATACGCGCAAGATTCACCCACCTTTTGCCAAATTCTGATGAGGCGAGCCGCCGCCTTTCCGTCCTAATCTTGACTTTAAGCTGATGCTTAAAGAACAAGATCAGTTGGGAAGAAGTGAACTTCTCGCCCTCATAGAATTCCTTCTGACGCGTCATCCAAATCACGACTCTCATAACCCCTAGTAAGCAACAGAACACATAGTGTTCGGCCTTCGTCATCTGCGGCACCACATTGCTACAAACAGAGCTGGCTTCAAGGACAAAAAAACTTTCCCTGCAACATGCGAACCATGAGGCCTTCCACATACCTCCACAACAGCACTACCGCCCTGCAGTGAAAGAAGACGTGACCAATGGTCTCGACTTCCCCCATACAGCAACGACAGTTTGGATATTTCGCCAAGCCTGCTGAACAAAGGCTCTTGCTGACCCAGAGGGCCCCACGAATCACCAGCCAGGTGAGTGATGCCTCAACATTATTGAGGCATTTCAACCCAGGTGCCCAAGGCCATATCGAGCGAGCCTCCTACTTCGTAAGACCGAGCTCGCCAATCAGATCATCTTGAACGGCCCCCCCTAACTAACACTCGATACAATGCACTCGGCTCGTGGTGTACGGCCGGCTTCTTCCTCGCACGAGTGCACACTTCTCAGGGATGGGAAATGTTTACAGGCGTCTTCTTTCCAGAAGGCACCCTCCTCATTCGATCCACGACACATTCGGTCTAGAAAGGTGATGCGAAGCATATGTTGATGAATCTCAATGCTAGGCATACCCAGGCCGCCTTCAGAGGGATGAAGGAAAGCCTCCTCCGAGACCACAGATTAACCGCGATCTCGGCCTTCCCTTGTACCTCAGAACAATTCATTTCCAACTGGATATCAAGACCGAACCACTAGACACCGAGTATCTTGATCGACCCATCCGTCCAGAGGAAAGGTCCAGGAAGAGAAACTCCCTTCCACGCACCCAACCGCAAGCCAACAGACTTATTGCGGTTGATCTTGGCCCCTGTCACCATCTCATACCCACTGATCTCTTTGCTGACTTCATCAATCTCGGCTCTGCTCGACACAAGAACCGAAACGTCGTTAGCATAAACAGAATATCTGGCTGAGGTGGAAGCCCCAGGCAGGGAAATTTCGTGCAGGACCGGATTCGCCTTTAACTAGTGAAGGAATGGTTCCAACGCAAGAACTTAAGGCGAAAGCGGACAACCCTGATGAATGGAGCGAGACAATACGAAAGGTTTCGATCTTACTCCATTCACCTCCACCAGCGCACCAGGGGTCGCTGACAAAAGTCGGATCCAGGAGCGAAAGTAGTCTCCGAAACTGGCCGCCGAAGGGACAGCCTCCAGAAAACGATGGGCAACCCTATCGAAGGCCTTGGACTGATCTAAATTGATCAGCGCGGCTTCACTGTCGACTTGTTCTAAGATCAAGCGTACCATATGAAGGTTATCCTGAATAGTCCTGCCCTTCACAGCACAAGTCTGTTCAGGGCCAATCAGACTAGACAGGACAAGCTGCAAACGGTTGGCTAAGATCTTCGCCAAAATCTTTAACTCGGTGTTTAACATGGTTAAAGGGCGAAAATTCTCTAACCCATCCCTACCGTTCTTGTCCTTACGCAGCAACTTGATCACACCCCTGGTGAAGCGTCGAGGTATAGACCCCTGCTACATCCAGTGGTTGAAAATCAGTTCCAGCAAAGGAACAAAAACGGGCGACTGCCTCAAGTAAACTTCGTAGGGAAGACCATCCAGTCCCGGAGATTTATCAACGCCAACCTGTTTCAGCGCTTCCCAGATTTCCAACTCTGTTATGGGACCCTTGCACCTAGCCGCTTCATCTGCCTGGAGGCAGGGAAAGTCGGCTAAATAGGCATCGAACTGAGCAGAGCTCAGACCGGGCTCCCTGGTGAAAAGATCCTGAAAGTAATCACGAAAGGCCTCGCATATGCCCGCGTTTGTAGTCACGGTCCGCTTATCCGGCAATGTGACGCACACTATATGTCGCCCAGCCGCGTTCCAATTTTCCTCGGCACGCAGTTCAGCGGCCATATTCGTCGCCTCAGAAGACATTCTTTTTAACCTAGCCCTAACTACCAGAGCTTGATCCTTCTTGATAAGCAAGGAGGCCAACTCTGCCTTAGCTAAGGCTATTTCCCCACTAACACAGGATTTCACTGCCCGATCAACTTTTTCTTCTAAAGCCGTTTGCGCCGCTAATCTATCTAGATTGAGTCGACGACTAAAATCGGCAGCAAACGTTCTAATTTTAGATTTTAATTTATCCCACCAGGCGTTTCCCACAACCGCCCCCGTCAATTCCCTCTGAATCATTAGTAGCAGCTGGTCCCGGAAACCCTGCTCACCAAATAATGATGAGTTTAATTTCCAGTAACCAGCCAATCTAACCTTAGGCTTATCTAAGTTTACACGGACCCGGACAAGCCTATGATCCGTATAAACTATATAGTGGAAGCTTGGACACCCTAAGAGCCCTACGTCGACTCTCGTAACTAGGACTCGGTCGAGGTAGCTCGCAAGCGTCCCAGGAGCCGAGTTGCCACTATTTGTCCAAGTCCATGCTACCTCCCGAGAGTGTTCATTCCGGTACTTATCGACAAGATCAAACTCATCGATAAAGCCCCGAAATGGTTTCACGCCCGGGTTGTTAGTACCTTGTTTTTGCCCTATACGATCTATATCGGGGTCAAGGACGGTATTCCAATCCCACGCTAAAACTACCCGACGAGATGTCGTCAAGTATGGCGCGATCTGCCGAAACAAAGCAGGCCGCTCGGCATGGATATTGGGCGCATAAACCCCAATGAAACATAGAACCTTATCCTTTATGGTAACATCCAGCACGCAAAGTCTGCCCGCCGCCTTCAAAGACTTGCTCACTAGCCAAGAGACACCCCTCGAACGACCATCAAAAGATGCTCAATAAAGGGTGAACCCCTTAGACAGTATGTCCTCACGGTCATGAGAAGAAAAACGGGTCTCTTGCACACAATATACATTCACCCCGAGGCGCTGAAGGTCACGAGAGAGCCTCGCCCTGCGAGACTCTGACCTCAGGCCTCGAACATTTAGACTAGCTAACCAGAGAGCCATAGTGAAGACCGGTTAGGGTTGAAGTACTGGTTTGAACATGGACGGGGTAAGGATACCGACCGCCTCTCCCATAGACACATGGCCCATCTCAGTCTTGATGGTACCGTCTTGGTCACAGTGACCGGCAATTTCAATTTCCCTACTACCAGACAGTTGGGGATGGAGAAGAAGGCTTCTTGATTTAAACGGATATCGAAACTCCACCCCCGCTTAGGCTATCGCAAGATGCGGCCAGAATTTCACCGAACTGGGACAGGAAGGCCGCGAGATGTTCCCCGAGAACTAGTGGACGGACCTCATATATTGAAACGCTGGTCCTTCTTCGGCCTAGGTATTCTGTTCTCAGGATCAGATCTTTGGTGATCAAGTCCCTGCTCAAAGCTGCCACGCAATTTTCTGGCGTGGGTAACAATATGTCCCACATGAAAAAGCCTGCTCCTTTCACAACTCTGAGGGGCTTGAACCTCAAGGACTAAAGCGATTTTATCACTGTGTCTTTTGTCGAGTGACAAATTTTGCACGTACGCTTGTCCACGACAAAAACTGACACTATTCGTGTTTCAATTTTTCTTCTAAGAGTCCACCTTCTACGACAAGGTGTGCGTAGCTCTTAGCTCGCTCCAAGAAATTCGCTACATTGATAATACAACTCGGGGGGGGGGGAACTTCCAACAAGAGAGCAATTCCCCGGCCCCAGTCTTCTCTTTAGAGTCATTCTTGGCACTCGTGTCAAGTAGGGTTTTATGGCCATTATTGGCCTCCGTACTTTTTTCAATTTTCTTATTCTTATTTCCATTACTGGCCTCCATACTGGAAGTAAGTGAATTTTTATTTTTCCCAGCGATATCATCCTCGCTAGAGGAACTTGGTCCTAGGGCTGGGTAATCCTTAAGACTGTCTTTATCTGGTGGGTCTTTTTTGGTGGGGTTGAATAAGTGTTTTCTTATAGACTTTCTGTAGTCTGATAAGTTGGCCTTTTTTTTATAGTTAAAAAGGAAGGAGCTTTTTTTTCCTTTTCCATTTTTTTTTATATTTAAAGAGAAGGGAAGGAGGAAAAAGGGGTGGGAAATAATAAAATGAAAAATAACACGCAAAAACACAAAGCTCACCTGAAAGCGAGACAACAAGCAAATAAAAACACGGCAAGAAATAAAACTTACAATAAATTAAAAAAAAGAAAAAACTCCAAGAGCAAAACGAAAAAACGCTAGACAACAAGGATACAATAAAAAAAAACAAAAACACGGAAAACTTAAAGGATATTAAAAAGGAAAGAATAAAAGAATTATTAACGGTAAGTCAAAACAAAAACGAAACACAGACAGAGGTTACAAAAGAAAAGAAATCGGAGATATAAAAAAAAAGAGAATTTAGAGAAAGAAAAAGAGGGGGAAATCTAGAATAAAAGGAATAAAATAAAAAAAATTAAAATAGATAAAAATTTAAAAAAAACGAGGGGGGTAAAAAAGGAAAAGAAAAAATCAAAATGTTTTCAAAAAAAATTCTTAAGAACACAAAAAGACAGACTTAACAAACTTAACAAAGACAACATTCAATAACCAAGGGACAATATCAAAAGAGCAAACGGGCAGCAAAACAGCAGTCAGAAAAAGTCCAGGCTAGACAAATAGCCAAAGCTAAAAACTGACGAGTCATTTCATGGAGAAATATATGGGTGAATAAAGACCACTCATGCAAATGTATTGGGCAGGTCCATTGTAGCAAAATGGACCAACCTAACTGGTGTATTAGGCACTCTCCTATAAAATGAGGTAAAATCAGTTGGCTTGTTCTACAAGGAAACAGAAGGCGGCAGCCATGTTTTTATTCCAAAACTTTAAATAGGGCCTTGCAGATAGAGCATACCATGGACCATAAGTAAAAATAAAAAATTACAGTTTTCAATAAATGTAATTTCCATGACTCTATCATTTGTGGTCCTTGATTTGTGCCAATCATAGTTTAAAAAATTGTGAGACACCCTGTACAGTTTGTGGCAGAAATACCTCCCACATAATGGTATGACTATTTGAAATGGTACTTTTATCAAGCTAATGTCTTATCGTTTTCTGGGAGGTATGTGTATAATAACTAAGCATTGATTTTTCTTAAGAAAAACTTTTTTTTTTTTTTTTTTAAACATGCAGATAATATAAACTTTTTCATTTCACCCCAAACAAGGCACAAATGCCACTAGTGTGCTGTGGTTTACGGGAAGTGAAAGAAAGGCTGAGTAGAGGGAGGATTGAGGAAATGGGCAAAAAATGAGTGGGATTCAAGAAGATAGCGATTGAGTTTGCTTTTAAATTTTTGAAGATTATATTTATCAAGGAAGTAAACAGAAGAGAGTTCCACAGGTGAGAAGTGTGAGAGAGAAAAAAAAAAAAACTGATGCGATAGAAGTTTGCATTTAGCTATTTCAACAGTAAATGGGTGAGACCTGGATGCCAATCTGGTAGCATGCTCAAATTCATATAGTCAGAGCACCAAAAAAAAATTGCTTGCCGGAGCAGTTGCCATGAAAATATTTGTACAAAAGACAGAGGGAAGCCACATCACGTTAGTGAGAAAGTGACTGAAGTTGAGATGCCTAGTTAGGATTGATTCAATTACTGATCCTTTGATTTTGTCAAGAATCTCGAGATGTACAACAGGAACACCAGACGAGATATGGCAACAGTATGAAGGCTGGAGAAAGTATTAGCGAAAACATTGAGGCAATAACAAAAGCAACATAAAGAATCGTCTCTTCTTCTTAATCACCCTGTGAGAGTGCTTTGCTGGACTTCCCCAGAGGAGGAATAGGCCATTACCCTACTATGCTGGTGCAATTGCATGTTGGTAGGGGGGCTCACAGCACCTGGTATTCACAAGCGGTCACCTCTCTAGACTCTAATCAAGTTCAACATTACTTACCTTTAGTGATTGAACGAGAACAGGTGTTTTCAATTTTTTTATGGCTGTAAGCAATGATTGAGTTAAAGAATTACAAAAACTTAGGGAATCATTACTTTTATTTGAAAAACTGGTCACCTATCTCGACATTAAGCAGGATCAACATTACTTTGTTGACTGGATGAGAACTAGTTACAATGTGATTTGGCAGTAAGCAAGAAAGACTTGAAATGGGAAGTTGTGGAGACTCGTGATCTGAAGAGACAAGACACATAAAGTACTAGTGTATGTATATTTGGTGTTAAGCAAATATTCTATTTTGCCAATAAGCAATATTTATTACGAACTGTCTTTGGAAACTCATTCACTGCTCATGTATTTGCTATTTTTCTCAAGACTATTACTTTTAATTGAAATAAAGCATTTGGTTGATGACTGGATTATTCAGAATCTGTTATTATTTTTCACCATGCCTTGCAAAACTGGTGAACTTGCTGATCGCCTGGAAGAAGACATACTGAAGTGTCATAACGCATTTTCATAATCATAAAATATGCAATGCTGTAACCCCAGATGGACCATAAATCATGAGAAATGGTATTTGATACAATGTTGGCATCTGCTTGCTGATTTAAAATGATGTTCCCTTCCCATCAGGGCATCTGAACAGTGCACTCTGCCAAGACGGACTTGCCGACCACTCAGCAGAAACGCTAATGTCAATGACCAATATCGAAAACTCATAATAGTAATAGTAGTAGTAATAATAATAATAATAATAATAATAATAATAATGTGGGCTTTATATCACTTTGTATCCTATCAAAATCCAAATGATGTAAAAAAAAAAAAAAAAAAAAAAATTGTTGGAGATTAGAATGTGGACTACTCCTACTGAGAGGGCAGTGTCACTGTGTGCCAATTGTGCTTGGTTGAGGGCCAGCACATTTACATGGTCAGCAGTTGTCATGTCAGAAGTGACCAATCAGGTGCATCAGGTTGAAGTTATTGCCAGGGATGCATCATGTAAGGCAGGTGTTATGGTTCAGGTAACAGTCACTTTCTGCTACAGTGTGTGTTGAATACAGGAATGTTCTTTGGAAACTGGTTGTGTTCAGTCAGTGCCACTTGGATGAAGAATTCTTACTTAGATTCAGACTAATGTCACGCCCTCTTTTATCATCCCAATATTTTAGCTGTTGTGACATAGTGTCTCGTTCCAGGTGTCTGTGGATACAGGTAGCCTGCTTAATGTGCAGAAGTAGATTGTTCTTATTTTGCCGTCTGTGTTTTTTCTTTTCTTTTAAATGATATATAGTTATTATGAGTCCTACTTGTAAATGGACAATAACCTTAAGAACTAAAGTGGCATTTTGTGATTCTGAGTTCAATCCCTGGTTTGGGTAATACAAACATAGGCTCAGTGGAAACAACTAGCAACTGGGCAGTATTAAGAAAGAGAACAAATGTCTGTTAGGCATGATTAGTGGACAAGAACATCTACTCACATAAATGACATTTTAGCAGACATTAAACCTTTTCATGAGACATGCATATGTTGATAACCCTAACAGCAGCAGCAACCTTTATTAGCTTTTATGCATATATATATATGTTTTAGCATAACTACAAATGATAATTTACATAAATACGGTAGTAAATACTGTATGTTGGTCTGTAGTTGGAGATTCATTGTGGAATTCATTTGACTCACTTCTAGCAGTTGACTACAACTTCTACATGCTGCTGGTGAATCTCATATGGGTTGTTCTTGTTCAAAGTATTATCGTTCATTACCAACCTTTGTTTGATTATTCTGTTCAGTAACCTTCCCTAGGTTACAACAATATATAAAACAAACAAATACTAGAAACATGCATGTTGTAAATCACAAGAGGCTAGCTGTCTTTCACTTTGGACCAAGATCAGGGTAGGACACTAAAATTAGTGCTCTGTGCAGTAGATGCACATGGCATAGACAATGCACGTTACTCACTAACAGAATAATTTCAACTTTCCCTTCATTCTTTATGCAGACTATTAAGAAAATTCCTTGAATTTGCCCTTTCTTTCAGCAATTGTCTTTAAAATTTTCTCTACATGAAAAACCTCTTCAATAGAATTTTTTTATTCTAATCTTATTTTGTTTCATTCTTGTTTGTCTATTTCCTCAACAAATTCAACACATTTATTTTTGGTTGTCAGCACATGACACCTTCTAAACTGCAAACAATGTCTCCTAATCCAGTAAAAAAAAAAAAAAAATGATGTATTCAGTTTGAAATTTAATGGAGATAACCTGGATTGCAAGACACCTGAAGAAGGCCAGAAGAGACAATGGCTGAAACATTGTGATTATTATGCAAACAAGTACTATTCATTTAATGCTGAAAAGAGTTGAAATAAAAGAACAAACTTAGAAAACAATATTAATAATTTAAATGGAAGAAGCATGTGAGAGATGGACATGTGTTTTGGTTTGCTTAATAAAATTCAACCATTTTTGCAGAATATTTGTTTTGGTTGTTATAACAATGTTTTGTATGATCCATTCATCAATGCTAAACCCTTGAAATACCTCCGTGTAGGGATCAGTTATAGTATGGGAGATAAATAAATTGAATGCAGAAAAGGCTATTCTGGGAAGTGTTTTAACAGAGGGCAGAAAGTGTGATATTAAAATCTGAAGGGCATTGGGTTAGCAAAGATACTTTTCAAAATCTAAACTGCGTGCTAAGAAACAGGAAAACTTTATTAGAAACAAAGAGTACCAAACTGTTGTGTGATCTGTCATCCTATATGGCAGTGAATGTTGAACAATCTCATCAAAGATGAAGAAAACTTGAAGCAACATAAATGTGTTTTTACAGAAGGATGCTGAGGATACCATGGACCAAATATGTGAGCAATGACAGTTATAGAGAAAATGGAAACAAAAAGGAAACTTATACTTAACATGAGGAAGAGAACCAAAATTTCTAGGACACATAATGAGGGTAGAGGGCTTGGAAAATTTGTTACTAACAGGAAAGATTGAAGGCAAGAAGGATAGAGGAAAATAATGCATAACATATTTAGGAAGGTGGAATAGGATTTGGGAGAAATAACAAAGACAAAATTTCTTAAGAGCTACAAAGAGCTGGAAATTATTTAGAGCAATGATCACCCACATCCTGTGGGGACATAGCACATCAAGAAGGGGTATTTTTGTCCAATACCTCAAGATGCTACTAAACGAAAATATTAGCTTACAAACTGGATTCCTGTTATTAATCCACCTTGTCAGACCTAGATTCTCGCCTAGATGTCGGGCATGGTGTTCAACTCATTCAGAAATATCTGAACCGTTAGCTGTATACTCCTGGTTCCTCAGATCATTGATTAAAAATGGCTTTGACAGAATGAACTCTGTACGTATTATAGAGGAACTTTCTTCATCACATCTTGTGGACTGGTGCTACAGAATTATGGACAAAGAACTTTACCAAATAACAGAAATCCCTATAGTGTGAAAAGTTATGACAGTAGCAACAATTAAACTGTTTAGCACATACAAATCTGAGAAAAATGTGGCATAATCAAGATATTGCACTTTCTGTACTACTTGAAACAAAAGTTAAGTTTGGAAACCTTCATTTGTTACCAGAAAGAGTCATAATGGTTAGTGGCCTTGAGAAACCGACATTTTTGAAAAACTGTTTTGAGAGAAAGATTTTATAAATTTCAACAGACTGTAATGCTAACTGTTCAGCCAATGAATGCTGACTTTATCCTAATAAGGAAATGTCTAATCTAACCATAACCATTCTACAGCCTTTGTCACGTATACAATCCTTAAGGAAAGAGTGAGGTCTTTTTTCTTTGGAGAACAGTACTGAGCAGAAAGCAAATGATGGGAACTATTGTGACAGGTTCAGCTTTAAATAAATATATAAATATATATATATATATATATATATATATATATTTTATTTTTTATTTTTTAATTTTTTTTTAAGCATTTCACTCCCAAGCAATCCAGGATGCCACTAACATGCAAGAGGTTACAGAGAATGGGAGCAAGAGTAAAGAGGCATGATAGAGGAAAGGATGAAGAGAAGGACAGGGAATAGGTCAGGGCATCTAGAGAAATTCACTGACATTACATTTGATTAGTTGGAGATTATATCTATCAGGGAAACAAGTAATAGGAAGGGAATTCCACAGATGGAAAGTGTGAGACATGAAGCTATTGGAGTAGAAGAGACGGACGCATTTAACCGTTTCGACAGTGAAAGGGTGAAACCGTGATGCCAGCCTAGTAGCACGCTTAAATTCATGCAGTCTGGGAACTAGCGAAAGTAGGTTGTTGGAGCAGTTACCATGAAAGTATTTGTAAAAAGACAGAGGGAGACGATGGCATGTCTGTGAGAGAGCGACTGTAGACGAGATGCCAGATCAGGACCAACCACATAGCATATCCATCTCCAGATCTTGTTGAGGACCTTAAGGCAAACAGTGAGGACACTAGACCATATATGGCAGCAGTATTCCATGTAAAGGCGAATGGTTGATTTATAGATTTGAAGGACGGACTCGGATAAAATAAACTTTTTGGCATGACACAGGGAACCAACTTTCCTTGCGGTGGATGAAACAATTGATTCAATGTAATTGTTCCATCTCAGGTCAGTGGACAGTGTGAAACCAAGCAGTCGCAAAGAGGTGCTCTAAATGCATGGATTTGATCAAAGGAAAGTCTCCACTCTAGCTTTAATGCAGTAGTGTGCCGAATGGGAGGGGGGCGAGAGGGTGCGATGGCTCTGAGCATTCATATCCAATCAAGGAGTGAAATAAAAATTAAGTTTTTGAAATTTGAAATAAAGTGTTTATTTCATGTTTCATCTGTTTTTACGTATTTAAAATGTCTTCCTTTCTTGCATTTCTCAGTACTAACTCCCACCCCACTAGTTGAGTCTTAGGGGCATATAATCAAGGAGTTGGCCCTGGGCATCACCAAACCTCTGCACAACACAGCTTTAACAACTGTTTCAATTTGCAGCAATGTGTTCAAATATCTGCCATATGTTCTTGTTGCTGTAGAGGGAATTTTGAATCATGTCACTTCTTAATTTGTGTGGAGATTCCCAGGTTTGAATGAATAAAACCACTGCTTTGGGGAAGATGTAAAATAGTTGTGATAAAAAAAAAAAAAAAAAAAAAAAAAATTAGAAAATATTTACATTGACTATTGAATAAAGCAGTTGACATTAGGAAGCTGAAATATTAATAGCTTGAAGCTTCGTTATTTCCAATATAATCTTTGAAGCTTTTGCATTAATTTGATTGTAAGCTCCAATTATTTGTATTTTTTTTTTTGTTTTCCCACCTTGTCACTCTGCTATCCAAATGTTCATAGATTGTTAATATTTAATGATTGAATAAGACTTAACTTTCGCGACCATCCAAACTTTGAAAGCCTCACCATGTCTCTTTGAAATGCAATTTATGAATTAGGAATGAAATAACAAGAAAAAAGACATTTTCTTCAGATTTGACAAGCAAGTTGGCAAACTTGATTTAATCCTTAACTTGCATTGAATTCCAATATGTAGAATTAATGCTCACAAATGGATGCATTTATTTTTTTTTTCTCTGCAGGTCGGAGGTGGGAAAGATTTAAACAGGTGAGAATCGAGTGGAGAAATATTCTTTACTTAACTTAAATCACAAAGATTAGAATTTTGTTTTTTCGAGAATTTTTTTCTTCCTGCAACATCTTTTCACACCTCCAATCCACTTGTCCATTTTCCCCGCCTCCCACACTGCCATACTGTCTACTAAGAATATTTGCTGACATTATGTTATCTAGTAATTAGAAATGAATATTTTTTTTTTTTTTTTAATGGTAATCTTATAAGGAAACATTTGACTGAGCAGCCAGTACTACTCTGGGTCAAAATTTAGAAAATCTTTCTCCAAAAACCTATTTTCTGGAAAATAGGTTTCTCAAGCTCAGTAGCTGTTATCACTCTTTCCTGTATTGATGGCGGTTTCCTTCCTAACCTTTTTGTTTGAAGTAGTGTGGAATGTCGAATTCTTGGTTGTCTTTATTTTCTGTGACTTATTTGTGATATCCATTTGTCACCAACTTGTATAGTTCTTTGTGATTCCATAGCACCAGTCCACAAGGCTTGAAGAAAGACGGTCTTTGACTCGATCCAGAACCTTAATTTTTTTCAAAGCCATTTTTGACCATTTACTTTAAAAAGAGGTTTTATAGAGTTGGGCATTTAGATATTTCGGAATGGATTTGATGCTATGCATGGCCCCCATATGAAAACCTTGATCTAATGAGGCTATTTAAGAACAAGATTTTCAGGTTAATGTTTTAGTTTTGTATCAATTTGTGGTGTTGTGTGAAACTCTCTCTCACACAGTTTGTTCTATGTTCAATTTCCTTATCTCCTATACTAAATTTGTTATAACTGATGCATATGCTGGGGTATTTGAAGTGTTTAGTATGTACTAATTTCACATCCTGAAGTTTTATGGGGTACTATCACTGCTTTCATTCCAATTCCAGATCATAATTTCTGTTTTGGAAAGGTTTATCTTTAGTCCTGTCTTTTGGAACACTTGGTAGAGGATAATTTTCTGTTCAAAATCATTCTTATTCCAACTATGAATAATCTATGTTGTCGCAATATCCCTCTCATCATCAGTAAATTAGCCTCTGAGATGCTAGGTCAAGACCAGTAGCATTGCAAATTCTTCTTGTTATTTTTATCACATATCTCTAAATATATAGGAGTAGCAGCAATATTCAAAGCATAGATGAATGGTAGACTTATAAATATGTAAGATTCATGTTAGAAAAATTGTCTAGTACGACATAGTGAACTAACTTTCTGAGCAGCAGTCACTTCATGTCAGTGGAAAACATTAGCCTAAGAAGGTGCAGGGAGTCACTCACCTGGAGGTTTGCATCAGCCATACTGATGGAATGCAGAAAGGGTTCTCTCAGACAATTAATATAGAGCAGTTTCTTTTTGAAGGCGTTAAAATTAACAAGCATTCTTGTCTCAGTTAGCAGCAGATTGTAGTTAATTTTTGAGATCAGCTGCCAATTTGACCATAACCAATTTCATCAGAATTGGTATTTAAAAAAAAAGACTTAAGTCAAGGTAGTGGAATAAATGATCCTGACAGCATCAGCATCTTAGATTACTGGTCAAATAATGCTCTTTTATTTTCCAACATATAGGCCATCTTTGAAGAAACATAAAAATATAATATTAATAGCCTTTCCACTTCATTATATCCATGAGTAATTTTTGGCAGTAATCAATTTAAGATGAGCAACTAAAGATAGAAACTACTTCATTGTGAATCATTTTATAATTGCCTGTGTGCAGGCATAGATGATCTTCAGGGCTGGTGCAAAGATCTTGTGACCCCACCCCGAATCTGATACACCTTCTCTCTCCACTGTATTACAATTTTCATAAAATAGTATTCATACAAAATACAAATTTTATTGTAACCTAATTATGCACAGTAATGGATCATATGCAATATAGGTGAACAATTCAACTAGAAAAACTGAAAATAAATACAATGTATCTAAACACAAATCTTAAATTAAATCAAGATTTTGCAGCAATTTTTAACATCCACTTGAGATTTTCTTGTTGAAAAAGTTGAATAATTGTAGCACATTCAACATTATGGATAAAAAAAAGAATTTTATATTGTGTCTTTTGACACATGATCAAAACAAATTCCTGGATTTGGCCAAAAAAAAAATTTCCTAGTATGATGTCAAAATCTGAAACGTTTTCATTCTTTAATAGTCGGTTGTGCTTAGTTTAATTCATAATGTATAAAAATGTTGGTAGAAAAATGTAAATGTTAATAAGATAGCAAGGGTCACAAAACGCTACCTGGTGCCCTCAGTCGGGAGTCCTGGGGTAAGTATTCACTAGTCTTGACCTTCTATGTGCTGTCACCCTTCAGAACATGATGAAGCCTATTTGGAAGCCTCTGATGAAGAATGGACATACAAAAATTCTGAGTAAAGATATTAGATTTCCAGTAACATTGAATTGAAAAATAGATATGTGGCCTAGTGGATTGAAGCAGTGGTTAAAGTGTAGCTCGTTTTTTTGTCAGTTTGAAATTGAATAACTTGATTGGGTCAAGCAGAAATTCATACAATAGTTCAATGGAAGAACCAGACAGATCAATTGACAAGTGAGAATTAATTGATACAACATCTCACCTCAGCATGAAAAGTGAGGACAACACACCTTTTGTTGATTGAATAAATGGTTTAGCTCAAAATTTCAAGAAAATCACTGAGGAAGTCACACGCTGAAGTATACAACACTGCATATAAAATCAAAAGTCAGTATACATACCAGACAAGGATATTATGAATAAGGTCAACCATAGTCAGGTTACTGCAAATTCCACAATTCTTTCCTTAGCGGCATGCTATGTGCTTTACCAGAGCTAAATACGGTCTTGAATTCAGAGCTCTCCTTCTCTTAGACTGGTTGCCAACCAAGGCTAGAGCCCATACTTTTTACTCATAGTTGGCAGTTTTGAATTCAGTTGTCTTGGCCTAAACTGGTTGCCACCCAAGGCTATAGGACCCAGTCTGTCTTATTTATCCATAACAGGATGGAAAAAAGTGGATTTATACTTTTCCCAATGCTATTTGCACATAAGTGAATTTTAATAAACTCAACTGGAATTAGAACTTGGCTCTTTGATTCCTCAATCCAAGCTGCTATACAATTACTCCACCTTGCCTCCAAAGAAAACGATATAATTTGAATATTATTTATTTATTTATTATTTTATTTTTTTTTAACATTACATTTCTCACCTTCTTCTCCAGGTAGGTTTTGTGACCTGCCACTCCAAAAGACCCTCCATATATTGAAGTCTTCTCTTAGCATATGTAGTGAGATTGTACCCATTCACTGCATAGCTTAAATCAATTTTTTTCAAAACTTCAAGAAAGTTACTGAGGAAAGCTCATCAAATCAATTTCAGTTCAGAATTTGAATCCAAATTGGTTTTATTATTTTCAAAATGATAAATAGACTGAAAACTTAACTCTTAATTTCTAAAATTCTTACTTTTGACACTAGGATTTCTCAGACACAATGCCTTAAGGTGTATGAAAAATGCAGCTTTACTGGAATAGTATTTGTTCAAGATGAAGAAAAATATCTTTAATAGAAATGGATATGTTTTGTATGTTATTTAGTGATATGAAAATAACTGGTTTCTGTTCAAAAGAAAATGTGCAGATGGTGTAATGGATAGCGACTCTGAATGAGAAATCTGAGAGCAGGGTTCAAATTCCAGTCTTGTTCATTACATTCACTTATGTGCAAACACTCTTGGGAAATGTGCGAATCCATCTTTTCCTCCCAGCTATGGGTTAAATAGGAGTTGTATCTGGAAAAACAATTGTTATTCACAAAACAAATTATTAATGTGATATTCACTTGCTAAAAAAAAAGAGAAATCATTCATATAGTCTCAAAAATGTGTTTCAGCTTAAAATTAACCCATAATGGGTTGATAAGCTGTCAAAAAAACAAATCAGTCAAACAAAACTGTTAAAAACCAATGATCATCATTAATATGTTGAATTTATCAGGGCTGGATTATCCTATAGGCTACAGCCTAGGGCCCTTAAGCTTTTTTTTTTTTTAGTTCAGAAAGTTTAAATCTTAGAAATTTTATAGCACTATGATTTTAATTTTCTAGATGTTATAACTTCTAAATAATTTTATAAACTGAGATGATATCAATATGACAAACTCATATTTATTTTGATTGTTATAATGCTGGTTAAAAAAAAATTATATGGTTGTGTTGAAATATGTGATAATTTGGTTTGCAATAAATAGTAAAATAGTGATATTTCTTGAAGAATATTTTTATTGACAAACAAAAGATTGGATTCTAGTTTATTTAAAGAATTTGCTATAAGTTTTACTTAAAACTTAAAGCTGTGTAAATGTCACTAACATATATCATGAGTAAAAAAAAAAAAAAATATTCAAGATGGATGCTGATGAATTAGAGAGTGACTCTGTCTGAGGCATAATTTAATTAGCCTAGGGTACCCCAAAAGGTCATAATCCTGTCCTGGCCTTTATTTAATCAGTCAGTCAGCACTTTAGTGTTGTCAGATGCTTGAGGCAGTCAACACTGTTCATGTTGAAGGGTTAGCATTCAACAACCTGATGTCATTTCAGTCCTTATTCCCTTGTCTCAGGTTTTCTCTGTTCCAGTTTCCAGCCACCCAGACTCTAGTTTTCCATTAAGAATCCACTAGAGGACTTGTAGAGCATGTTGGTAGGAGCCTTGCTGCATGGCCAAGCCGTTTTGTCTGCCGCTTCAAAATTTCCTTTGGAATGGGAGAGATTGGCTGGTTTTGGAACTTTGTCTTCGGTTACAAAATGATTGCACTTGACTTGGAGTATTTCCCTGAAGCAGTGCATCTGGTTTCTGCTCTTAGTTGGATTTTAGGTGCTATGTTTCAATGTCACAGAGTAAAGTAGAGATGATGGTGAAATTGTTAGATCAGATCTTAGTTTCTAGGGTGAATTTTTGCTTTTAAAGTTTTTACCAGACTTGTGAAGTCTGTTGATAAATTAATATTGTTTGTTTTGTTTAATTTGTAATTATTAATATATTTTTTATTCATTCTTTAATACCCCACTTTTTCATTTTATCTTTATTTTCATCTTGCTCTTTCCTTGATTTAAAAAAAAAAAAAAAAATAATTTCACTCTAAGCAAAGGTGATAATGCCACTAAGATGCAAGGGGCTACTGGGAATGAAAGAGAAAGAAAAAGTCTTCAGAAGGAATTGAAAACCCAGTCCCAAACAGGAAACAAGGGATAAACCTCTACTCCTCTATTAACCCCAAGAAAGGTGATAATGCCACTAAGATGCAAGGGGCTACTGAGAATGAAAGCGAATGAAAGTCTTTAGAAGGAATTGAAAACCCAGTCCCAAACAAGGGATAAACTGGTACTCGTCTATTAACTCCAAGCAGGTTATAATGCCACTAAGATGCAAGGGGCTACTGGGAATGAAAGCGAATGAAAGTCTTTAGAAGGAATTGAAAACCCAGTCCCAAACAAGAAACAAGGGATAAACTGGTACTCGTCTATTAACTCCAAGCAGGTGATAATGCCACTAAGATGCAAGGGGCTACTGGGAGCAGAAGAAAATGAGAAAACTTGAGTGAGGAGAAATGACAATAAAAGAATATGATTCAGGAAGATGGAAGATGACAACTGATGTTGCATTTAAATTTTTGAAGATATGTGGCAGGGAAGCAAGAAACCAGGAAAGATTTCCAGAATGCAAAAAAGAAACTATTAAAATAGAACATACGGTTGCATCTAGTTAGTTTAACAGATTGGAAGAGGCTATTTTTCTGATCCTGGTAAAATAAACAAACATGCTTTTAAACTTATTTTACCAGTCTTGATAAAATAGACCCCCAGGCTATTCTGCCGGTAAATATTTTTTATTATTATGTTAAAACACAGATTTAATACAGAAGTTTATTTATTTTCACCATCAATTGTTAAGACAAATTAAAATCTTTTCCCCCCCATCAATTGTAAAAAACACAAGTTAAAATGATTTATTCATCATCAATTATTAAAAGAAATATAGAAGTCTCTGAATATTTTAAACAATTCAGACATAAGTCTCTGTGAATCCCAAATCTGCTCTTGGGCATGGTTCTTTTGTCAATACACTTCAGGTGCTCCCACTGAAGATAAGTCACAGAATCGATGTTGTTCAAGTCCTGCCTACGCACGACCACTGCACATTCGAAACACTATTTATATGTACCAGCTAAATAGCCTTGATGTCTCTTTTACTGGGACCTTCAAAATTAGCTGTTATCACTCTTTTAGCTGTTGCTGCTGTTGTATGTCCTCAAGTGTTGTGGCTTCTGTTATCTGGTAAAGTTCTTTGTGATATTGAAGTGCCATTCCACATTATTCAAAGAATGATTGTCTTTGCCGAGATCCACAGGCTTCCCTCTTTCAAAGCCATTTTTAACAAAGTTGTATAGAGCTAAGAGCTTAGGCATTTCTGAATGGGTTTGACACCATATATGGCATCCACATGAAGGTCTTGATCTGATGAGGCCATTTCAGGATATGACTCGAGTTTTCAGGTGTTGGTTTTGTAGCAATTTGCAGTGTTGGGTGAAACTACCTCTAACACAGCTTATTCTATGTTCAATTCCCTTATCTCCTATTTTAAATTTGTTATGACTGATCGATGCAGCAGGGTATTTGAAGTATTTTGTATTTACCAAATCCACTTCATGAATTTTTATGATGGGTTCAGGGTACATGCCATCATGGATTTCATTCCAATTTTATCTCATTGTCTCTCTTTTGGAAAAGTTTGAATTGTATTTCTTGGAATACTTGGTAGAGGATGTTGACTTTTTTTTCAAGATCATTCTTATCCCAATAATGAATGCCTATGCCATTTACAATACCTCACTCATCTGCAGGTCATTGTCCTCAGGAGAGAAAGCTGGGTTTCTGGAATGTGTTATGGAATGCTTAAATAAGGTTTAAACATCTCTTAACATCTATGCTTGTAAATGTATAGGGTATGAGGTCAGGTCAAAGTTCAGGAGTCAGGTTGGATTACTGGATGTCATAGTTCAATAGAGTTTAAAAAAACTAATGTCCTCATTTTTATTTACATTATTCACATGTGGACAGTTGTTGGTATCATAACATTGTGCACTTCAGCCTTCATCAGGTGTGTGTTGTGATAACAACATCAAAGATGTGAACAATAGTTCGCATGTAAATAATAATAACTTTTCCTCACAGAAATGATCAAATTGATGTGCCCCTGATATGATATACTAATGAAAGTGGGCAGAAAAAAAAAAAAAAATTGGAAAAGTTTTGCCTCTATTAAAACAGAAGTAGCAATAACTGAGCAGGACAAAAAAACCCAAAACAAAACAAGAAATGAATAAGACATGATAATGTCGAGACCTTGATAACAGAAGAACAATCTGCTCCTGTATATTAAGTAAAAGGTTCAGTTCAAAATTACCTGAGGTTACCCAGATTGACAGACGGCTGAAGAAGGCTGGAGTTGGGATCCGACAGTCGGGACATTGTGATAATAGCAACAATGATAAAGACATTAGTCGGATTGTAAATAATGGCGGAAAACAAAATTGACTAAAGTGTTAAGATATCAAAAGGGTTTTAAATATTTTCATTTGAGCACTGAGTATCACATTAACATGAGAAAGCACATGTTAAAACTTTTATGATCAACTCTGGATACTGGTTAAAGTACTTTTCATGACTAACAATTTCTGTCAGCTTTATTTATTGCTGATAAATGGAGAATTTTTTTTTTTTTTTTTTTACAATCTGAAGTTAAGAATTGCTTTTTACTTCATCATACTCAAATTTCCACAAAACGATCATCAGGGAGATAACTACTTGAATTTTTGCTGAATTAGAGTTAAAAAAAAAAAAATTTTTTAGCATTTATATGGTATTTGAAAATTTCTTGAAAAATATATTTTTTTTTCTGTGTAATGTCTCTCTTACATGGCAACTTTAATATAGTAATTTTTTGATAACTAAACTGAAAAGCCTACTTTTAAGATCTTTTGAAATTTAAAAATATCTCTTCATACTGCTTAGTACTCATGGCCACATCGCATTGAAACTCTGATTCCTGTATGATCACTGAAGTTGAGCAACATCTAGCCTGGTCAGTACCTAGATGGGTGACCACTCTTGAATACCAGGTGCTATAAGCTTGGATTTGTGGATGGTGTAATGGATGATGGCTCGGAAATGTTAATCCGAGCTCCAGTTTCTGTTGGGTTTGTCTTATTCACTTATGTGAAAGTACCTATCAGAAAAGATATCAATCTACCTCTTCTCCCCACCAGCTATGGATTAATTAGTAAGACTTGTCTCACTAAAACATTATCTAAAAAAAAAAAAAAAATCTTATAATTTAAAAAAAGTATTATTTGACTTCAAATAACCTGCAAAGGGTTGCTAAACCATAGAAAACAAATAAATCAATATACTGTCTGGAAAAGGTTTGGGGAGAAAAAAAAAAAAAAAGTAAAAAAAAAGAGTAACAGCTCTCCTATTCATGTTTGTAAAACTTAAACAATTTTCCCTAATATGAATATTCAGTTGATGTAACATAGCATAAATGTTTTATTCATTGTGAAATAGACTTGTCAGATGCTGTAATGAAAGTTTGGCTGTAAAAAAAAAAAAAAAAAAAAAAAAAAATAATTAACAAAATACGACTTATTTTGAGCTTAAGTCTTGGTACTTATCACTGTCTTGGATTTTCTCCTGTGCAATCAGTGGGCCTGTCTCTTTACTTGGCTTGCAAGGATGATGAATGTCAGTATGTTAATCCATACTGGGGTTTCTCTCTAGCCGAGCTTACAGTAAATTAGAGCAGCCTGTCAAAAAAGTAGTGTATTTGCATTCAGTGCTCAAGCATTTATTTTCGAAAATCGTAATCAAAATACGAACGTGATTGATCGATTGGGAGAAATGGAATAACTTGTGCTGAGATTAAGAGTACAACAATATCTTTAATTGTTAGCCTGTAGAAATTTTCTTTAAAATTAATTTGCTTGTTTTATATTTTTTAGCTCCCCCCCCACTTGTTTTGGAGCCTATTTCTCTGTTTTCAATATTTTCCTCCTCTTTCTCTCTTTCTCTCATTTCCCATTTTTCTTTCTTTTTTTTTTCGATACTTTATTTCCTTTTCTTTTTCTTTTCATCTCTTTCGTCCCCTTTCTAACCTCCATTACCAAAATGTGATTTATTACTTGCCATTCACCTGACCACCTGTTTGTTGGCAAATGGTGTTTTACCACCTTCGTTTTTTTCATATCAATTTGCCTGTTCTTTGACGCTACACCCCCTCTCAGTTTATTCGATCTGAGTTTATTAAAATCATTTAATTTTACCAGTTCTCCTTCTTTCTTCATTCCTCTTCATTAGTGCCTTGTCATCCAGCAAAATGGATCTTTGAATTTATAATTCGATTCAATTTAAATAGGATAGCCAATGTCGGCCTTGTGCAATACTTTGCAAATGATCACTTCAACCCTGCTGGAGTTGTCAGAAGAAATGCTTGCTTCAACATGGTTTATGGATCAGAGGCAGCAGCAGGACAAAATGAATGTCCATTCCCAGTAGAGACTTATTAGTTTGTTCCATCTTGTATATTGAATACATTTGAAGGCTTCATTTATTGATGTGCGTGAGGCTACAAAAAGACTGGCTTGTTTGTTGAACATTGTTTACTCAAAGGAACATTGTGTGTGTTTATTGCAGCTTTTGTAGATAACAGAATTTGTAAAGATATATTCATGATGTCTCGTTCATGGGAGGTGTGGGTAACCTTGACATATTTGGGAAGGATATTAGAATAATCTAGAACCCATACTGCATACGGATAGAAAATGAGTTCAGAAAATATACGAAAGTAGAAAGGGGTGTAAGGCAAGGATGTGTCTTCTCACCAGACTTATTCAACCTATACTGTGAAGCAATTCTGAGAGAATTTAATGTCCTAACAAGATCAATTAATGGTGGTCACAGTCTTAAGATTACATATGAAGATGACACAGTGTTGATAGCAGACATAGAAAGAGAACTGCAAGAACTTCTACAGAATGTAGTGAAGGAAAGTGAGAAGAAAGGACTAAACATCAGTTGCAAGAAGATAGAATTTATTGCTGTCAGTAAAGAAAGAGCCCAACAGGCAAATTATAAATTGGTGATATTAAAATCCAGCAAGTAATGATTTAGATATCTGGGAAGTGTTTTAAGAGAGAATGGAAATTGTGACACTGAAGGCACATTGGGATAGTGAAAGTGGCCTTCCAAAAGCTAAGCAAAGTATTAAGAAACAGGAAAATTTTGTTAGAAACAATGAAAAGAGTACTGAACATAATACCACCTATATGGCAGTGAATACTGGACTATCACCTCACAGACGAAGAAGAGACTTGAAGCAAAACAAATGTGGTTCTACTGAAGGATGCTGAGAATACTATGGACTGAACATGTGAGCAATAACAGTTTTAGAGAAAATGGAAACAAAAAGGATACGTATACTTAGCATGAGAAAGAGGGAGTAGAATACAACACATAGAAGCATGAGTATGTGTAAATGGTTAGAACAGGGATTAGGAGAGATAGCAAAAAGATAAACTTTACTAAGAGCTACAAAGGACAGGAAATTGTGGAGAGCCATGATTGCCTTTATATCCTGAAGGGAGTCGGCACATAGAATCAAAAGGCAAAGAGTTAGCTCGGATTTATGCAAGTGTAAAAGTTAATGCAGGTTGAAAGATTTTACTTTCATTCAAGTTCCTTGTCCCAACTTATTTCACTCTTTGACTTTGCAGTGATTGGCTACTTTTGTATAAGTACTAGTTTTCACAGTTCGGAACTGAAGATTAAAAATGGTCATTTTCAAGGCTTGTTGGCAATTTCCTACTTAGAATATGAGAACAACAAGCATTCCCTAACCCCAGACTAAATTTTAAAGAAATGTTACTATATGCAAGTAAGGGTGAATGCAAGCATGAGATTTATGTAGATGCCTCACCATGGAACAATGGTTAGCATTTTAGCCTAGTCACTCATTACAACTCGTGCAATTTAAATCCTTGCTGGTTGTGCTCAATAAAGCTGTAATGGAAAAGTGGTCAGCAAAACAAGCTTGTCCCATTGACCGTTTGAAAAGTAAGGTCAATCCTCCTAGGGTACCTTGAACTAGCCCTTGTACTTTGCTTACCTAAGTGAATTTCATCTCTAAGCTTATTTCTGTATATTGAATTATGAAGAAAGATAGGCATGAAATGTACACATACATTTCAAAATTGGATTTGTTTTATTGTGGCAATTCATTGGATTTTAAGATAATCCTCATTTATATGCTGTACCTCTTGCAGGATGTAGGTGATTAGGGCTTTCTACAACTTCCTGTCACTTTTAGCTGTAAGTCATGTTTGACTTGATATCATTCCTCCTTCACAGTGGGCTGTTAAATGGATTTTGAAGACATTTGACCATAACTTGGCAAAAATTATGTTTTGAGGATGGCGGAGGGTTTGTTAGAATATTATTGGCAAGACAATTCAGAAAAGGAGCAATTTAAATTTTTCATTAAATCTGGTAGTGTGGGGCCAAATTTCCATATTTGTGTCCCAAAACCCAAGAATTGGAATAATTTGAGTGAAACTAATGTTTGGGAGGAGGTCAAAGGCTTATTTGATTTGTATTTGTGAAGTCATTTTGAAAGAGACAAATTCTCTATTGAAGTTTTGAGAATCTTGTTGTTTGGGGGGTCAAAATTAGTATTTTTGGCATAATAATTGCAGAGTCTATTGCTGTATCCATGTGAAACAATATAAGATTGAAATTCCTGCATCTGAAAAAGATAAATGATCACTAAAACAAAAGCCATAGATTTTATTGCATCTGGATGAGATATTGTCAACAGGAGACGACTGAATTTATGAATGGACCAGAATAATGGGCAAACATTTTGATGCATATGACAGGCGAAATATTGAAAATACAGAAAAGAGCAATTTTTCAAATCGCCAAAGACAGAACAGCATGAAACCACTTGAAAAGTGTTGTATATAACCTTTACTTATATATAAGTACAGTGGGTTCTGCCTCGGAGATTTTTTTTTTCCTATTTTCTATTGAAGTTAAAAAATGCTGTTGCATTGTGGGTAAAAACCAACATTTTCAATAGAATCATTATTAGGCAAATGAATGACAAAGTGGAAAAAATTTTGTATAATGTGTTTCGTCCTCTAGAGGACGAAACACATACAAAATTCTACTTTCATCAAAAAAGACATTACTTTCCTCAGATGAAAGTAATGTCTTTTTTGATGAAAGTAGAATTTTTTTTGCAATAAATCCTCACAATATTTAGTATTGTTGATTAAATTGTTTTTAAAATAGTTGATGTATTTTGTATGTTAATTAATAAAACTTCGAATTTTTAAAAAAAAATTAATGAAAATTTATTGTACTAAGCTATGCACCCTAGTAAAACCAACTGTACTTTATACCCGCTTACCTGTTTTCACTTTGCCCCAAAATGTGGTTTCGATCAGTTAGTATATGGCTATTCTAGAAGGTGTGGAGACAGACAGACGGATGAATGGAATTTTATATACTAGAATAATTTTGCAATTTGCTAACATGTGTTGAAATCCTTACAGTATTTAGTGTTGCTGAAGTCACTACTAACATTTTTTTTTTTTTTTTTTTTTTTTTTTTTTTTTTGAGATTCATAAACTCTGTTTCCTTCAGTTTTGCAAACCAATTAATGGAATTTGAATAAAGCTGATTTGTTTGGAAAAATACTTTGACAAAAACTGTACTTCACTGTTTAATAGTTTCTTTAATTTAATTTTAGGACTTCATGGTAAACAATATTTTTTAAGAAAATTTCTTTTTTATCCTTTTTAACAGTGATGAATAAATTCTTAGGACTTTTACTCTTGGCCATGCATAAATATTTCTTTCTGAAGCCAACTTCCAAGTTTTTGAAGCATTTGGCCTTGTGATTTGTTCTCACAAATGCATAGTAAACTGAAAAATGGATTCTTGTATACATAAAAACGTAAAGAAAAGGTATGCAAAAAAAACAGTATTGCATTTTTGTTAAATATGTATTTGTTACTTTAATCATTAAATTGTTTTTTAAGTGAGAGCATATTGGGTAAAAATAATAATCAAACATAATTTAAAAAAAAAAAAAAAATGAATGAAATTTTATTATACTAAGCTACACATCCTTGTAAAAGTAACTGTATTTTGTATCCCCCTTACCTGTTTGCACTTCTCCCCAAAATTTGGTTTTGATTGGTCAATTTTGCAAACCAATTGATGAAATTTGAATAAGCTGATTTTTTTTTTTTTTTTTTTTTTTTGGGATAATACTTCAACAAAAACTCTATTCAGAGTTTTTACACACCCTAGTAAAACCAACTGTACTTTGTACGCCCTTACCCATTTACACTTCTCCACAAAATTTAGTTTTGATCGGTCAGTGTATGGCTATTTTAGAGGGTGTGATGAATGGATGGACAGAAGTCATAGAATTTTTTATATACAAGATGCGATGAATAAATTGCTGTCACAATTAAACAAAAATGAAAATAACGCTGACATCTCATTTCAACAGATATATTTACCAAAATTACACAAAAATATCTTGAAATGCTAAAGAGTAAATTTATTCAATAAAATCACCCTTGACTTTAACCATAGCCTCCAGATGACTTTAGAATCTCCTGCATCTCTTCTGGATGGTCTCCTTGTTTAATTTGATGAATGCTGCCATAATCCTTTCCTTCAGTTTATCTTTGGTGTTACAAGGAATTTTGTTGGTCTCTCATTCAGCTGTGTCCCACACCTAACAATCAAGATGGTTGCACTGTGGGGAGTTGTAAGGGGTGATGTGGTTGCAGAAATTGTCTGACAGCCATGGCTGGGTTCTCCTGCTTGTGTGGCATGGTATACTGTCATGTTGCCAGACATAGGGTCTTCCGGCAGTAAACCTCTTGACTCAGGGTGGCACTACCTCCTTAAGCCACTCGATGTAGGCCTCCGCGTTGAGTCTGAGGCCCTCACGAATAAATTTGGGAGTTCTTTTCTTATCAGAAATATCAAAGTGAGTTTTCTGAGCTGTCGTGCCTTTGTAATCATCCTTAAACTCATCCAATTCTTTCTGAATATTCTACAATGTCCCCAGATTGACACCGAAACACTCTGAAATGTTCATATTGGGGTTTCTGGGGAAAATGCCAAGCAGTACAGCATGCCGTTTGCAAATTTCTGGTAGAGTGAATTGTCATGGTGATCTTTTTTTCTCACAGATGGTGTCCATAAGACCCTACTACATTTTGCAGTCAATGAAATCTAAAACAAATGGTTCACATATGTGAAATTAAAAATATAAAATGGCCACAATTTACCCATCGCATCCTGTAGATAGGTAAAGTCTGTGTGTGTAGGAAAGGGAGGGGGAGATATCAAAATGGAAGAATCAATTACAATTATGTCCAATAAGAAAAGTTGGAATGCTGAAATTTTAAAATTTAAACTTTTCTTTTTTAATAGATATCTGGGCATTTTATTCTGATTTAATTCAGTTTCCTTATACTATAGTTTTAGTTTTTATCGCTTTTATTACTAAGTATTCCATATTAATATAATAGAAGATCATTCAAGGAAGATAACATGGATGGGCTAGTGATTAAAGCATTTTCTATATGTTAGTAAATTACTTTGTTTTAATTTACTAAAGTGGAATGTTTTTAAAATTGAAATTATGATCATTCTCATTACTAATGAACTGAGTGGGTTATTTTGTAAAAGATCTGTGTTTATATAATCTCTTATTTATCGATTCTGACTTGGCATCTTGACTTCAGTCACTTTCTCACTGGTGTGACATGGCTTCCCTCTGTCTTTTCTACAAATATTTTCATGGCAACTGCTCTGACATGCTTTTTCATCCTGGTGCTCTGACGACATGAATTTAAGTATGCTACTAGATTGGCATCTAGGTTCCACCCTTTTATTGTTGAATCATTAAATGCAACTGTCACTTCTACTCCAGCAGTTTCTTTTCTCGCACTTCCCATCTGTGGAACTCGCTTCTGTTTACTTGCTTTCCTGGTAAATACAATTTTCAAAAATTTAAGTGCAACGTCAATTGCCATTATCTATCTTCTTGAAACCTGTTCATCTCTTGTCCTTTCCTCAATCCTCTCTATACTTAGTCTTTTCTATCACTTTCACTCCCTGTAACACCCCCTGCTTACATTTCCGCTTTGCTTGGGGGTAAAATGATTAAAAAAAATTCCTATTAAAAAATGTTTATCTTTTGTCTGATTTCTACAATTAGACTTATTTGTATTGTAACCTTAATACAACATGCTGAGAAAAGCATAAAAAATTTGGGCAATAATTTTTTGAAAAATCTTAACTTCAAACTCATAATTTTGACTGGGTAATATGAATAAATTTTAAAAAGCCTTTGTTAGCCAGAGTTTTCAAGAATTAGAAATACCCCAATCTTACTTAAAAATACCAACTCCACAGACACATCAGGTATGCTACTTTCTCTTTTCTCTAATCCTCCTTTCTTCAATATGTCCTTTGAGTATTAATTTTTCCAAGCTCTCTTTCCTCATAATTTTTCCCATTACCTTCTTCATAGTTTGGAATTCAGTGTCACTCTTCTGTAAAACTGGCTTTTACCCAAGGTTACACAGACCAGTCTATCCAACTATTTCAATCATAGCTGGTGGAAGGAGAGATAGGTTTTGCCTTTCCCAAGTGCATTAGTATAAAGTGAACATAACAGACCATGAACTTGGCTTACTGATTTGACTTTATGTCAATAACACTAACTTTGTGTCTTTGGAACTATTATTCTTTTTAAATGAGTTAAAAAGAAAAAAAAAAACTTTCAGTTGTGCTTTTTATTCATAAAACCCACAGGGACGTGAAGATTCCGTGAAAGACAATTTCACTCGCTTTTATAGTTTTTTTTTTTTTTTTTTTTTTGCCAACCCTCCCCATTTGGCATGTCCACTTAATCTCAACTCTTTTTATAAAGTGGACCTTGTTTATCTTTCACTCTTTCTGAAAATATTTTTCTCAATGGCATCAATTGCTGCTTTCTGAACCTTACAACACTTGATTCCTCTCTGCCATTCTGGAACTTCTGATGGTTACTCTTGGGATTTTTTTGCTTCCTGGCACCAAATCTCAGCTCTTTGAGATAGCTCTCATGTTTGTTTACCTGAAATGGGATGGAAAGTAGTCATCTCTGTGCCGAAGAGAAACAAAGCCAATATTTATTCACTTCCTTATAAACTTTCACCTTTGAGCAAAAAGAGAAGTATAAAAGAAAAACTGCAATGTCAAAGAGTTCAGGATATTTAGCAAATATATCTCGACTGATCAAACGGTTAAAAAAACAATTTAGAGTTTCACGAGCAACAACATAATCACTTCTCTCCTGACACTTTTTGACGGGAGTTCACACCTGTTGCCTTGATAATCGTCGTGTACATGACACTAATCTGAACTTGTCTCTGATTTTACCCCTGAGCTGAATTTCTGACATAGAAAGCTTATTCTCTCACAAAAAATACCAACAAAAGCTAAATGGCTAGCCCTGGTTCACACCTGAATGTGTTGTGACCATGGCTCACCATAACCGCTACTACCTTTTCTATCAGAATGATGAGTGTAGCAAAATACTTGTATTTATATAGCAGTGAATACTGGATAATCTCCTCAAAGATGAAGAAGTGACTGGAAACAACAGAAATGTGGTTCTACAGATGGATGCTGAGGATGCCATAGACTGAACAAGAGAGCAGTGACACAGAAAAAGGGAAACAAAAAGGAAACTTATATTTAACATCAGGTAATGACAATTGTGTATTCTAAGTCACACAATAAGGAGAGAGGGCTTGGAAAATCTGATACAGGACATACAGGCAAGAAGGATAGAGAAAAACGGTGCATGACATACTTAGTTAGCTTGAGTAAATTAATGGCAGAAGTGGGTTTGGGAGAAATAGCAGAAAGAAAAAATTTATTAAAAACTACAAATTGTGGAGAGCCATGATTGCCTACGTCCCAGGGGAACGTGGCGCATAAAGAAGTGCTATCACTGCAAGAGAGCCCTGGAAAATGGAAAGTGCAACTATGTGCAGGCTGTCGAAGCGAAAGTAGAAAACCCAAAATTTCAATCCCATTATTTCACGAAGATCATTATGCTTTTTTGCAATGAACTTTAACTTGGACAACAAAGGCCATTCGTTACCTAACATATCTGCCAACCTCATGGAGCACAAACTTTGATATCTCTGTCTCAGTTTTGGAGGATTCCAGCCTTATAAAAAAAAAAAAAAAACTTCAGATTTAGTATCTTCTTCCCAGATATGGTATCAGTGTTCCATTGTTAGTCTAATTTGAATCTTGTATGGCAGTAGTAGTTAGATGCATATTGTTGTGTAATCAATAATAGCATCCCAAATTTCCAGGAATCAGTTCTATAAAGGCAGTTAATTTTTATGAACCTATTCTGCTTATTTTGTTTTCAATCTGAAAATATCAGGTCATTCCATAAGTTCTGTCTGAATTTTAACTTTTTGTTAAAATGAACAAAATTTAAAGAGTATTTTATAATGTCTAATGGAGCTGAACATTATTTTTATGTTTAGATGCATTTAAACTGATCAAATTTTATTTCAGAGAACAATAAAATTAAATTTTGTTGTGATTAAAACCCTGCTAACATGGAAGTACCCAAGAATCATTTGAGGCACATAATGCTTTGAGTTCAAGAAAGGAAACTCAGCAGCCGAAGTGGCTAGAAACATTCACTCAGTTTATGGAGAGGAATGTGTGAATGAAAGAACTTGCAGAAGATGGTTTGCAAAATTCAGAGGTGGAGATTTCACCCTTGAAGATGAAGATCAAACCGGACGTCCAGTTGAGTTTGATGAAAAGCTTTCTGAAGAAAATCCTGCTTTATCAGTTGAGGAATTGGCAATGGTTCTCAATTCACACCATACAACTGTTCATCGTCATCTTCAACAACTTAGAAAAGTTCCTAAACTTGGAAAATGGGTGCCTCATGAATTGTCTGAAAACAAACTCAAATCCCAAGTTGACATCTGCTCTTCTCTCCATTCTCGCCAACTTGTTTCACTTTTTTTGGATAGACTTGTGAATGGCGATGAAAAATGGATCTTTTATCAAAATGTTAAGCATCGTAGACAGTGGCTTGGTAAAGGGGAAGGACCCCAGCCACAGCCAAGAAGGGAACTTCATGGGCAAAAGGTTCTTCTTTCAATCTGGTGGGATCGCCAAGGAATAATCTACTTTGAATTCTTACCACCTAATGCAACAATTAATGCTCAAATATACTGTCAGCAATTAGAGCGTTTGAATTAAGCTTTGAAGGAAAAAAGACCTGCTCTAGTGAATTGAAAAGGGGTGATGTTTCATCAGGATAATGTGCAACCACACAGAGCAAGAATCACGTCACAAAAGATTGAAGAATTTGGTTGGGAGAAAATTCCTCATCCACCTTATTCTCCTGATCTTGCTCCTTCAGACTACCATTTGTTTTGTAGCTTACAGAATCATTTGGAAGATACAGCTTTTGTAACACAGGAAGAGGTTAAAACTGACATTTGTGAGTTCTTCGAATCAAAGCCAAAAGAATTTTACAGTAATAGAATTAGTAAGCTTGTTAATAGGTGGAAGGAAGTCATAGATAATCAGGGAAAATACATTGTTGATTGAATCTGTAATTAAATGTAACATTTGGTCACTTGTTTTCTTTATTCAAAATTCGGACATAACTTATGGGATGACCTGATAGAAACAAATCACTATTACATCAAAGAGAAACCATTTTAAAAATTTAATAGAAAACATTTATTTATTAAGATATTTCCAGATTGAAATTCTGTTCAGAAGTATGATGCTTTTTGAATCTAGAGTCATCAGTTGTGTTATGGTATCTTAGCCACATTCAAACTGAATCGCTACAGTCCCAAAGATCCAATGGAAGACCTATAAAATTTATGACTAGATTTTTAACTTCAAGATGATTTTTTTTTTACCAGAATAAATTATGTTCATCACATAAAACCCTCTTTCAGTCTCTACAGGACTTACATCAATGATATTAGCTCTTGTAAATCAACTATTAATATAAAAGATTATTTTTGGATAATCCAACAACTGGTTCACTTAGCTTTTATAATTTTAAGAATCAGTTTGTGTGAATAGGTAGGATGCCACCACTGGGTGTAATGGAATGAGAAATCGGAGAGCAATTTGAATTCCAGTTGGGTTCATGACGTTCATTAATGCCCAAATGATCTTTGGGAAAGGTATGAATTTATCTCTTCTTGACCCCAGCTCTGGATAGAATAGCAGGGCAGACTGGGTCCTATAGCCTTGGTTGGCAACCAGTCAACTGCAGAAAGAAACGACAATCTACTTCAGGAAAATCTTCTGTCTAGTCAGTCATGAATAAAAACAGACATGATTGTCCAAGCATGTATCACTTATAGGCACTTAACTGAATGATAGCAGTAGTTAGGTACTTTCTGCAGCAGTGCAAGCAGCTGATACTTTTCCCAGTATCTTCAGCAATGGATCGTAGATATGAATTTGACTAGAAATCTGGAGTGAAGTTTAGTTCTAACACACAATCGAAGCAGAGAGCCCCGTTAAAAGTGCATCTGTTCATTATGGTGGGGAAAAAGAAACTTCTGGTTCAGTCAGTGATTATGAATATGTTAAGGAAATCTTGTGAAAAATTTTGGTTTTAAAAAAAAAAAAAATCTGTCACAAAATTGGACTAGATGAATCATGGAAGCTATTTAATGTAAAATATGTCTACGATTATTAATGTTTAACTGATATTTCTTTCATCTTAATTTTAGTTGCTTTTCATCATAACATGAAAGAAATATTTGTTAAAAATTAATAATGGTTGACAGTGCTCAATAGAACTGAACTTCTAGGTGATATTATTAATATTACTCGTGTATACAAAAATAAAATTAAACATTGTAATGCAGGGTAGGGTGGATGGGGATAGAAAGGTAATTTATATGATTAATCTTCTGCTAACTGTAAAGCTGTTGTAGCTCAAGTACAGAACATCTGTTATTGGGAGAGAAAAAGAAATATAAAAAATGAGGTAAAAAAAAAAATTGAGTTTGTTTTGCTGAGAGCTTTTTCTTGATTTTTCAATCTGCCATGTTGACTAATGGTCACAGACTAATGGCCTAAGTAATTGCAGTTAAAAAAAAAAAAAAAAAAAAAAAGGCTAAAATTAAGGTGAAAGAAATACTAGTTGAAAATTAATAATGGCTGACAATGCTACATCTCCTAAAAATTCTAAACAACATTATGAGTAACAAAACAGTTCTCTGTAAATGTGAAGAATGTTGGGTGAAGATAATTTGAGATAGATCTGCGGATACTGATGTCTGAAGAATCTCCGTCCTGGGTATGACGATAAACTTCATCCGTGTCCTTGGTAAGATGATAAACTACATCTGACAGCAAGGCCTCTGGTCAGGAGGTTTTGAAGAGCATGGAACCACTTCTTAATTGCTGGTGTTCCCAGGTGAATCCTGACCTGGGGTGGTAGCACGTGTTTAGGGTCCCAGCTATGTGAAAGTAGTTAACGCACAAACTTAGGTCAAAATACTATGAAAGTGTAAAAATAGGTTTTAATACCAGAAATACTTTGTACCAGCAATAATTTTTCGAAGGAAAAATTACCAGCAATACTTTAAAAAAAAAAAAAAATTACCAGTAATACAAACAGCTATACATTTTTTGAAGGAAAAATATTCCCAGAATTCGATTTTTGAAGAAAAAAAATATTACCAGAAATACATTTTGAAAAAAAAAAAAAAAAAAAAAATTAGGTTGGTGCAAAAATAATGTCGGTTTCTGACGTAAAAAATTACGTCAAAAACAGACATTATTTTTGCACCAACCTAATATTACAAGCAATAAAAATTGTCGGCATTAAATAACCAAACCAAATCAAACTCTGAAGAAACTGCAAGTTATTACTTTTTTTTTTTTTTTTTTTTTTTTTTAATCATTTCACCTCGGGCAAGGCAATAAAGCCGCCAAGATGCAAGGGATTACTAGGGGTTAGAGAATATGAGAAAAATTGCTATTAAGAAGAGAAAAATAATAGAACAAGCATTAAGACTGAAGATAATGATTGACATTTATGAGAGAAATAAAGTGTCTCAAAAGCATTCTAAACAGTATTATGATGGTTGGTTGGTTGGGTTTTATGGCATATCAACCACCGTGGGTCATTTAATGCCAAATTAAGATATATATATATATATACACACGCACCTATACATATATTAAATATACAGTACTATTAAACATATAGCTGGCAACATTATTGTTTCCAAAAAGCGTATAGCTGGCAACATTGTTTCAAAAACGTACAGCTGGCAACATTATTTTTCCAAAAACATTATCTGAAGCCTAGTTGTTGGACGTAGTTTATCGTCATACCCAGGACGCACAGTATTATGAATAACAAAAGATCTCTCTGTAAATGTGAAGAAGTGAAGGGTAAAATTAATTTGAAACAGACCTGCAGGTATTGATCTCTGAAGAAACAGTAAATGTTTTTTTAATAATTCAATCCCAGGCAAGGCAATAAAGCTACTAGGATACCAGGGATTACTGAGTGTTAGAGAATATGAGAAAAACTAGTATTAAAGAGAGAATAAAATAAAAGAACGAGAAGTCAGAACATAATGATTGACATTGCATTTAAATTTTTGAGGCTCAAAGTTGACTGGGAAGTAAGAAGCTAGAAGAAAGTTCCACAAGCGAGAAGTGCGAGAGAAGAAACTGTTAGCACAGAACAGACATCTAGCCATTTCAAATGTAAAATGATGAGACCTTCTCACCAATCAAGTAGTAAAAGAAATTAAAAAGATGCATGTGAATTTATCATTGAGATATCTTTATAAAAAGGTGTGGCATAATGGGATCAAGGTGTCATTTGAAAAGTAGGCCTTATATGGTTTTTCTACTTAAATGATTTTTCTACAATAATGTTCACTCTGTACAAGGCTCAAGAGCCACATTAGGTAAAGGGCTACAGTGTAAGAGGTAGAGTTTATGCAGATATATGGGGGAAGATAATGGTTAACTCTAGATTTGAACAGGTTAGGATTGTTGTGATCAGGGAAGCATCCTATTAACTCACAACTGAGGGAAGAAGTGGATTTATGTTCTTTGGTAAGGACATTACTGTAAAATAAACAAATTTTCTTGGCCAGATGATCATCTCAGTTTGCCAATTCCATTCTCTGTGAGGTTTGTTAACTGTTTGGTTGTGCACAAAAATTTCCATGGTAAATTAATTTTTTAGGCAGGTAAAGGACACAGTTTATGGAGATATGTGGGTAGGATAACGCTTAATCTTAGACTTAAACAGGTCAAGATTGTAGTGATTGGGGCAAGCATCCTTTTGGGTGCTCTTAGTAGTGGTTCATGGGAAGAATCTGCTTGAGTTAAACTTAAATCTCATCAATGGAATAGAAAGGAAATGATGGGGGTTTGAGACAATATGTGTGACATCGCCAATCTCAGCTGTGAAGGTTATAACTGGTGGAACTAAGGAATGTTGTACATCTGAACACTTTCCAGGGAAATAGTGATAGAGTAGCAAGAGGCTTGTGATGTTTTGTCTGTGAGGAAAGGGGTTGTAGGGTGGAAAATAATGCATCACCCATAAGGAGGCGGAGATGCTTTTGAACTCTATCGAGACTGGAAAGTGATGACTTGGCACCTTCTGCTCATATGTGACAGCAGTTGTCCATTTTTGGCTCTTGTAAAGTTAGAGGATAGCAGGAGGAATCTGGTATTTACTGGAGTGGTACGAGGGGGGGTACTATTTATCCTGCATCTTTAGTAATTGATTGTATGATCATATGAGTTTCCCATTAAGTCTGATTCAAGATGATCTTCAGCTGAAGAGTATTGTGTTTTATGATGACCAGTAAATTTAAATCTTCAATGTAACCACCTGCTGTTCTGAAGTAGGAAAAAAAAAAATAGTAATATTGGCCAATTTCAAATAAGGAAACATTTGAGATTCATTGACCAAGGAGTGTTGCTCTCAGTTGAAATTTATAAAATCATTCTTTTAAAACAATTTTTCAGGAAAATACATTTCTCAAGTCCAGTAGCTGTTATCTCGCTTTCCAGTATTGATGAAGACTTTGATGAAATCATTTTATTTGAAATACTGTGGAATGTCAACATCTTGATTATGTCATTATTTTCACTTCAAGTTACATATGCTATCCATTTTCCCTGTTGCTGCTGTTGGTAGTCCTCAAGTGATGTGGTTACTGTTATTTGGTAACCTTTTTTTTTTTTTTTTTTTTTTTTTTTTTTTGATTATGTAGCACTAGTCCACAATATTCAAAGAACAATGGTCTTTTTCAAGATCCACAGGCTTCACTTACTCAAAATGCTAGTTGTACAATAGATACTGTAACCAGAAATAATCATTTTTTCTTCATAATAAGCAACCCCAGATCACAAATACCAAAAAAAAAAAAAAAAATTTGACTTTTTTTAAAAGTTACTAGAGGTGGTCCATTTTACTATGTAAATTAATTGTAAATGGATCTGGTGATGTAATCAAAAGTGTGGTATTTACTTGTTCCCCCACTAGAACGATATGACACAAGGTCAGTTTAATGTGGGGACCCTAGAGCATACACCGGGGCAAGGACAAAAATTCCCCTCAGTTGGTTGCGCTGGCCTCGGTGCGAGCACCGATCCCTCCCTCTGGTGCAATTATTTTCTCAGTTGCCCCTCCATCCTTAGACAGAGAAGCCCCTGAGCACACTCTGTCCAAGGACAGACACGCAACTGAGAGATGATAAATGATGCGCGCACACACACAGATAGATATATATATATATATATATATATATATATATATATATATATATAAAATTTGTTTTAAACAGAAAGATTTGCTTACTGGGAATTAATGTCCATTTTGGGAATTTTTGTATTATTTTTCACCCTACTATGCAGTTTTGTGGATCACATCTACTTCTCAAAGGTTAAAATGTCTGTGGAAATGTCTGTTGTTTTTTTTGTTTTTATATTTGTTAGTGGTGTTCGCATGCCAACATTCACTCATGTGTCCATTACTATATTCAAGAGGATGTTTCCAATATGCAACAGTGCGTCCATGTTCACGCCCTCAAGTGCACTCACAAATGCATCATTACTAATATAATTGATTTCCCATTGTATATTTTTACTGTGTAGTTTTGTTGTATATTTTTTAAATTATTATATTTTTCAGTATTTTTCATAGTTATTATAATTATTACTTTTCATTGTTATTTTATATATATATATATATATATATACACACACACACCTATACAGATCTATATTATATTTCAAATATAAATTATTTAGTTAATTTTTATTATTTAAATTTAATTTTAGTTATACAATTCTAATACTTACACACACACATACATATATATATATAATAATTCCAATGCATATATATATATATATATATATATATATATATATATATATCAAAATTAGATTTTTGTTAAAATTTATGAAAATTGTTATGTTGGTGTTTAAGCTAAAAGTAGATATTTATTAAAATGTCTACATTTACCCATTATTTCATTCTTTTGTTTAATAATTTGATTTGATTGTTAAAATTTATTATATATAATTTATCTTTTAGGCATAATTTATAATTATTTTTAATGTTATTTGGAGGCACATTTTTTATTATTTACCATTTGATTGTTGTAGGTATATATTTTTTTTAATTCATATATATTTAGATAATGTTGTGTTGTTTGTGTATTTATTTAATTTGAATGACATTTTATGATTGTTCAATCTCTTCTTAAATGTTGTTTCAGTAGCTCCTATATAAATTTTTTGTGCTATATTATTTGATACAGTTGCTAAGATTACAGTTGTGCACTGGTCTAAGTGGTGGCTCCCTCTACCCTGAAGGTCACAGGTTCAATTCCTGCTGAAGAGCACACATTTTTCTTTAATAAGATTTCTTGAACATTTAGCCGGTAGGTGAAAATGAATAAATAAATACACTGTTTGATATATAAAGGGAGCACTTACTCAAGTACGAGTATCCACTAGTAATAATGTTTGAAGTGATAAAATAAATCTGTTGGATTAATAAAAATCCATTCTAAAAAATTCTTATAAACTTACTTATAGTTAGAGTAAGTCAGTTATGAGTCGGCCATTACGAGGTGACAGAAGAAGTGGGTTGGAAATGAGCCAATGATAGAGGCAGTCAGTGATAGTGACAGTAATCAATGAGATATAGATGGTTGATGTCGGCGATGGGCAGTGAGTCAGTCAGAGTTCTTGCCAGCCTAAGGGCCGATCTGGTCTGTTAGTCTCTCATGAGAGAAGTTTTAGTGAAGATGTCCCAAGTGTCACTTACCTACCCCCAAGACCATCCCATGTGTATATGTGAATAAATAAAAGAAAAAAAACAACAAACAAAAAAAAAAAACACCAGTATGTTGGAAACAGGATATCTGTTTTCTTTTCTTGCCATGGCAGTCAATATTTTCACCTTCCATTCCCTTGTGAACATATGTCGGATTTTTCCGTGGTTTTGTTGAAACAGAATTGAAATTGAAATGCAACATGAAGTGATTTGTCCAGTCTGTGAAAGACGTGGCAGTATATTTGCGTATGCTTTCTTCATCGCAGCATTTTCCGAATAAATATTAAAAGAAAAGTGAAAGACAAGTACTGTCTATTTATGCTTAAATGACTTTTTTCTCTTAAGTGTGCAGGTGGTGTAATGGATAGCTGCTTAGGATGAGAAAACAGAGAACCAAGTTCAAATTTCAATCAAGTTCACTGCATTCACTTACATGCAGATATCCTTGTGAAAGGTCTGAATCCATATCCTCCCACCAATGATGGGTTAAATAGTAAAACTTGTATCTGGAAAAATCATTGCTGTTCTCAAGGGGGATGCATGTTCGAAACTTTTCTTTAAAAAGATTTCTTGAATTTTTGGTCCAGTAGATGAAATACTGTTTAAAATAAGCAGAGCATCTACTCAAATATGGATGTCCATTAAAAATAACATTTAAAGTAATAAAATATATAACTCAACATACATGCATAAAAAAATCCATACATAGAAAATAAAAATAATGATCCTTGGTAATGGCTAAATGAATAGCTGAAAGTACTTGGATTTGCAGAACATTTGAACAATCTTTTCACACCTTATGTCCACAAAATAAAACACTTGTACGAACACAAAAAAAAATTAAATGAAAAGCTTAATCACGTTACCTTGTCGGTTATCTTTAATGAAACATGTATAAAAGAGGGATTGTTGCACAAACAAATACACAATTATATAATCCTTTGCTGATACACAACTAAAAGTTTTATACACAACACAATCTTCAGGTGCTAATTAAGGACTGCTACCCAGCACCTGAAGATTGTGTTGTGTGTGAAACTCTGAGTCATGCTACTAGTGAGTGATAATATGTATAATTATTAATATATAATTAATAGCTCTGTGATATTACATCGAGCACTGTTTTATTAACACCAGCACTCTATGTGCGATATATTATATTCACACACACACACATAGTTGGATTGATGTGAGTTTGTGACCATGGGTTTCATGCTTTTTGCGATTGTCAGGTTTGTATGAAACCCAGGGTCACAAACTCACATCAATTCAACTAAATTTCTTAGCTCTATCACTGATATTGAACACTTGCCAATAAATACTTTGCATGTATAATATATAAATAATATATATAAAAAATTGCATATATATATATATATATATATATCCATCACATTTCACACACACACAGTTATATATATATATATATATATATAAGAAATATAGTCTTAAGGTGTGCTATATTTATGGAATAAAGTGCTCAATATCAGAGATAGAGCGTGTGTAAATATAAAAGTGAACATAGAAGTCAACACTTAGTCGACAGTCTGTTTCATGCTATATGCAATCGTCAGGCCACATGTGCTGTTATTTTTCTCGGCTATTTATATATATATATATACGGGTTAGTGGTGCATTGTGGGTATTCTGTTATGGCGGTTATTTCACCGGAAGTCGTTTGTTTATCTATTTAGGTCAAATTATATTGCTTGTTTTTATTTTTGTTTCTTATTTTATTTATTTATTAATGTAGTAAAAATGTATTTATATCACTTATTTAACAGTTTTGTTTTGGTTTGGGAATTTAATTAAAGCTATTTGTTCAGTTTTGGGGTTGATTGTTGTAGTTCATTCTAAGTATTATTTTGGCGGGAACAGTTTGATTATCTTTATTTCGGATTGGTTTGTTTATTTATTTACTTGGATGAATTTAGGTTAATTTATTTTACTTGTATATTTTCTCTTTTCGGTTTTTGATTTTTAAGTAACATAGTATTTTTTTATGTTTTATTTCTATTATTTCACTTCCGGTGAAATAACCGCCATAACAGAATACCCACAATGCACCACTAACCCGTATATATATATAAATAGCCGAGAAAAATAACAGCACATGTGGCCTGACGATTGCATATAGCATGAAACAGACTGTCGCCTCTAAGTGTTGACTTCTATGTTCACTTTTATATTTATATATATATATATATATATATATATAACTACAAATGCTATTTTAGTGTATACACAAGTTAGTAGATTTCCCACTTTATTTTTTTATATTTTTTCTTTCAAAGAGTGGCATTATTGTCCACTGGCCTTGACATAGAAAGTCTTATCAAACAAAATACACTTATCAGCAAGGACCAAACCTGTATTCCCTTTATCCTGGCAAAATCTACCTTTCAACTAGAGATGCTTTACTGTTTAGTCACAAGTTTCTGTATAAATGCAACAATTAGTAACAACAAGTAATTTTTCATCTGAAATTATTCCTGTGAGTGTTACATAATGACCAGTTCAACTTGTTTTCTGAGCACACCTGTCTGTTTCCAAGTGTGCCACATGCTGGGGTCACCTCCCCTCGAACAATAGTATCAGGAAGTTACTTTCCTGACAAATTGAACATGGTGAAACTCAAACTGGTGTCTCGGGGTCAGAAAGCAAATGGCCAGGCAACCATATATACATATGATAAAATAAAAGAACAAATAGGAAACGTATATGGCTCTAACATGTTTCACTTTTATTAAAGCTTTGTCAGAGATTAAGGGGAAAACAGTTTTCTCTCAATCTTTGACAGAGCTTTAATAAAAGTGAAACATGTTAGATTGATATATGTTCCCAGTTTGTTCTTTTATTTTATCATCCTGTCAGATTCTAATCCATATTTGATCTTTAACTAACACACACACACACACACATATATATATATATATATATATATATATATATGGACCTTCTTTTGCAGGTCACTAGCAGGACTGAGGGCCACATATTACACAAACATAAAAACTGAATGAGATTGTCGAATCCTCATATATTGAAATCTATGAGAGAGTTCATCACCAATATATATATATATATATATATATATATTAATGTACATAACATCTTTCATTAAATATGGCAGACAAGGAAGATTTAACTAATTTTTTTTTTTTTTTTCAGTATCCTTATATTTTTCTGTTTTGTCAGAGTAAAACCGTACAAATATTCTCCATAATTTTCATTGTCCCAAGTGCTTTTGGCTACTTAGTCATTTTCAAGTGGGTTTTGTTTTTGGTGTTAGTTTTTCCTCATGTCGTATTTTATTTTTGTGTTGTTTTGAAGAGGAGCATTTCTATGAGATAATGATAAATATTTTTATATATCGGGAACAGTATTGGGGAGAAATGTATAACATAGTCAAAAAAGATTTTTTGTGATGGGTTACCCCTAGGACATCAGACACACACACACACACACACACACTGGGCAAACTGTGGTCAACTTGATGATTTTATGCATCTTGCTCAGTCAATACTAGTGTAAACAGATCTAGGGATCTAGGTGCCTGTATGTACATAGGATATTTCTGTGCTTTACTATGAATGTCTCATGGGGTTCGAGTTTTTTTTATTATTGTGAAATATTTTTCCTTCGATGTAAAAAATTTCATTAACAGTAGCTTATACTATTTACATTGCTAAGACTGTACCGCTCATCTTCATTGCTATATTCACAACATTTTGGCCATTGTAAGCCGCCTTCTTGGCCCAGTGGATAAGTGTTGGTTGAGTTGTGAGTTCAATACCTGGTTATGACAGGTGAACAAAAACTTGGAGAGTTGAGTTAAAGGGAGATAACTGATACTGAGACATCCAGAAGAGACATGGCATGTGGAACTAGAAGAATCTATCCTGGTGGATGAAATAAAGGGTTCAGTTTGAAATTCAAATCACCTGAAGAAGGCTGGAGCTTACAATAGCCGAAACGGTATGAATATGGCAACAAAGATGAGATCCTAACATTGTAAATAGTGTAAATAATTACAATACCTCATCTCAGAAATCATGAAGAAGGCCAGACTGTATAATGGCTGAAACGTAGACAGCAAATACATTAAACTCCTTTCTTATTCATTTGATCAGTCTCTTGTCAAAATGTAATACACAAATAAAAATGTGTGCATATATGATTGTTTATATTGCTGCTATGAAACTTAAATTGTTATTGTGATATGGACCATTTTACACAAGGCCAACAATAATGTGTCCTTCCATGAAGAAAGTTTGCACACCCCTGATATATATATATATATATATATATATATATATCTATATATATATACTTGTTGATGCAGTTAAATGATTTACTAATCAGACATTTTTCTTATTACTATAAACATTACATTTAGTGGGTACATGTGTTTCACTTGACATATTTATATTTTTTAAACAGTGCAATTAATGTCTATTGGTCTAGAGGTCAAAAATCTTAATAAATATTTAAAAGGAACACAGTTTTAATTCCTGTCAAGAGATTATAGACAGGTATACATTAATATCATAGTTTAAAAAAATGGGATGTCTACTCAAGCACTAAACAATACTAAACAAACGTAGTTGGGCACCTTGAGGCAGTGTAATGGTTAACAAACTTGTCTCTCTAAAACAATTATGACTGAGTAGTGAGTTTCATCCTTACTGGGTTCCCCCCTACTTTCGGCCTTGTGCCACATCTAAGCTATGCTTGGAAAATCACTAAACATAACGTAGTTAAATATAATGTTGACATGAAGTTGAAAGATTACATTGAGTCAGTTGCTAGGCCTGCTGCTTCCATGTGTCATACAAGACAATTCTTCTTGCCAGAATCTATCTTACATATTCATAAGTCTATCATTCATCTATGCCTTTAATATTGCTATCACATATGGTCTCGTGCTCCTGCTATATATTTAGAAATCCTTGATGAAATCCAAAGAATCTGCAATGTTATTGGTCCTGACCTGGCATCCTGACTTCAATCAGTTTCCCATCACTGTAATGTAGCTTCCTTGTGCCTTTTCTATAAAGACTTTAATGATAATTGTTCTGATGAACTATCCTATATAGTACCTCAACTTCATGAATTTAAGGGCAGTACTAGATGGGCAACAAGCTCCCATCATTTTACAGTTGAAATGGTTGGATGTTACCAGAAGTTTGATGCTAACAGTGTCTTCAGCTTGTGGAACTCTTTTCTGGTTGCTTGCTTTCCAGTCAACTTTGATCTTCAAAAATTTAAATGTCAATCATTATCTTCTGTCATCTTAATTCCTGTTCTTTTATTGTTCTTGCCCCTTAATAATGTTTCTTCTCTTATATTCTTTCAAACTTAGTAACCCACTCTGTATTAATGCCTGTCTTTGGCCAAAATGATTAAAAAAAACACTATATGCCAAAGTGTTGTATGAATTTAAGTAGTTATTAACATACTCAATATTATAAAAATAAATGATAATACAGTTTTTTTTCTATTATGGTTTTTTAAGCAATATTTACACATATCCAGAGATAACTAAGTTAGTATATATTGACTTTTCAGTGTTTTAAGTATGTGCACAGAAAAACATTCAGCTTTTAGATATTAGACGATGGGCGTGAGAAAATTTCCTTGTAGTAAATCTTAATTTAGTGCTATGCCGGTAAACTTAAACATAGGACCATTTTATGATTCTATCCCCAAATAGTCTTTAGGGTGGGGTGTGGCAGAATCCACCATCTCATAAGAGATAATTAATGAAATACATGAACAGCTCTATTTTGTAAACTTTTGCCTAAGTGTTGTACTTTTAAGACGAAATCTTAACAGTTATATGGATATTTGAAGACGATAAAAATATATTTAAATTTTAAAGTGGCGCTACAATACCATTATATAGGACGAAGTGTGCAATAAAACCAGTTATAATCAAAAAGGCAAAGACTCAGATATATGATTAATGACGATGAGAGTCGACATAGAAAAATTGTGTGATACTGCATGGCTATTATATTGGAATTGATATACCATAAAACCACATTTGCAGTCATAAGCAGTGCCTTGTGACTCCAGACTATAATCTACTTTCAAGAAACTTGTCTGGTATCGCATGACTCATGTGTGTATATATATATATATATATATATATATATATATATATATATATATAGTCTTTGCACATAAAATAAAAAAAAAGTATCTCTAAATAAAAATGGTATCTATTTTTCCAGTGCATGCATATAAATTAACATGGTGAAGATGCCCCTTTTTAGATGGAAAAGAAATGTTATAATGAAATAATTTATTGTAATAAGAATGAATGCAAAATTACATTGGAACTTGATTTGACAACCCCATCCACCCTGCCAACTTTCTTTCTGCAGTGAATGCATTTATATGAGCTGTATAAACAAATATGGAAATAAAACAGAATATATATACTTATATATCTCAAAATAATTTTCTTCTGTACTTGTAACAACATAGTTTCAACTTATCTCCCCAATGGAATTTCTTCAAGAATACTATTTAGATATATATATATATATATATATATATATGAGAGAGAAGAATCTCCATTTTCTGGTCTGTAGCATTTCCCAAGAGATACTATGATCATCTTTCACACTAGCTGTTGGCTGCCTATGTAGGCTTTTCTGAGATTATTTTGAAACATAATTTCAAGGTTCAGTGACATGCATAAATGAAAAAAAAAATCTCCAAAAATTTATTCAGCATATTGAATATTACCAAAATTCTTGGAAGAAGGCCTTCTAGAATTGCTAATGGCAGACTATTGATATTTGATGATGGTGTATTGGCAATTATTTATTTTTTATATCAAATATATTCTCAACTATGTCCATGTAATTTGTCTCCAAGCAGCAAGACATTGCAGTTTCCATAGTAAATATTTTCCACTATATTTGAATCTTTTCAAAACAAAGGCGTAATCCTTTTTTGATCTGCTACTATCACAGGCCATTCTTTTTTTTCTTGGCACAACTAAGTTGTCTATTATGTAACATAGGAAGAAGACTCGAAGCGATCAAGATGTGATGTGAATCTATTGGCAAGATGCTGGGAATACCAGCGAATGAAAATGTAAGCAACAAGGAAGTTGCAAAGAAAATTGCATCTTGGACAATCGCATTAAAACTAGAAAAAGGCAGTTGAAATTTCTGGGTTACATAGAGAGAAAAGAAGGCTTTGAAAATTAAACACTCACTGGAGATTGTGAAGAAAGTAGGGTCATATTAGGTGGCGGGAAAGCAAGTAACCTACCTGATGAGTGCGAGTGAATGAATGGCAGGGCGAGAACAAAGTTGGATAGTAAACTGTTTGTTTATAATTTTTAATACTTTTGTCCACCTAATACAATACTAATGTTGTTAAATGAAAATTTATGTACATTAATACCTCACTATTGTTTTATTATCCCTTAAGCAAAAGATTTTCTCCACAAGTCCAAGAGAATTTGTATTGCTACTACACACAAAAAACAATGGTTAAACATGAAAAAACATAAGGAAAAAAATTAATTCCTTTAAATAATATTTGGAAATAACCATCCTTTGCCTGATGAATTTAGCAAAACCAGAAACCCATGTACCAAAAAATATGGAAAATAAAGTATAATATATATTAACAAAAACTCCACATTATAACCAAAATGTTTGGCTTCTATTTAATAAATATATATTCATACATGTTTCATTAAATAATATAGACAAGTGTTGTCTATTTATTTTATGTAAATTCTTTTCATAATGTCTGATAAGCTTAATAACATTGTCATTAAATGAAGAAAGAAAATCACAATATTGGTCCATATTTTTTAATCTAATCTAAGCCATTATCAAAGATGTCAATTACTGTACAACATATTAAGCAATGTACGGACAAGACAAGTGATGATAGTCTGTGATTACATGGATGATTTCCTAGCAATGATAAATACATGCATATAAGATGCTAGAAGTGAAAATTGCAGCTCATGACGTCACACATGACCACGCGAGAGTGAATTCGAGAAGTATTAAGTATGGGAAGACATTGGTAAAAACCAATGGCTTCTGTTACCAGTTATAGACATTTAAGGATATTGTAGAGATTCCATAGTTGATTTTGTTTAAGTTGGGTTTCAACTGTTTGATGTATATTGCTTCAATGATTAAGTTTTTGTCTATTGTTTTCATGTTGAAGTATAATTGTGTTTTCGACAAGGATTTTACAGAATTGTGTGTGTGGCCAGGCATGTTGTTTTAAATGCCTAAAAATGTTAGTTTTCATTCAAATGTAGTGTCAAGCATCGTGAAAGCGATTTTGTGGTGTGACCAACATAAATATTATTTAATTTGTTGGAGATACAATCTCCCAAAGGGCACTTAAATTTATAAACTGTTGGTTTTTTGCAAATCGTTAACCGGGGGAGAAGAATTATTGCGAGGAATTAAGTTGGATTAAGTTGTACAGTAACTGACATCTTTGATAATGGCTTATGTAAGCCGAAAGCTTAGATTGGATTAAAAAATATGGATCAATATTGTGATTTTCTTTCTTCATTTAATGATAATGTTATTAAGCTTATCAGACGTTATGAAAAGAATTTACATAAAATAAACAGTCAACACTTGTCTATATTATTTAATGAAACATGTATGAATGAAAAAAAATGCTGCCTAAATACACACAAAATATATATATATATATATATATATCACACACACACTATAGTTTAAAAGTGTGGGGTGGCCTCAAACTTTTGAACTGTAGTGTATATGTATATATTAATAATAAATATACATTGTTTCCTCATTGGTAGCATGACTCTGATTTTCATGCACAAGGCAATCTTCAGGTGCTAAGTTAAGAGCCCAATGAATATGAAATATCACACATTGAGGGCAGGTGGTAATAAAATAGTGCTCAATGTATAATAACGGAGCTATAATTTATATTGATAATGTACATTTTTTCTTCACCAGTAATAAAACTCTGTTTCATGCACAACACAATCGTCAGCTGCTGGCTGAAAACTGCCAATTGTGCTGTGCATGAAATTCACAGTTGTGCTACCAGTAGGGGTGGGGTAAATGTACATTTGTTATATATATTATAGCTCTGTTATATTGCATTGAGCAGTATTTTAATGACATCAGCACACAATGTGTGATATTATATATATAATGTGTATTCATCAGGATGATAGCGCATTGTCCAATATTTTCACAAATTTGTTTCATATATATTGCATTTGGACTTCAGCTAAAGAAAAGAAAAGGATAATTTATCTCGGCTCTTCGAACCTTTGTAAGAATTCACTAGCTTAATGTTTAAACAGTTTGTCTGGGTGTGATTCAGTAATGATTGGTCGGGGAAGCTGCTTGAATAGGCGTGGGTCAGACAGCAGGGGGATATGAGCAAAGATAAACCTCTGCTTTTTATTGAGTTATTAGCTATACAATACTAAGATAAAGTCTATGGGAATCATGGTTAATAGAAAACCAGTCTTTTTGATTTCCTCAATGCTAGAAGCTGTTTTCTATATGATAGATATTATCTCTTAGTTGGCATATTCACAAACACTTAAATTTATGTGAAAACTCTTGCTGGGAAAAACACTTAGACCACTTAAGAGGCAAAAACAAACATAAGGAAATGATGGCAAAATTAAAACGTACACCGACAACAACGGATCAAGACGGTGATTGGAAACTTTAAAATATCTATTATTCACTTTAACCACTTGCATTGGGAAAATTTTGAATATGGCTAACCAGTTTATCCGTTTGTATTTGTTGGGTGCTTTTTGCCAAAATGAATTCAAATATGGTAAAGGAGGGGGTGGGAAAGAAAAAGAATTCAAGATCATTTTAAAACTGATTTTAGACTGAAATTTTGAAATAAGATAAAAATTTAGAAAGTGGAAAGAAAAAAAAAAATGGATGAATACTGAAAAGTTAAAAATATCAAATGTTTAAAAATATCAAAATAAATTAGATACCATTAAACAAAAATTAATCATCAAAGGACGAACGCACACACACATGCAGATTTAAAGTTGGAGAATAAAAAAAAGGAGAATAAAATTATATATAGAGAGCTGAAATAGAGGAATTAATAAAAGTATAAATTGAAGAGAATTCAGAATAAGATTTTGAATTTAAAAATTGAGATGAATAAAAACAAAAAAAATAATAAACAAAACAAAGCAAATGTAGGATGAGGAAAAAAAAACAGAAGAAATATATAGAAGTGAAATAAATTAAATTCCCAATAAAATGAAAATGTTAAAATAGATTCACATACAGTGAATTTGAAATCTAAATTAAGATGAAAATTAACTTTAAAAAAAAAAAAAAATAGCTGAAATAAACCAAAATGAGATAGTAAAAATCCCGAAAAAGAGAGAGAGAGAGAAAAATATAATCAGTTTAAGAGTTAATGAACGTAATTTATCCTGCAGAAAGAGAATCCCTTTCCCCTGCTCACCATCAGTTTCTACTGACAGTAAAAGAATAAACAAACAAAAATGTATAAAAAAAAACTGCTTGTTTATTAAGAAAATTTGTTAGGTGATTATTTTCTGAATTTCAATCAGACATAAAATTAATTAAACATTTTAGAATGAGAATCTCCAGCTTTCAAGAAAATTTTTGACAAGTGATGAATTCGACAGCCTCGCTAATACTTACAGCTGTGTTGCATGCATGCACATTTGTGTGTGTGTCTGTGTGTGTGTATATATATATATATATATATATATATATATATTATTTTTATTTATTTATTTTTTTTTAGTTTCTTGATATTAGCAAGGTAACTTGGTGTTGCCCAATTGCTTTTCTGATGAATGGACTTAACAAATAAGTACCTGATGGGTAAATAAATAATTCTGAAATATTGTACATGTCTGGGACATACAATGAGGAAAGAGGGCTTGGAGCATCTGATACTCCTAGGACATAATTAAACATTTTAGAATGAGAATTTTCAGCTTTCAAGAAAATCTTTGACAAGTGATGAATTCAACAGCTTGGCTAATACCTACAGCTGTGTTGCATACATACATACATACACACACACAAGTTACCTTGCTAATATCAACAAACTATTTTATATATAATAGTTTGTTGATATTTTTATATATATATTATGAAATGGACAAAGTCCGACAATTATATTTTAAGACATTTTTTTATGTTTATACATTCTTTTTATAGACACAAATACTCAAGTAAATGCTCTGTTTATAATAAACAGTATTAACAACATTTACTGGCTTGAATGTCCGAGAAATTTTCACAGAAAATATGTGTTCTCTGATAGGAATCAAACCTGTATCCTATACATATATTCGATTCCTGTCGGAGGACACATATTTTTATGTGAAAATTTCTCGTACATTCAGGCCAGTAAATGTTGTTAATACTGTTTATTATAAACAGAGCATTTACTTACGTTCTTTTTATAAACACAAATACTTATCAACATAAAAATGTCTTAAAATATATATAATAGTTTGTTGATATTAGCAAGGTAACTTGGTGTTGACCACTTGCTTTTCTGATGAATGGACATAACAAACAAGTACCTGATGGGTAAATAAATCATCTTGAAATATTAAACATGTCTGGGACATGAAATGGAGGGAAGATGGCTTGGAGCCTCTGACACTCCTAGGACATAATGAAGGCAAGATGAGCAGAGGGAATCAGTGACGAAGATACCTGATGCACTTGTGTAAATGAATGGCAGAACAGGTGCTGGGAGGGATAGTAAGGAAACAAATGCTATTAAAAGCTACTAGGGATAGGAGGTTGTGGAGAGCCATATACTGAAGGGATGTGTCACTAATCAGATTATTGAATAAGAGAATTCTATCAGTAACAACAGCCTTACCATTAACAAGATAAGAGTGGAAGTAACAAAACAACAAATGGTCATAAGATGAGATTGAGATAATAGAAGATAGTTTTGTTTATCATCCAGTTCATACTCCTTCCCCAGTCTTTTGAACAGGAGTAGAGGTTTATCACTTGTTTCCTGTTTAAGGATATGATTTACCAGTTCCCTTTTTTTCTTCCATGATCTTAATAGTTTAACTGTCTTAACATTTCTGGTGATCAGTGGTTGTGACTTTCATTGTGAGGGTACAAAGTTGGCAGTTTTCTGGTTGCTGTATGCTGGCTGGTAGTAAGGAGCCTTAACTCTTTGGTAGCACTCAGAGTGGCTGATCTTGTCAATAGTCACAGAATATCAGGGTATCTGCAATGGCATGTACTCCCAGTGGGCAACCCCGAAGCCACATTATGACTTAGTATTAGCCAACTTCTGGCTAGTTTGTATTTCCGTAGACGATGAATAGTGATAATTATTTTAGCCTTCTTCTGAAAACACAATCTTGTTCTTTTATTGCTCTTGCTCCTTGATAGTGTATTTTTATCATATTCTCTCTCACTCAGTAACTCCTTGTGTCTTAGTGGCTTTATTGCCTTGCTTGGAGTGAAATGATTAAAAAAAGAAAAAAGGTAGTTTTTATTTTCCTTAATAGACAAGTTTCAATCACCTACCTCTTCATTGGTATTGTATATTAGTCATGGGAGATTGATAGTTTGTGGGGCCACAGCTTCCCCACACTGGGTGTTGCTGCTGTGATTTCCCTAGGTTAAGTTATGACAGGGTAGAATGGCATGAAACTGGTTTTGAATTCAAAGTTATCCTTCTCCTTGAATGGTTGCCAACCAATACAAGAGTCTAGTCTGTTTTATTATTTAACCGCTAGCCGAGAGGAGAAGGGATGTATTTGTACATTCCAAAGCAATTTGTGTGAAAATGAATGCAACAGCCTCAGCTGGTATTTGTACTTGATACACCGATCTCACTTTTGCTGTTGATAACCAGTATGCTACCCGCATGTCAATCATTTAAATCATTATAGTCATTTCACTCCAAGCAAGGTGATAATGCTAGGGGTTACTGAGTGTGAAACATAATGAGACTTTTGGAGAAGAAACTGGAAACACAATGCAAAACATTAACTTGCTCAACATTTAAACAGTTTGTTTGGGTGTGATTCAGAAGTGATTGTTCAGGAGAACATGTTGAATAGGTTTGGATCAGACAGGAGGGGAATATGAGCAAAGAGCTATTTTTATTGAGTTATTAGCTATACAATACTAAGATAAAGTCTATGGGAATCATGGTTAACTGTAAAATGATGATATCTATTTGGTAATCTATTAGTATGCTTAAATTTATATGGTCTCAGTACTAATGATTGATTTATATATTTTTTTTTTTTTTTCATCCCAAGCAAGGCAATAATGCCACTTAGATGCAAGTGGTTATTGAGAGGTAAATATAATGCAGAGACTTTAGGAGAAGGAACTGGAAACCCAATCCTAAACCTGAAACAAGGGATAAACCTCTACTTCATATATACCAGAGGTCTACTGGATTCATCCATTCAGTGGATATTTGTACTTATTGATATCTCTCTCTCTCTCTCTCTATATATATATATATATATATATATATATATATATATATATATTTATTTATTTTTTTTTGAAACTGATTAAATCTAATATTCCAGTTAGAATTATGTCATTTTTTTTCCCAATAGAAAATTTTGTACGTCAATGTCAATTAACTTGGTAATACCTGAATAATAGATCATGAGATAGATTCTTATCTATCTTAAACTTGTTTGAATTTGTGTATACATCAATCAAATTAATCGGTACAACTTATTCATAAATTGTAGGCAAACACCTCTCCGGGAATCCACTTTGTCGTGCAAAACCCTGTTTACCTATAAAATATCAACCACCCGACTTGATTCATAAGTCTCACAACCTAATCCATTGATGTATAAACATCTGTCTAGCCAATATCCTTTTATCGATGAAGTGCCCAGCTGTCATTTCAGCTTATCTATCAAGTTTAAACGACAGGCTGGTAGATTAGGAATTCTGTCTATACACTCACCCCTTTGGGCCTTCTGTTAGTATTTCTATGTTGATTCTTAATAGTTTGGCACAAGGCTACAAGAATGGGGCACCTTGAGAGGATTGAATTCCTTCCTCCTGATCTAGAAGTCCAGCTTGCTGATTTATTAAACACTTGCTAAGGTGTTCTCTTTCAGAGACATGGTGGAGTGATGGATATCAGCTCGGATTAAGAAATCAGCAAGAGTGAACTTTGAATTCCAGTTGAGCTTGTTAAATTCACTTACGCTTGGGAAAGGTATAAAATCCATCTCTTCTCTCCCTTCACTATGAGTAAATAACACAGCATGGTCCTATAGTCTCGGGTGGCAACCAGTCTAAGAAGAGGACAATTCTGTATTCAAAACCTGAGGAAGGTTGTTTGAGGACCTTGTGGCACACTATATATACCAGTTCTATGCAAAAGAAACAAAAAAAACAAAAACACTCCAATTATGGGTTAAATAGCCTCACCAACCCACAACTGGCCAAGCTTGTGAGTACAGCTACACCCCTGAAGACATGGTCAATCAGGGAGGGGTTTCTCTAAGGAGTGAGAAGACCCTACATCTGGATCTCTTCTAATGAGCTTTTTTTTTTTTTTTTTTTTTTTTTTAGTGGTACCTTTTTAAGCTATTCTCTTAGTATTTTTGTGTCCTTCATAGATATTCCTGTGACTGACATTGATGAGTATGAAAGCACAGGAATTTTAGATGGAAGTCTGTCTTTGAAATTAGCTAAGAGGAAGTTAGGCTTGTTTTGAAGGGAATATTGACAAGCTATTAGTTTAGTTTGAAGACGTTTTTTTTCTCCAAAAATTAGATAAATGCATTTTCAAAGAATTTTCATATAGATGTGATTAATACCTGCGCATCTAAAATTCTGTATGTATTCGCACGCACACACGCACACGCACACACACACATTTGAAATTGAAGAGACATAGAATTTTACTGTAACAAGATGTTTTTCAAATAGTTGTTTTTTCTTAGTTTAGATAGATTTTTCCTCGAGCTTTGGTTTCTTCTTTCCTTTTTGACTGCTCAATCTGGGTTTATTTTTGTTTGGCTTTGTTTATACATATAATATAGTATAAGACTTTTAACAGTGCATACATACATTGGGAGGCATGGTGAAGTAGTGAGTAGCGGCTCGGATTGAGGAATCAGGGAGATGAGTTCAATTTCCAGATGAGTTCATTACGTTCACATATAATGCTAATACTTTTTGAAAAGGTATGAATCCATCTCCTCATACTCCCCATCTATGGGTAACTAGTAGAACAGACTGGGTCCGATAGCCTTAAGTGGCAACCATGCTAGGAGAAGGACAACTCTGAATGCAAAAACCCCAACTATGGGTTAAATACCCTCACTAAACTGCAGTTTGCCATGTGAGCTGTGTATGGCTGCACCCTTGAAGACATTGTCATTCATGGACTGAGAAAGAGTTCTGCTGCTGGATCTGTTCTAATGAGCTTACATCTCTAGTGCCTTTTTAAGGTGTTTTCTTAGTATTGTTTAAGTCCTACATAGTCATTCCTTGGATTGACATTGGTGCCTACCAATGCAGAGGAATTTTTTTATATGGGAGTCTATTTTCTAAATTAGCAAAGAGAAAGTTAAGATTCTTTTGAAGGGAATATTGTCAAATTATTAGTTTTGGTTTGAAGACATTTTTTTTTTTTTTTTTTTTCAGAAACTTGGATAAAATGCCTTTTGAAAGAATTTCCGTCAATCTTGATAGAATGTCTGGATATGCAAAATTCTGTGTATATCCATATACTATATATTATTATATTTTGTTCATGGTTATTTAGCTTAATTTGACAAATAATTGGAGTTAGGAAAAACTTAGAACAGCTTTGAAATCCTAAGACTGTATATAGCCCCAAAATACTAAATGTTTGCTTGCAAGCCCACTTGGGCATTTTTAAAATTCTGATGCTTCAAAGAAAACAAACTGCACTCTATTTACATTATTCGTACTATTGTCTTCATCTTTGTCGCCATGTATATCACAAAGTTTCAGCCATTGTACGCTCCGGCCTTCTTAAGGAATCAGCACATATGCTAGGCCATAAAAATCTCCTGAGCCGACCAAGTATAGAAATGAATACAATATGGGAACCAGTAATAAGGAGTGCCAGAGAAAAGCGATAACAACGAAAATTGCAATATGAGCTCTGGTAAAAAAACATGCAATGATAACAGCAAAAATTGCAATATGAGCACTGGTGAAAAAAAAATGATGGCTGAAGACATTAGGTTTATAATACCCAGAAATTCATGGCACAGTAGATAAAGGTGTTAGTTAGATCCAGTGACAGGAACCAAACAGTGTGAGTTCAATACCTGGTTAAGGTGGTGGAGAACTTTGAGAGGGGAATTAACAGGAGATAACTGACATCCATTAGACATGGCATGTGGAATTAGAACAGTCTACCCCAGTAAGTGAAATAAAGGGTTCAGTTTGACATTCTAACCACCTGAAGTGTACAACAGCCGGAATGTTGTGATAAACATGGCGACAAAGAATAATGTAAATGGTGTACATAATGCCTCATCTCAGAAATATAGACACAAACTGCACTCTATTAATCATCTTTAAACGTATGCAAATTTGAGACTCAAGATATGAGAATGTTCTAGAACTTATACCTGAAAAAAACTGCCTGAATATGGAAAATGAATTTAGCAAATATACTGAAATAGGTAGGGATGTAAGACAAGTATGCATCTTCTTGCCAGACTTATTCAACCTTCACAATGATAAGATCCTGAGAGAACTTGTGGTGGCCACAATCCTAACAACATAAGATAGGCAGATGACAGAAGTAAAAATACAGGAATCCTTACAGAAGGTAGTAAAGGAAAGTGAGAAGAAAAGACTAAACATTGATTGTAAGAAGATAGAATGTATGGTTGTCAGTAATAGGAACAGCCCAAGATGCAAAGTACTAATTGGAAATGTCAAAATCAAGAAGGGAAATATTTGAAAAGAGACTGGAATATTTGACAGCAAAATCCAAAGGTATTTTGGAATAGTGAAAGATGCCTTTCAAAAGTTAAGCAATGTATTAAAAAATATGAAAATTTCATTAGAAACTAAGAAAAGAGTGCTGAACTGTTGTGCAATATCAGTCCTCTTATATGGCAGTTAATGCTGGATAATCTCCTCACAGATGAAGAGACTTGAGACAAAAAATGTGATGTGAGATAAGGATGCTGAGAACACCATGGTCTGAACATGTAACAAAGTTTTAAGGAAAATGTAAAGAAAAATGACACTTATACTTAAAATCAGAAAGAGAGTTGAAAATTCTAGGACACATGAAGAATGAGGGCTTGGAGAATCTGAAACTCACATGACATATCAAAGACAAGGGAAGCAATGTGTATGTAAATGGATAGCAGGACAGGTAGCGGGAAGGTATCATGAAAAGATAAAACTTATTAAGAGCTACAAAGGATAAGAAGTTGGGGAGGGCTATGATTGCCTGCATCCAGAAGGGACACAGTACATAGAAGAAGTGAGGAGAGAATTCACTCATGATCGGCAAGTCAAGTTTGCTGTTATTAAACCCTGATAAGATGTCCTCTTAGTATTGTTTAAGTCCTATATAGCTATTCTTTGGATTGACATTGGTGAGTACGAAAGAAGAGCAATTTTTAGATGGAAGTCTGTCTTTGAAATTAGCTGAGAGCAAGTTAGGCTTGTTTTGAAAGGAATATTAGCAAGATATTAGTTCAGTTTGAAGACCATTTTTTTTTTTTCAGAAAATTGGATAAAATGCATTTTCAAGGAATTCCCATATACATATAATTAATATCTGAACATCTAAGATTTTGTGTGCATCTCCCCGCCACACACACATTTCTGTGAAAATCCAAAATTGAAGAGATGTAGAACTGTGACTCTTAGTTTCTTAAGATGGTTCTATTTGCAGAATTTATGTTGGTTTCTTTTTCCTTTTTTGGTTGCTCTAGCTGGGTTTACTTTTGTCTTGTTTTTTATGTTGTGTACAACATTTAACCATGCATAGACACTACATTTTGATCTGAGGCAGAGCACATAAATGTGCTGACCTATAATTTCATCATTTTTGACTAGGGCATGACTGGTTCTGTAATAGCTTTAATTGGGGTCCAATTTAAATGAAGAGAGGTCTTAGGCTATCCCACTTGTGAGGCCCCTCCGAATCGACCATTCTCATGAGTAAAAGAAAATGGAAGAGTGTTAAATTAAACAATTTGAGTAAGGCTGAGGATGATGATGGGTGTTTGAAATTACTGAAGGATTGTTTAGAGTTTACGATGCATTATGACAGCATGTGTAATAAAGGCCTATCACAGTGTCAAAAATATTATACACCTTGGGTGGATGCCCTCTAGATTTTGAGGCCCTAGGCTTCAGCATGCTCAGCCTATAGGTAAATCCGGCACTGGCTTTAATCATGGTACTGATTTTAATATAAAAAAAGTTGGGCAGTGGTCAGGGACCTGTCATGGTGATCATACATTGGCAAACATAATTCTTTGATTGGTGATCAGTAGCTGGTGATTTAAGCATTATGTTGGGCATAAATTGAAAAAAGATGTTGAACAATGGACAATGTTTGATGACAAACAATCTTGGTAAACTGACCACTTGAAAATTTGGGTAGAGTGCGTCTTCTCTCAGATTGAAACACTTGCTTATTAGTGGGGAAATAGAAAAGAAAAGTAAGGCTTTTTGTACAAATGGTTGCATTTTTGCATTTCCTATCCAAATCCATATTGGCACATGGTAGTGTGTACGAAGCTGGTCATATGATTTTTGACAGATGGCTTTCTTTAATCAGATCATATTACTCAATATGTAAGACATGTCTTGGTTACATAAGTTACTGAATATATTATGATTTGGATAACACAAGGTAATTGTATTCATTTTTATTTTTATTTAAAGGCTGACTGCTTGGTGTGTAAAACTTGTTTTAATGTGTTATATGACAAAAATATTCAGATATTTAGTCTCTATATTATTCTTGAATCTATATGTAAAAGATTACTTGAAAATCTTTCCAAGTTAAAGGTTGAGAATGGATGTTTCTGATTAGGTATTGATTAATAGATGATACTTTTCAACACGTTCATAAAGCTATCCAATCTGCATATCAGCCTCCAGAGCAAATGCTTATTGTTCAACAAAATGTTAGTGGGTCAGCATATATTAAACTCAGCTTAATATTTAGTCAAGGGTCCTCTCGTGCAACAAGGCATATTAGGCAATGTTTGTCTCCATTTTAAATGATATATTATTTGTTGGAGATTTATTCATTGTTTCTGTAGCAATCGCAGGTTTTTAGTGGGGCTGAAGTCCTTAACCATTCCTATTTATCAAATGGGTTTCAGATGAACTACAGCAGCTTGTAAGCTGGGGTCTGCCATTTTTTTTTTTTTTTTTCATACTTCAATCTGGACTCAAATTGTCATGCAACCACGTGTTCAGAAACTAGGTTATAAAATTGTCCTACTTTTTATGTAAAGCCACTCCTGAATTAGAGATGGCATCAGAAGTGTCTTGTCTGGACTGAGGAGAAAAAAAAAAAAAAATCAAACTGTGGCCCAGTGACATCAAACTATGGTAATTGTTTGTGCTTCCTTACCAGTCTTGACCAATCAAAACCTTTCTTACCCCAATAAAAGAACACGACTTTGGATGACTAGCTGTTTTAGTTCTTGGTGATTGAAGAATATAATTTTGTGCTGTGAGTTTTGGGTACAGATTTTACCCCCCCCCCACTTTACATTCCTGGCATTTTTGTATTTGGACTTGCAAGGAACCTGGATTTTTTATTATTTGGGTTCTGAGCCACCTTCTTTTCTATTTTTACCAACATTCCTATTTTCTAACAGAGCAATAGAGAAGACACATCAAGCATCAAGTGCTTCGAAGAGGCCCCAAATAAATAGGGAACTATGACATGTAAAGTAACCAAAGTTTAAAACTCTAAAGAGAATATTCTATAATAATAAACATTTGAAACGTTTTCAAACAACATTTCAAGCACTTAGGACCATTAAACAGAAAGTTGAAGTCATTATCTTAATGCACCATTAAAATGTCAAATGCCAGATGGAAACTTTGAAGGGAGAGTTAGTCAGTGATACACACTCTCAGTGACCATTCTTACTGCAAATTGTTCCTATTTTAATTGTGGAAGGTGTTATTGTTGTGAAAAGATATATACATATATATTGGGTAACAAATATGGAAATTTTTATTTATCAAGAACAGTTCTGGAGGTAAGATGTATGACAAAGTAGAAAAAGTTTTCATGTGACTCATTTTGTCCCTTAGGACTTCATCGGACTAGGTTCATTTATGTTGATGTGACTACACTTGTGCATGAACAAGAGATGCTGGGAATTTTATATTTAGCAAAAAAAATTATTTTAACGTGTTTTAGTATATAATCTAGCTAATTTCATTTAGATTCTTCTTCTTTGTCTTTTTGTTTCCATCATCTTCGTTATTAAATATCGTACATTGAGAGCAGAAGTCTGCCAAGAATGGTGAAACATTGTAAGTACCTGGATGATTTGAACCCAGCTCTATCAATAAGACTTGCATTAGTTCTTGATCACATCCAATCACATACTTCCTTGTTTTTCAAGTCAGATACCGTGTAAATAAATCCTGTTCTATGAGTAATACTTACCTTAATTCTTGTACAGTGTAAATAAACCCTGTTCTTTGAGTAATGCTTGCCTTAATTCTTAATAGCTGGCACTGACCGTAATGCAGTTCTTGATATTTAGGTTATTTCTATAAAATCATTTGCAATATGAGAAAATGTTAAATAGTTCATGGCCTGACACATTTCCTAAAACTTGACCAAATTGTGAAACATTAGATTTTACTTTTTTTAATGCTGGGAAGTTTTCAATGTCCCATGATTATGTACATTGTTATAGTTTGGCCATAGAGAAAATTTACTTAATAGTAATATTAGCTGTTTTCTTTCAAGGAAACATTTTGTATTCATTGACTGAGCAGTTTAAATTTTTTAAATCTTTCTCTTAAAACAGTTTTTCAGGAAAATAAGTTTCTCATGACCAGTAGCTGTTCTTTCCAGTATTGATGGGAGATTTCCTTCCTAACTTTTTATGTGAAGTAGTGTTGAAGATCAACATATTAATTATGTTATTATTTTCTATTCAAGTTACATATACTATCTGTTTTAGTTACTGTGGTTGTTGAAAGTCCTCAAGTGATGTCATTTCTGTTATTTGGAACAGTTTTTTGTTTTTGATTCTGTGTGTGTCCAACTTGGCATAACATATACTAAGAGAAAAACAGAAAAAGAGATGAACCTCGAGAGTTAAACAGAGACGGCAACACAGGGATTGGAGGGGTGGGGGTCACTTAGATAAAAGCAGTTTGTAGTGAAAAGTTAAATCATGTTTCGTGATGTTTTGAAATTAGAATCTTTTTTTTTTTTTTCCTATCTGCACAAATTTGTTATAAGCTGAGGCAACCCAAACTATGTTAAATGTGTGAAAAGGAAAAACAAGAGAGGGACAAAGAAAGTAACAGAGACAAAAAGAGAGAGAGAGCGTGGCATAGACAAAAAGAAAGAGAGAGAGACATAGACAAAAAGAGAGAGAGTGAGGCACAGACAAAAAGAGTGTGACATGGAGATGGGTTGGAAAGAGGTCATCTTATATATTGGCTTTTGTAAGGGGTTAAATCATGTTTCGTGACCCTATGATCTGTTGAGAACATTTCAGTATTTTTAAGAGACTCACTTTTCTTATAACTACCTGGGAATTGTCATTGGTTGAACAGTACCGAGAGCCCGCTTTAGAAAATTCATTGGTAGATCCATGTAATTTACACACAGGTCCTGCTAGTCTATACTATTACTCTGTTTGAAAATATGACTCTTAGATTTTTTTTTTTTTTGCTTAGGTATCGATCTCCGACTCTTTTGATCAAAACTACTTTCCTGTTTGTATGTACAACTGTTATGCTCTCATGCTCAGTATCGTAGTGAAATATCTATTTGATAAGAAGTATTTCTGATTTTATTTTTTATTCTGCTTATTTGTATGAGTTATTCTAATACTTTTCTACCTTGGATTAGAGTGTAGTATCTGCTGAATACCTGTCTCTTCCTTGTCCTTGTTTGGTTTGATTTATATTGTTTTATGGCATATCAACTTCAATGGGTTATTTAATGCTGACAAAATTTTAAGGATAGGTTTATATTGACAGAATATGTATTCTTTGTAAGAAATCAATTTGTAGATCAGGTTTCATTGACATATTTTTGTAAAGAGGGTTTTTGTTGAAAATCAAATGGATTGCTGGTAATATTTTTTTTTTTTTTTTTTTAAAAACGTATTGCTGGTATTTTTTACTATAAAAATCTATTTTTATATTTTCATAGTGTTTTGATCCCAGTTTGAGGGTTAATTATTGGCCCATAGCTGGGACCCTAACAGGTGCTACCACCTCAGGTCAGGTTGGACCTGGGAGCAACAGCAATTAAGAGGTGATTCTACTCTTCTCAAAACCTCCTGATCAAAGGCCTTGCAGCTGGATTTAATTTATCATCATTCTCAGGATGGTATCCTGTTTATATGTATGGCTGTGAAGCTTTTTTTTTTTTTTTTTTTTTCCCAAAATCAGTGTAGCATCTCTTAGCTTTCAGTTTGGGATCAAAGTATCTGTGCTTCACTTCTATACTTTCTGTGTGTGAACAGTTCCCAGAAAATTTTTGAGAGATGCCTGGTTCCTGGAATTCCAACCCTGCAGCAGCACCTCCCTCATTGCACTAATGAGAGATGGTTGGTAGATGCCAATGCCAGTATGACAATTCTATAGACAGACGTGAAATTGTGTTTATCAATTATTCATATTGCAAATTTATAAAACCTGTTAGATGCGGATAAGATTGAGCAAAATAAGCTATATCAATTATTTTAGAAGTTGCTTTTATCCAATTAATACTCACTGAATTGATCTCATTAGTGAAATATCCTTTTAATATTTATCTTTTAAAAATTTGTCTGACAGACATAAATATGTTAAGAACCTACAGAATTATATCTAGGTGAAATATTATAATTTGGGATGGTTGTTTTCTTGGGAAGGTTCCTTGCCTTGTGTGGCCTATTGGCACTCAAGTTCAACCCAGACCTCCAAGTGGAATTCCTATATACAAACCATTACTACAGCTGCTCAAAAAAAATGGTTGTTTTTTTTTCATTTTTTTTTTTTCTTTGTAGCACTCCAATAACTACCTAACTCTGCCTGCTATGCTCTATCTTCACAAGTGCCTGATCAAACCAGAAATGGAATACTATTGTTGTATCTGGGCTGGCCAAATGGTTAGAACATTCACACTCTAAACATGAGACTTGGGTTCAAATCTCACTGGTCGATTTGTCAGGAAGGAGACTTGCTGATGTTATCAATCTAGAGGGGGATGATCCCAGCATGTGGCACCTTTGGAAAGGGCCTGAAAACCATACCATGGGTTGACCCAAGCCTTGTGAGTGAAATTTGGTTGATGTAACCCTTGGGGGCTATTGATAGCTGTGCTAGCACAAAGTCACAAGTTATCGTGGCCAAGGACTTGAGTATGCTGGCCTTATTCAAAGTGTTGATAACACTAGATAACACACTCTTTCCAAGAAACTGTAATTCAGCATAGTTGCAGTATAAACCACAGGTGGGCTCTGTGAGTGTTGAATAAACACAAATGTGCCAGAGCATGCGTCTGCAATAGGGATTGGCTAGGTGCCCTAGTAGATGGGTATTGTTGAATACGAGTGGCCAGCTATACATACATAAATCTTGGCTGGAGCTGCCCAGGCCTTGTTGTCCAGCCTTCATAGAGTTCAAAAGTGGCCTTGTGGGTGATGAATTATTTTCCATTCTACAACCCTTCTCCTACAATTTAGACAGCTTCTTCCCAAGAACTGCTGCTTCATGGAACCGGCTTCCGAGAGGGTGCTTTGCTAATTACTGCAATCTTAACCTCTTTAAATCCAAGGTTAGCAGATATCTTTCCAACATATCCTCTTAAACTGCACTCCTTATCTCCTCCTCTTATGTGAAACAATCATAGTCAGTAACCTTCTATCTTGAGTGGCTCATAAGCATTGTATTAGGTGAACAATTGGTAAAAAAATGTACAAATCATCCTTTTCAAGATAATATTTAAGATGAGATGCGAATCAAAGCCAGAATGACTTACAACGTAAGAAAAAAATCTAATCACTCATCGGGATAAAAGCTTTTTACTGTGAAGAACACACAGTTACTGTCATAATTTTCAGAAAGCTATCTGAAGTTATGACAAACTCATTGTTCTGACTCGGTCTTGATTTGTGTCTTAAAGTGAAACAGACGTCAGGGTGAATTTACTAATTCTGTCTCTATCTCCTTCACACACTATAGTACAAAAATTTTGGGCCTGCCTCAGAATCTCACCTACAAATTGAAGGGGGCTTGTCTTTTGCAAAATTAATTTACAATCTCATTTTGGGCCAAAGGCACTTCCTCTCTCTGAAGGGTGTCATCATATATTCTATAATAATAATAACAATAGCACATTAGCTTTTTTTGCCTAGTCTACCTTGTTGGCTAATGGTAATCTTAAGGTTGGCTGATTTTAGATTCTATAAAAAAAAATTCAGATGCCATACAAATCATGGGTCAAATAGTTTTGGCAACTTAGCTTTATATGGTAATATTGAGTTCTGTTCTATGAACAATATTTGTTACCCAGCATAGGGATTGAACTTGTATTCTCTTGGTTATAAAAAAAAACTAATGGTTTGTTGGATTAACTGGTTCAGATGGGTTCTACCTAAGTAGCTCAATTTAAGCTAGTTGTTTTTCTCTAGTGAGAAAATACATTCAGTTGCCTGGTGAATTCTTGTCAGAGCAATTCAGGAGTGAATAGACTTTCTGTTGCCTGGGTAATATTAGCCGTTTCCTTATAAGGAAATATTTGTCGTTCATTGATCAAGTAGCCTTTACTACTTTTGGTTGAAATTTATAAAATTTTCAGGAAAATTGGTTTTGCAAATCCAGTCACTGTTATGGCTATTTCCTGTATTGATTTTTGATTCTCTTTCCTAACCTTTTATTTGAAGTTGTGTGGAACGTTAACATCTTGATGTCATTGTTTTCTCTTTGTATGACATGCAATATCTATTCTAGCTGTTGCTGCAATTCCTCAAGTGATGTGGTTTCTGTTATCTGGTACCAGTTCTTAGTTTGTGATTCTTTTGTTTCAGTCCACAATGTTCAAAGAAGGGTGGTCTTTGCCAAGGACCACAAGCTTCACTCCCTCAAAGCCATTTTTAATCATTGACCATAGAAAGCTAGTGTATACAGCTGAATTTAGATTTTTCTTCTGAATCTGTGAATGAGTTTGGCAATATGCATGATATATATAGTTAATTAAACCAAAGAATGTACAAAACTTAATAATTATTAAATCCAGAGGATGACCCCCATGACCAGTAGTGTGTTTATATATATGTATATATATAGTGACGGCCATAGAGTTAGTGGCACCTTTGCAAGTATAATCTTTTTTTTTTAATTTTCACAAGCAGAAAAACTAAAAATATAGAATAACGAGTTTATTACAATATACAACTTAATACAAAAACATTCATTATCCTATCTAAAACATTTTTTTGTTTAGCCTTTAGATCTGCAAATCTTTTCATGGCACATTCTACACCTATCTTCTTTACAAGATCATTTTCTATTGACAAAATAACCAAAGAATTTAATCTGTCTTGAGTTATGGACAACCGCAAGTATGTTTTTATAAGCTTCAGTTTTCGAGGATCCCAAACAGATGAGATAGCTGCTCTAGTTGCCAGTACCTTGAGCCAATCCTGGATATAGGATTTCTTTTTTTAATCACTTCACCACAAGCAAGGTAGAAATACTAATAGTAAGCAGGCAGTTACAGGGAGTGAAATATTTGTATCAATGACACTAAGGCCATATTTGGTCAATCCAACACAAACTTCACAAGAAAGACAGTAAGATTTTGACAGGAGATTTCAGTTTGTGTGGTAGATTTACTAGTAATAAGTCTACCAAACTGGCCCTTGCATTGCTCGCACCCTAGTCAAGCTGAATTTTGGTGTCCTTACAAGTATAGTTTTTAAAATTTTCACAAGGAGAAAATTTAAAATGTAGAATAATGAGTTTATTACAATAGATATCTTAATACAAGCTGAAGAAAACATTCATTATCCTACCTAAAACATTTTTTGTCTAGCCTTTAGATCTGCAAATCTTTTCATGGCACATTCTACATCTATCTTTGTTACAAGATCACTTTCTATTGACAAAATAGCCAAAGAATTTAATCTGTCTTGAGTTATGGATGACTGCAAGTATGTTTTTATAAACTTTAGTTTTGGAGGATCCCAAACACACGACATGGCGACATGACGGCACCCTGGCTGACTGTTGCAAGTACCTTGATCCGGTTCTAGAAATAGGATTTCTTTTTTAATAATTTCACTCCAAGCAAGGAAGAAATGCTAATAGTACACAAGAAGTTACAGGCAGTGAAAATAAGAGAGAAGACTGAGTATAGGGAGGATTGAAAAAAGCACAAAAGATGAACAGGATTCAAGGATATGGAAGATGGTGATTGATGTAGCATTTACATTTTTGAAGATTGTAGTTATCAAGTAAGTAAGTAAACATAAAGGAGTTCTACGGGTGGGAAGTGCAAGAAAAGAAACTGTTGGAGTAGAAGTGGTAGTTGCAGTAAATGGGTAGGACCTAGATGCCAATCTTGTAGAATGTTTAAATTCATGTAGTCAAGGCACTAGGAGAAAAAAGCTCACCAGAGCAGTTGACATGAAATTATTTGTAGAAAAGACAGAGGGAGGCCACATCACATTAGTGAGAAAGTGACTGAATTTGAGATGCTAAGTACGGATTGATTGCATTACAGATCCTTCTTTGGATTTTGTTAAGAAGCTCAAGACGAATAGCAGGGGCATCAGACCAGATATGGCAGCAGTATTCAATGCACCACTGAATGGTAGATTTGTAAAAGTGAAAGATGGACTCTGATGAGAAAAATTTTCTTGCACAACACATTGACCCTACTATGAGTGATTTATTGAAGTTTCAAGAGTAATAGATGTATTTGTTACTGTTAATCATATTGTCTGAGGATAAGTCTCATGGGTCACAGACTTTGGTATAAATGTCATTCACATGTACAATTAGAGAGCAAGGTTTCGTTTAAGAGAGACAATTGGGCTTTTCGAATTAATATCTTGAAACCATTAAGACTGAATGACCGGAGAGTCATAAAAATGTAATATTTATGATAAATTTATGAGCATTTGGTCCAGTTTGGTTTCGAGAGGCAAATTATGGACCTGTCTAAAATGAAGACTTTAAGAGACAAGTTTTAATGCCAACAAAAATATTAGCCAGAAAATTTGTTTGTGCCTAATGTCAAATTATCTTATTGAAAGCATTGGCAAGAAAATGTCTTTGACAGACATTTGAGAATAATCTGAAAGGTTAATAGGAGATATTTGAAAAATCTAACCTTCGTACGGCCAAAAGCCAGGGAGAACAACAGTGCTGCAAATTGAATCTATATCGGTAGGTAATATAGTTTTGTCCACTTATTGACAGGAAAGGCGTGCATTGTCCTTAAGTAGATGGTTAGATTAGATGGTTGGATAAAGGCCAATGTATCAGATGGAAATCTTTGGATAAGGGGCCTACTGATTTGTTTTTGTGGAAAATTGGGAAAATGACATTGGCTTCACAATGTAAGCAAGAGATAGAGTGGTGGAACAAATTTAGTTTTGTTTCGTTTTTTTTTTTTTTTTTTTCCCCTCCCCCAGCTTGTTTTTCTCTCTTGTTTATTATCAGAGAGCAAAGTAGGAAATCTTGGATGAAAAGGCCGATTTTTTTTTTTTTTTTTGTTATTTATTTATTTTTTTTTAATTTTATCTTTTATTATACTAAATAATAAATTGGCTGTATGTGTGTAAGTTCTCTTTGTGTTGGTATGCTGAGCAAGAGCCAGCTCTGGCAAAGAGATGTAAAGTAAGAAACGAGGGAATAAAATATTGGCATAGATTATCATTTCTGAAGATATTTCTTTTGTGAAAACATGTCATAATTGTCATGGAATGGTAACAGTTTAAGATAGGCTATCTATCATAATTCTCCTTACTGCATGTCAATGAATAGATTATTCACCCTGCATTCCCCCCCAATATAAAATTAAAAAAAACTTTGTCGATCATGCCTGTGAAGATTCTTTACAAATGTTATATCAAAGTTTCAGGTAAGTTTTAGACACTAACATTTTTTTAATCATTTCACCTCAAGCAAAGGTGATAAAAGCACTAAGATGGAAGAAGTTACTGACAGTGAAAGAGCCTGAGGAAAAAAACAAAAAAAACAAAAACATTATTAAGGACAGAGATGACAATCAAAGAACAGCTTCAAGGAGACAGAAGATGGCAATTGACATTTCATTTAAATTTTCGAAGATCAAAGTTGACTGGAAAGCAAGATGCCAGAAGAGAAAATCCACAGGTGAGAAGTTTGTGAAAAGAAACTGTTACCATAAAACTTAGAACATAGAAAGAGCAGATGGTTCACCTGAGTTCTTAACGACAGCAACTACAGAAGAGAATTTGCAAGAAGCAGCAAGGTATTTATTGTAGATTTTAGAAAAAACAGGATATATTAGTAAAATCTCATCAGTATGTTTTTTTTTTTTTTTAATCCTTTCACACCAAGCAAGGCAATATATCCACTAAGACACAAAGGATTACTGAGTGTGAAAAGAATATGAGAATAAGAAAAACATAATTAAGGAGAGCAAACAATAAAAGAATGGGAATTAAAACAAAAGATGATTGAAGGACATTCCATTTAACTCTGTGAAAATCAAAGTTGGCTGGAAAGCAAGACAGTATGAAAGTTCTACAAATGAGAAGTGTAAGGGGAACTTGCAAATAATTGTAACTGTGATTATAAGAATGGCAAGTTTTATTTGGAAATTTGAATTTAGAATGGAAATATAAGGTTGAGTTGTAAGTGATTTTCTGTTTTTGAAAACAGTTGTAATGTTCATCCTCTTTATTTAAATTGGATTCTTTACTGACCTTAATAAGTGATGTGTCTATGAAACTGAAGTTAGTTGAGAGAGAAGTCAATTGAACTTTTATAGGCTATTGTTGCTCCAGTTTGCTATTGCAAATTACAGTTTGATAGGTTACTGATTAGTATGACATTGTGCTGTAATGGTTAGTAAGCTTGTCTGGCTAAAACAATTATGACTGAGTAGTGAGTTTGATCCTCACTTGGTGCTCCATACTTTTGGCCTTGTGCCACATGTAAGCAGTGCTTAGAAAATCACTATATATATATATATATATATATATATATATATATATATATATTATCAATCAAGAAAAATCACTGGAGAGTGTGCATTTAAAAAAAATTAATTTGAAGTTGGCTCACCAGACGCTTCTCTATAGCTAAATGGTATAGCACGTCAGATCAAATGATGGTTCCATGTAGGACACAGGTTCGATTTCTGTTGGAGAATGCATATTTTCTATGAAATTTTTTGAACAGGCTGGTAAATGTAGTTAAAACTGTTTTAATTAAAATGCAGAGCTATTACTTAAATAAATTGTATCTATTAAGATAATGTATAAACAGAAAATATGTTAAATAATTGTCAGACTTAATCTATTTCATTGTATATTGTCATTGTTTACATTAAGATGAGTTTTGTGAGCAGGTATGATCAATCAAGAAAAATTGCCAGAGATTGTGCATTTAAAAACACACACACACACATGTAGAGAGTCATAAGTAATTTCTATTTGAGGAGCCAATTGTAATGACAAATGTATCATTCTCGCTAATCATTTCTTAAATAAATCATAACAGGTGATGAAAAATGAGTTACATATGACAATATGGCAGGGATTATTGGATCTTCTCCTCATAGATGAAGAAGAGTCAAGGGAAAATTGCTTTCATCACTAGTGACCATTGTTGTCTAGAATTAATTTATATATTTTTTTTTTTGTGCATGTTGGACAAAAAGAGGAAGACTTTTAAAAACTGATCAGTGTAAGTTGCCTAGCTACTGAAAATTTACTCAGCCATTTAAATGATATATTCTTGTTTGCTGGGGTACTTCAACATGGTGTAATGGTTAGCAAGCTTGCCTTGTTAGATCAATTATGACTGAGTAGTGAGTTCAATCCTCACTGGATGCCCCATATTTCCGACCATGTACCACAACTAAGTTATGCTTACAAAATCATTTGGGCACCTTGATGTGGTGTAATGGTTAGCAAGCTTGTCGCAGTAGATCAATTATGACTGAGTTGTGAGTTTGATTGTCACTGGGTGCCCTATAATTTCAGCCTTATCCACAACTAAGCTATGCTTAGTAAATCAGCCTATATTATTCCTGTTGACTGATAGCAGCTGAGTAAATGAGATATTTTTTTTGCTTTCTGGGAATTTTTTCAACAGCCAAATAGATTGTAAAACAAAGCACCAATCTCATATTTTTATTTATTTATTTATTTTTTTTTTTTTTACATTTCACTGTCTGTTATTGAGCTGAAGGTAATTGAAATGAAATTTCTAATGAGGCAATCATCACACCCATGTTTATCCATTTTGAAAGGATCACCTGAAAAGATTTCCTGAAGCTTGAATTGTCTATCCACCATCAGAATTGCCCACTACTTTTTTCTGTTGAAAGTTTCTTAAATCTATATTTCAGATTTGAAACAGTTGTAGATCTCATCAATGCATGTAATCATTTATTAAGTTTGAAACTTCTGATTTTTTTATTCAAGGTAAATTGGATACTTGAATGAAGATTGCAACTACAGTGATGTCACTTATTTGTTCTGTTCAGCTGAGTTTCAGGGTATCTAAAGTGACATGAAGAGTGCTTGGTTTGGTGTATAAAAACCAATCAGAGTGACACATCCTGGGAGATTGGTGTTACAGTTCAAGTAACTACAAGTATTAGGTTGGTGCAAAAATAACATCGTATTTTGACATTTTTTAACATCAAAAACGATATTATTTTTGCATCAACCTAATATTTTTTTTAATAATTGAACAAATTGTCAAGGTTGAGAAACTACTTCACTATATTGATAGACATGAAATAAGAGAACTCAAAGTTGTATAAATTAAACTATAATACTACTTGTTTATTTCTGGTTCATCTTTCTATTGGGATACTTTGAGAATTTAAGCTGGCCTATTATCTTCATAGTAAATGGAAATGAAGGCATTTTACAACTTGTTAAAATGTGTAGTAAATAAAACATTTCATTAAGTTTTCTTACCATGAAGGGAGAATTCCTAAAAGAATAAAACGGTGTGTTTGGTCTTCTGGATTAACTCTGAGAAGTAGGACACATTGATGAAAATTGCAGGTGACAGAGAATCTTGATGAAGAAAAGAGATGTCATCATTGTAGACAGTGCTTGAAGATATTTGATAATATATATATATATATATATATATATCTATATATATATATATTTTTTTTTTTTTCTGTGTAGATATATATATATATATATATATATATGTGTGTGTGCACAAAAAAAAAAGAAGAAAAATCAACCTAACAGTAATAAATAGTGCATCAATTAATTTTCAACTTAATATAAAAATAATGAAAATGAGGAACTCTGCAATCAATTGCTAATACCTTCTGATGAGGGGACCGAATGATTATAAAAATGCCTGTGTACTAAATTTTGGGGTTGGGGTGCTGAATATAAAATCAATCAGCTAAGTGATGAATTTTTATACTTGTATTGATCCTGTGTATGTTTGTGTGTATATATATATATATATATATATATATATATATATATATATATATATATAGTTTAAGAAAAACTATATAATCCATATGGGTAAACCTGAGGAGGATAAAATCCAGAGAGCTCAATGTAAATCCAGAGCAAATAATTTAAATAAAAACAGACCACTTTAAAGTTCCATGTAATAAATTATTTCACCACAGCCCTTTTAAAAGACTGCGGATCATCAGACTTTACTTCCAAACCTTTTTGGAAGTAAAGTCTGATGATCCACAGTCTTTTAAAAGGGCTGTGGTGAAATAATTTATTACATGGAACTTTAAAGTGGTCTGTTTTTATTTAAATTATATATGTGAATAAAGACAAAAGGAAAACATCTTAGTCAATGTGTTTACATCCTCCAAGAGACTTTATCAAGGTGTTTCATCAGACGTATTCCAGAAAATGAAAAATGTTGGCTAAGATAAGTTTTCCTATTATCTTTATTGATATAGATATACTCTATCTGAAATTTTTACATATGGTAGAATTTGGCAGCAAGTATTCATCCAAACAAATTTAATTGTCAGTTCTTTTTAATCAAACTTCTTTGGAGATATATATATATATATAAAATTTGCTAGAACAGCAAAAATTTTACAATGAACCTTTGTATTTCATGATATAAAGAGAATAAAAAGTAATTCAGACACTTTTATTCAAAGATAAAAGCAAGAAACAGAATTTTAATTAGTTCTACTGATTTACATAATTTTTCTACTCTCTTCACCAAAGAAAATATTTATCTTCAGTGCATTATAGTTTTTCTCAGGTGGATTCTATTTTATTCTTCTTGACGTTTGGTAATATTGTGCATATAGAAAAACTAATGGTGAAATGTTGGTGGTTCAATACGGGTTGGAGTTGGTATATTTCTGCCTTTTGAAAAGTTTGGTCTTTGTCCATAAATTGTCACAAAATGGCAGAACTTGGTTTTCCATGCACAGCCAAATCTTTAATTTCTGTATTATGAGGAGTTTGGGAGAAATAACAAAACGACAATTTATTAAGAGCTACAAAGGACAGGAAATTATGTGAGCCATAATCAAGTCCATCCTGAGGGGACACAGCACATACAGAAGTTTTTGGAAGCCATCTTTTGCTAGACCAGTGTGTGTTCAGATTTTGGTGTAGAAATATTTACTGGCTCAGTGGGGATGTGTAAGTGTAATGAAGAAGTGATAGCTCTGAAATGGTCGACAAGTGGGATTGGATATAAGGTTAACATGAGAACATCACTGATCGCATTAGGAGTTCTGTTTAAAATTTCCAGTAAACAAAAATTTGATAACTGGAGGTTATAACGGAAAAAAAAAATTGTTAGGATGATGACAACGGCAAAAGTGAAAAAAAAGAAAAAAACTGGTCTGAAAACTCTAACAACAAAATCAGAGAAATAGTAATTTTCTTTTTGTCATCTGTTTTTGACTTTGTTGACTTTTCTGAAAGATCTGCTGGTAGAGCACAAGTCACAATCACATCATGTTGCCATTTCTGTCACAAGGGAATTTCTAAGGGACTTGAATGCTAGCCTGATGCTCAAGTTAGACTGCCTGTGCTGTATGATTTATATTCATAGCTTTGGGAGAAACAGATTTTTTTGCCTTTCCCAAGGGCAACACTATCTTCGGCTCTCAACAGATTTCTTTTTAACCATAAAAATTGATTTATTTGCTCACAGACATTTTTTTCTTTCTTTCCAAACAATAATTTTACTCTATTATTATTTAAAACTTTTTAGAAATTTTATTACGTTTATTTATTTTTAAAATCCAGACCAATTAAGTTTGTGTTGAATAGGATAGAATGCATACCAAGAAGAATTTTGTGAATGTTGTCTCGGACTGAAGAAAGATGAGCAGCTTATAATGAAAATTTATTATGACCAAAATAATTAGGCAAAATCTTTTAAGAACGGATCATGTTTTTGCAGTCGACAGTTATTGTATTTTTAATGTCTGAACTTGGCCTTTTCTTGTATGGTGTGTGATAAATCTGTAAAAATGCTAATTCTTTCTCTATCACAAGCCATCAACTCTTATGTCATCTGTTAATTTACTTTGAATGTTTCTTGTCTCTCATCTTCTCCTTCTTTCTGTCGGATTAACATGACATTGCCTATGCAATTTTTTTTTTTAAATTTTATTTTATTATTCAGGATTAAACATCAAGATTTATTATGATTAAACAAATCAACAGAATATTTTTAAAAAGAAAGAAAAAATGTACGAATTGTCCTGAATAAAAAAAATAGTTCTCCTGGGACTGTTTCATTTTGACATTTTCATTATTTTGTATTAATAACAGTAACACAATCTCTTTTGTGCTGTTTCCATTCAGGATATGGGTGGACATGGTTCTCCACAGTTTCCTGTGTTTTGCTGCTCTCGTCATTGCCTGCTCATTAATGTGGTACTTGTGTCTCCTACCATTTGCTCAAACTTGTCAAGGTTTCTTGCTGCTTTCCTTCACTTCTCTTGCTTTCTTCTGTCCTTTAAGTGTTAAATTCTCCAGACTTACTTTTCTCATTGTGTACGCCAAAATTTTTTGTGATTTTTAGTTTTTATCAGCCTATTTTTCTGTGTTTCCTATTTTTATTTATGCTATGAAAATTTGGATTATTGTCCTCATCTTTGTTGTTGTTATCACAACATTTCAGCTGTTGTGCCTTCTGGGTATATTGATCTGGATTTTTGCAAAAATCAAATAATAGTCAGATTTTATTTAAATTTTCAGCACTTAGAAATGAATAAAATTATTATTTTTTTTTTTTTTTTTTTTTTTTTTTTTTTAGAAAATCTTGCTAAAAATATTTTTCTTTTCAAAAAAAAAAACAACAAAAAACAATTAATTTTATGAAATTTTGAGAAATTAAAATTTTAACCTTTTCAGATTTATATTAGTTAAAAGCAGGACTCCTTAGAGAATTTAAATCATTAATTTGTTTTTCTCAAACAGAAATACCATTTACCAAAAATCTGCTCTGAATTGTAAAATAAAAAAATGCAATAAAACTATGACATTATTTAATTAAAGAAGTTTTCAATTGCTTTTAATAAGATATTAAGGACACTATTGTCTTAAGAAAAATGAATAATGAATTTCTACAAGAATTGTTCTCATTTTTTTAGTATTAAAGAGAAAAATTCACTAAGTTTTAAATCTAACATTCTGTATTAATGTGTCAATTTTGTAAGTATGGATGACCGTACTCACTATCTGAAAATAAGAGTGATAACTATAATAAATTTAAACTAACATTTCTAAAAAAATAAAACACTAGATTACGGAGGATTTTTAACAATACTGAGTACTTAAAAATTATATAAAAAGTCTGCTCACATCATTTTCTTCAGTGATGTTTTACAGATAAACTCTCTGAAGAACATTAGATCTGTCAAGACATTGATACAGCAACTGGCAGGTTAAAAACACTGCTACTGTTGGGTTAAAAAAAAATTAATCCCCATGATATTTTAAACTTAAAGTAAACAATATTTGTTTCAAATTAGATTAATTATACTTTAAATCAGCTAATATTCTTCAGATAAAGTTTCAGAAAAGTATATTTTATTTTTTAAAGAATTTTTAACAAAGAATTACATTGTGATGAAAGAAGACTAAAAAATGGGTGCAAAAAAAAAAAAAAAAATCCTTCCAATCACTTTAAATTAGTATTTGAAATATAACAATTTATTTTATTAGAAATATTTAATTTATTAGCTTGGAATTAAAAGTAAGATAAAAGCTTCAAGAAAGATTTATTTTAAAAAATACATTTTAAACCTTAAGTATAACGTTTTTTGTAGAGGTCCTTATTATATGTATGTATATATGTCTATATAGAAATATATATATATATATATATATATATATATATATATATAAATGAACTAGTGTGTATCTCTCGACTTTGCAAAGAAAGTATTGGCATTTAAAATACAAAATTATCTGTATTGCATATGCTGTTTTTGAAGTTTAACTTAATCTTTTGGTCTATCCAATTAAATAATCCTTTTCTGGTTGGCTCTTTTTCTTCAGGCTGTGACTTCCTGTCATTTGTAACCCTTAGTAAGTTTGGTCTTTTTACTATATATATCCTCATCTGTTCTCATCTGCCAACCATTTACAGAAGCTGATGCACTGCCTTCCTCTGTCCCTTTTGCCTTCAGTATGTCCTGTGAGTGTCAAATTTTCTAAGTCCTCTTTCTTCACAATATGCATTAGAAATTTCAACTGTCTCTTTTTGATGCTATGTATAAGTGTCCTTTTTGATTTCATTTTTTTTTTCTAGAACTTTGTCATTTTATGAAGGAATAATCTAAACTCAAGAGGTTCAGTTTTGATTCCCCACCCACCAACAAAAAACAAAAATAAGGATAAAATTAGTTAAAAAAAACCCAGTTTACTTTGATTAAACTCACTTTTCAGTCATAATTGTTCTATCAAGACAAGCTTGTGAACCATTACATTGTGCCGGGGTGCCTAATATATATATATGGTGCAATGATTTAACTAAAATAGACAAAAATATCTTGAAATACTAGAGAGTAAATTTAATCAATAAAATCACCATTGGCTTCAACCATGGCCTCCAGATGACTAAAGAATCTCCTGCAACTCTTCTGGACGGTCTCCTTGTTTTAAGTTGATGAATGTAGCCATAATCAATGCCTTCAGTTCATCTTTGGTGTTACAAAGAGGTTTGTTGGTTTGTTGCTCAACTGTGCCCCACACATAATAATCTGGGGAGTTAAGTGGCCAGATTCAAAGTGTGATGTAGTTGCATAAATTGTCTGACAGCCATAACTAAGTTCTCCTGCTTGTGTGGCATGGTGCAGAGTCCTGTTGCAAGACATAGGGTATTCTGGCAGCCACCATCTTGACCCAGGACAGCATTACCTCCACAAAGCACTTGATGTAGGCTTCCATGTTGAGTCTGAGGCTTCGTGGGAAGATGAATGGAGGCATAATGTCGCCATCACACCTTCATAATCACCATTAGACTCGTCCAACTCTTTCCAAATCCTCCGCACTGTCTTCAGATTGACACCCAAACACACTGAAATGTTCATATTGAGGCTTCTGGCATGAATGTCAAGCAGTACAGCATGCTGTTTGCAAATTTCTTGCAGAGTGAATTGCATCATGGTGCTCTTTTTCTTGAGGCTAGTGCCCAACGGATCATACTAAACTGTGCAATCAACAAAATCAACAACAAAGTGCATACGTAAAATTAAAAAAAATATAAGATGGTGACAATGTACCCATTGCACCTTGGTCTTGTTGGTTATCTTAGAAAGAAAAAGTCTAATATGGTAATCTATAAGATGGTTTGGAAAAACCGTTTGTTTTACCTTAAGATATGAGGCATTACTTTCGGAGCAACATATAAAATGTTGAGTAATTCTTAAGTCATTTCATCCCAAGCAATGGGATAAAGCTACTAAGATGCAAGGGGTTACTGAGAATGAAAAACCATGAAAATATTATCGAGAAGAAAGGACAATAGAAGAACAGAATTCAAAGAGACTGTGATGCGTATTTGAATATTTTAAGGTTGGAGTTGACAGGAATTTGATTGCAAGTTATTTCTTTGAGCTGATTGTTGAAAAATTGTAGCAGATGAAGTATATTGGCAATAGTTTCCTTTGCCTATTTCAGCAATGAACTCATTTCACCATTTCAGTGGGAACCAATTAAAGTGGTTGGTTGTTGCTGACTTGACCTCTGAACTATGCATCACCAGTTGTCAGAAATTTTCTCATGTATAGCTACAATTGAGTGACTTTTAGTGCATGTGGAATTTCATACTTTGCAAAATGTATCAAAACTAGGCAGAAAATGATGAAACCTGCAGGTAGATTTCAATTTTTTGGGAAAAAGTAATAAAGGCTGTCATATTTTTTTTTTAGATCACAGAAAATATATATAATTATTTATTCGAAAATTATAACAAATATGTTATAAAAATAGCCATTTTGTTTCAACACTTCTGATGTCTTATAAAGTGATAGTGTTGATATATGCAACACTATCACTTGATAAGACATCAGAAGTGTTGAATCAAAATGGCTATTTTTGTAGTGATTTTATAACATATTGATGTTATAATTCTCAAATAAATAATTATATTTGCTCTACTCTGTAGTGAGCAATCTTTTAAGAATAGTATTTGTTGGTTAATGGAATTCATTCCATATACACCAATCCTACACTTGGAGATATATATATATATATGTCATCCACTGACACTGTTTCACTGTATCACAGCACTTTGGTGTGGCTAGATGTCTGTTTGCTTCAACCTGGGATCAAAACCTGACCAATTTGGTATCAGAGATCCTACTCCTAAAGTATTTTTTGCACAGCAGAGAGAAAAGGAAATTTTAACATTTTTATACGAAATACGCCAGTGGCTTGGTGAGCTCGATTCAGTTGAAGAGCAATATATATATATATATATATGTGTGTGTGTGTATAATATATATATATATATATATATATATATCCTCTCCGCAAAAAACTTAGACGTTTAATGACCACTCAAACATACAATATTCTATTGTGTGAGAAAATGTGCTATCGGTTTCATTATCAAAGTGAAGAGCAATACAACATAAACAGATAAAAAAAAAAAAATGTTTGAAATAACCACAAAAGTCATCATATAAAAGCAATTGAATATATATATGTGTATATATATATATATATATATATATCTGAAATGTTCATATAAGGTGTGTATGTGTTTTTGTAGGAGATTTGATATCTGTAAAAAGGGTAATCTTTAGTACTTATCTTATAGTGATTGTCATGAGCCTGAATAAGTACTTCTTTCTGGGTTGACTGCCAGGAACCAAAGAGGATGTTAAACTTTCATGCCTAACGATCCCTTGGGCAGTTCACGTGACTGTCTATATATCTATTTTTAGCTTTTTAAAGGGTTAATCAAAAGAAGATAACTTTTATCTCTCTCAACAAACCTCCCTGCCTAGTAGTAGAGTCTTGTAATAGTGATATAGGTTGTCTCTCTTCCAAGAAATTTTTCTACCTACTTTAGTATGACTGGGCTTATCATTCTTTTCTATGTTTTCTTTATCCAGTATTATTTTGTTGCTATGAGGTTGCTTTTCAGTTATTTGCTTATCAGTTTTAGATTCTACATGTGGTTTTAACCTATCTATCGATACTGTTGAATGTATGTCATTGTTTGTTTTAATCACAAAATATTTATCAGTTCTATGTAACACTTCGAAGGGACTTGTGTAAGGTGCTTCCAAAGGTTTCTACCCTTAGCCATACACTCTTATGTCTTAAGTTTGTCTGGGATTCTCTTAACGATTCCCTACAAACTGCCACCAGTAATGTACGATATGATACACTGGGTATCTTCATGAAATCACTGAAAAATGAGCATAGCATAAGAATGGTCTTAAACATGAATAAATATTTTATCATTAAAAGGTTTGTTACTTTTAAGGACCAAAGTATTTTCTATTTTGTTAAATTTTTCCATTCTTTTTAGAACATTTGAACTTTTGATTAAAAAAAATACTTTCTCTTTGCATCAGGGAGACTACTAAAATAACAAGGCATAAGTTAGCACTTTTTTTTTTGTAATGACAGACATTAATTTGAAAAAAATAAAAATAATACCCTAAAGTTTCATAAATGTACATAAAATTATATTATTATGTACCTTTCTTATGAAATTTTATCTCACTGAGCTGTTATATTTATTTATATTTATTTTAGTATTTTTAATATTTCCGGAAAGTATCAACAAATGTAAGGTGCAAGCTGAAGTAATAAAATAAAATATAAAAAAAAATATTAGACTGCTGAAAGTTTTTCTTATTTTAAAAATTACGAGGTAAGTAAACTAGTTCACTTAAACCTAGAGAAGATTAACGTCACTTCTGTAGGATAACTACCTCCTCGTGTTATGAAACCATCACCCATCACTTGTCAATTGTCGTCATTGTTAAGACATGCTTTCTCTTATTTTAAACTACATTTTTTTGTGAAGAAATTAATTAATATTTGTTTCAAAATATATGGTGGTGCCACATTATCGAAGGTGTTGGATATCCTTGATATCAGGAAAATGTGAAATATTTGTATAGCTCCTCACTTATCAACCAATTCGTTGGAACGGAACCTGATCATAAAGTGAAGAAAGGCTCTCTCCTTCTCTCTCTCTCTCTCTCCTTCTCTCTCTCTCTCTCCTTCTCTCTCTCTCTCTCCTTCTCTCTCTCTCTCTCCTTCTCTCTCTCTCTCCTTCTCTCTCTCTCTCTCTCTCTCTCTCTCCTTCTCTCTCTCTCTCCTTCTCTCTCTCTCTCTCTCTTCTCTCTCTCTCTCTCTCCTCTCTCTCTCCTTCTCTCTCTCTCTCTCTCCTTCTCTCTCTCTCCTCTCTCTCTCTCTCTCCTTCTCTCTCTCTCCTTCTCTCTCTCTCTCTCCTTCTCTCTCTCTCTCTCTCTTCTCTCTCTCTCCTCTCTCTCTCTCTCCTTCTCTCTCTCTCTCCTTCTCTCTCTCTCTCCTTCTCTCTCTCTCTCCTTCTCTCTCTCTCTCCTTCTCTCTCTCTCTCCTTCTCTCTCTCTCTCCTTCTCTCTCTCTCTCCTCTCTCTCTCTCTCCTTCTCTCTCTCTCTCCTTCTCTCTCTCTCCTTCTGTCTCTCGCTCTCTCCTTCTCTCTCACACTCAACTCTCTCACTTCACTCTCTCAAACTCTCTCTCTTCACTTTCACTCTCTCAAACTCTCTCTCACTTTCACTCTCTCAAACTCTCTCTCACTTTCACTCTCTCAAACTCTCTCTCACTTTCTCAACTCTCTCTCACTTTCTCAAACTCTCTCTCACTCTCTCAAACTCTCTCTCACTCTCTCAAACTCTCTCTCACTCTCTCAAACTCTCTCTCACTCTCTCAAACTCTCTCTCACTCTCTCAAACTCTCTCTCACTCTCTCAAACTCTCTCTCACTCTCTCAAACTCTCTCTCACTCTTTAACTCTCTCTCACTCTCTCTCTCAAACTCTCTCACTCTTTAACTCTCTCTCACTCTTTAACTCTCTCTCACTCTCTCTCAAACTCTCTCTCTCACTCTCTCAAACTCTCTCTCTCACTCTCTCAAACTCTTCTCTCACTCTCTCAAACTCTCTCTCTCACTCTCTCAAACTCTCTCTCTCAAACTCTCTCTCTCAAACTCTCTCTCTCAAACTCTCTCTCTCAAACTCTCTCTCTCAAACTCTCTCTCTCAACACTCTCTCTCTCAAACTCTCTCTCTCAAACTCTCTCTCTCAAACTCTCTCTCTCAAACTCTCTCTCTCAAACTCTCTCAAACTCTTTCACTCTCTCAAACTCTCTCAAACTCTTTCACTCTCTCAAACTCTCTCAAACTCTTTCACTCTCTCAAACTCTCTCAAACTCTTTCACTCTCTCAAACTCTTTCACTCTCTCAAACTCTTTCACTCTCTCAAACTCTCTCAAACTCTTTCACTCTCTCAAACTCTCACTCTTTCACACTCTCAAACTCTCACTCTTTCACACTCTCAAACTCTCACTCTTTCACACTCTCTCTCTCTCTCTCTCTATATATATATATATATATATATATATATATATATATTTTTTATCATTTCACCCCAAGCAAGAGAAGAGTGCTACTAGTATGCAGAGTGATACAGAGTGAAAGTGAGAGAAAAAACTGGGTATAGGGGGTTTTGAGGAAAGGATAAAAGATGAACAGGGTTCAAGTCAACAAAAGATGGCAGTTGACATTGCATTTAAATTTTTGAATATTGTAGTTATCAAGGAATCAAATAAGTGGAACTTCTCAGGAAGTTCAAAAAAAAAAAAAATCAGTTGGCGTAGAAGTGGCAGTTACATTTAACTATTTCAACAGTAAAAGGGTGGGACTTAAATGCCAATCTAGTAGCATGCTTGTATTCATGGAGTTAGGGCTCCAGGGAAAAATGCTTGTCAGAACAGTTGCCATGAAAATATTTGTAGAAAAGATAGAGGGAAGACACATCACATCTGTGAGAAAGTGACTGAAGGCAAGACGCCAAATTAGGATCGATTACATTGCAAATCCTTCTTTGGATTTTGTAAAGAGCCTTGAGATGAACAGCAGTGATACCAGACCAGATATGGCAACAGTATTCAATACATGGATGAATGGTATATTTGTAAATGTGCAAGATAGAAAAAACCTTCTGGCACAACACAATGAACCAACTTTCCTTGCAATAGATACAGCTATTGATTCAATGTAGTTGTTCCATTTTAAGTCAATTGAAAATGTGAGGCCAAGAAGGCACAGTGAGGCACTCTCCTGGACTCGAGCATCAGCCATGCTGATAGTGGGCAACAAAGTTTTTCTGTGGTGGTTAAATTATCTGAATATATATATATATATATATATATATATATAGCATTCAGGATGCTGCACAGAACTTGGTTAAGCATTTATGGTTTTCACAAGCTGTTTGCATCAAGCTTCATTGACTGACTTTGTGTAGGCGGGAGAACTTTCTTCATTCTCTGTGTCTCATAGGTCGGTCACGAGTAAATCTTTTTTTATGCAACACCGATTAGTTTGTTTTTAGTAATAAATTTATTTTAGTTGTGGCTCCTTATTTAACCCCACCACCCCATATCTACCTTTTACAAATTCACTGTGTTGATTATTGTTCTTCCAAAGAAGATGAAAAATGTCACTTTAAAACAATGTGTTCTGTCATTTTGAAAGTCATATATAATTGGACTGATGTGGGTTTCACACTTTTGCGATCATCAGACAAACTGATTAATTTAAAAATTTTGGATTTATATATGGTTGTGTATGTCAGTGTTTTTATGGAAGTGGGAGGAAAAATTGTCATCGGGACGCCACTCATACTTACATAAACATACATATATGCCCATACACTCCTTGACACACGCAGACATGCACACACGCACACTTATCCACCGGAGCTTGCACAAACATAAACATATGTGAACAGTATGGGACTTGGCATATATATGTGTCATTGTGTACATACATATGCATTTAGTCACTGTGTTCAATATTGGATTGTGTAGCGAATATTTTTTTGATTGTTGCGCTGCCAAAGACTATGATAGGTAAAAACTGCTATTATTTTTAATTTTTTAAGGCTGTTTTGTTATTATTTTAAAGCCATTTATTTGCTTGTTTTTGGTGATTGTGCATATGTAAATGGTAGAAATTCCAATTTAAAAATACATATTAGTATTTATGTGGTGGTATTAATTTTGCTGGGGGAGAGAGAAGTAATTATAATTGTGGGCTGATGTGTTAAAATGGTAATTGCGGACTAATATGGCAATAGTAATTGTGATGTGGTGGTGGGGGAGTGTGTGAAGATAATAACAATTGTAGTAGCAAATAGTTATTGTAAAATGGTAGAATTGATTAGTAATGGTGGTGGAATGGTAATAATAATTGCAATTATTATGATGATAGTTGTGAACTAGAAATATAATTGATGGCATTATGGTGTTAGTGGTTTCTCTATTCATGTTTATAGGGTCAATAGTGGTTTAAATCATTATCTCCTAAAAATTATTACAATCTCAAAAAATATTTGAAGTTTTAAATAACCTGCAACAGGATAAGTCATAAAATGTGAAAATGCGTCTCTGCACATCATAGCTTGACACATGTTTTTGTTATTGAACTTTATATATTGGCCAGTAGAAAATAACTTCTGCTAAAAGACCCAAACTGTAATTTGGAGCTGATACGACCAATATAAATTCCCTGATTCAATGCTGCAAGGGGCAGAGAGAGAGAGAGAGACTGAGAGAGAGAGACCTGGTTGAGATGTCAACAATCCTTCAACACCGCCGTCTTCACAAAGCATTAGCTGAGAGCCTGACCAACATTCTTTCTTTTTCTTTCCTCCTCTCCCACTCTGCCTTTTACAACAGCAATGGGTAGTATGACGGCTTTGTATATATGGAAATAAATTATACATTTATTTACCCAAAATACAATGTATTCTTTTTCCTCAAATTTACATTTGCTGAGGTGAAGAAGAAATTAGCCTCTTCAGCAGTGACAAGTTCCAGGTTACCCATTCTTTGTTTCTGCAACACACCAGATAGGGGCTTTTGGTGGCCCTTCTAGATAAAAAAAACAAACTTTGCTTAAATTCTTGATACTTTTCTCTTAACTTTAACACACTGAATGTGACTTTATTTGCTGTACAAAAAGTTTATTCGGCTACTGAAGGTGACTCTGAACCCTGAATTTGATAGTTGTGTTATAGAAAGCAACTTTAAATGAAATTAACAATAA
>OZ010614.1:44166911-44269411 GCA_963932145.1 Acanthosepion lycidas
TCAGATTGCAGTGTTTCCCTGAGTAGAGCATCTTATTTTCTGGTTGGCTTCGAATAATTGTTTCCTTTTTGGTCAGTCTTTGTCTTCTTTTCTCTCATGTGGTCACACTCTTTCTCTCTCTCTCCCAGGAATAAACGATTTCTGTAAACTTGGTAGGAGACTCTTAGCAAATTGATAGACAATTCTCTTAACGCTTCCTCGGCTGTGAATGTTGATTGAGGACCTTGGGAATTGGAGAGTTGTCAGCTTTTCAGTCACCTCAGTGTTTCAGCTAAAAACAGTGCGAAGAGGAAAACACCCAGGTGGAATATGACACTATACAGGGGGGTATATCTTTGCACATTGATGTGTGGTATAATGGATAAAGATTCAGAATTGGAAATCAGTGTGCCGAGTTTCAAATCCAGAAGGGTTTCGTTATATTTGCTTATGTGTAAAAACCCTTGGAAACTATGAATCCAACTCTCCTCCTCCTCCCAGATATAGGTTAGTGAGTAGGACTTGTATCAGTAAATCATTGTCTTCTGAAAAATTGTTAACAATCTAAAAATGTTTTCTGGCCTTAGATAACCAACAAAAGATTGATAAGCCATAAAAAACAAATCAATCAAATTTTTTTTTGTGATATCAACAAACACTCATTGCCACTTGTGTAATGCCAAGAATACTCATTGTCACTTTTGTAATGCTCATTGTAGTAGAGACTTTGTAATTGCAGATACAACTATAGTAATGCCGTTGAACAATACTGGTGTCAGATGCCTTTGAATAGCAGTTGCACTAATAGTACTTGCTTGATAATACTCACTCGGAAGTAACCACTATATTGTGATATGAATAGAGAAATGTGGTCTTCATAGTAATAGAGGATAGAGTAGAAATAGTGATCTAAATAGTAATAGGGTATAGAATAGAAATAGCGATCCGTATAGTATAGAAGATAGACTAGAATTAGTGATCCATATAGATGTCATGTGACTTCGTACATATATGCATTTCCACTATGGTCATGTGCTCTACTTAATTCAATAACGGGGTCACCTGCGTTTGCTCACTGGTGATCTATGTTCGAACTCAAGTGTCAGCAGTGACACTTTATTCCTATATAACAATTTTATGCTCAAAAGTGAAGATGTTTTTGTTGTTGTGATGGTGGTGTGCATGTTTGTGCATTTTTTATTTTTTTATTTTTTGGGGTCAGTATAAGTAGATTCATTCTGCCATGCTTTAAGAACTGAGGTGAACTGTTTGATCCTTTTAGGAGCAAAGTTCTAGAAGTTAATAGGGTGACAGCTGTAATCAACTCTGAATTGATTAAGCATCACAAATTGCAGGGTATTTTGTCAAATAAACAACAGGGTTTTTACTTCTCTAGGTCAACTACTTATGTATAAACGATTATTGCTGAAAGCATTTATCAAACTTTAGATAAGTACAGCAAAGTTCAGGCTGTTGCTTTGGCTATCTTGAGGGCCTTTGACAAGGTTTAGCATGCTGGTCTTTCACAAGTTCAAAGGTTGTGGCATTTCTGAATGGATTTTTTTAAAACTGATTCAGTCTTTATCAAATCGCAAAATGAAAGTTGTCTTGAACAGCCACACATCTAGATCTTTTTGTATTATTGCAGGTGAGTGACTCAATGGAACTTCTTGAATCACATTGATTTTATTGAATCAAGTGCTAGATCTGCTGCTAGGTAAGTTCACTGTGTCGTGTTCAACAGTATTTCTCACCAGAATCTATCTTACGCATTTATAAGTCTACCATGTGTCCAGGCATTGAATATTGCTGCCACATGTGGTCTGGTGTTTCTGTTGCTTCTGCTATGTAGTTAGAGGTTCTTGATAAAATCCAAAGAGGAATCTGCTATGTTATTGGTCCTAACTTGACCTGACATCTCATCTTCAGCCACATTTCTAGTCATCTTAATTGGTCTGGATTTCTAGTATTAGAATTGTTCTATTTCTCAAGCTTTTTATCTATTAATAGTAGACGTAATAGTCTTAACGTATCATAATTTTATGGTATTGGATGTAGTAGTCTTGTAATTTTTAGATGAATCATTATCAGTTAGTATTGCTTTTTGACTATTTTTGTATACTAATAGTAGATGTAGTAGTCATAATTGGTCAGGATTTCTAGTATTAGAATTCTATTTCCTATGCTTTTTACCTATTAATAGTAGACGTAATAGTCTTAACATTTCTGTATCTTGTGCTATTGGATGTAATAGTCATCTATTTTCTTAGATGAATCATTAGCAATTATTTCTTTTTGACTACATCAGTTGCTTTCTACCTACTAATTGTAGACGTAATAGTCTTAACATGTCTAAATCTTAAAGTATTAAATGTAAATTTCTTTTAATTTTTGCATGAATCATTACCAATTATTAATACTTTTAGACAATGTCATTTTTATTTTTGCATTCTATCTGTAGATAGTCTTAATTAGTCTGGACTTTATCAGTATTCAATGTCTTCTAATGTTGTAGATGAGGCTACATCTTTCTTTCGACCTTCAAATAAAAGCATAATTATATTAACATTTCCAAATCTTATTGTATCAGGCATAAAGCTACAACACTTTTTACTGCTGACATGCAATGGAACGATTATATTGAATCACTTGCTAGATCTTCTGCTAGGTAAGATAGTTCACTGTGTTGTGCTCAACAATTTTTCTCACCAGAATCTATCTTACATATTTATAAGTCTAACATTTGGCCATGCTTTGAATGTTGATCTAGTCCTTCTGCTATGTATTTAGGGATTCTTGATAAATTCCAAGTCATTTTAATAAAACTGATCATCTATGGATAAGGATAAGGGGTTTAACAGAATTTTTTCCACTCTTTTCTTAACCAATTAATATTAGATCATATACATGTCTCCTGAATTGTTTTTCATATAGACACTTGTAGACATCTGACACTAGACTTCTGGAGAGCAACATACTGAGTCTTCTTGGCCTCATGTTTTCGAATGACTGGAAGTGGAGTGACTACATCGAATCAATAGCTGCTTCTACTGCAAGGGAAGTTGGATCGCTGTGTAATGCCAGAAAATCTGGTCCATTTTGCTCATTACAAATCTACCATTACCTGTGCATTGAACACTACTGCCATATCTGGTCTGGTGATCCTGCTACTCATCTCAAGGTTCTTGACAAGATCCAAAGAAGGATCTGTAATGTAATCAATCCTGACTTGGCATCTTGACTTCGGTCACTTTCTAACTGATGTGGCGTAACTTCTCTGTCTTTTCTATAAATATTTTCTTGATAACTGCTTTGATGATCTTCTTTCCCCAGTGCTCTGACTACATGGATTTAAGCATGCCACTAGATTGGCATTTAGGTCCCACCCTTTTAATGTTGAAATAGTTAAATGCAACTGCCACTTCTACTCCAACAGCTTCTTTTCTTGCACTTCCCAACTGTGGAACTTGTTGTTCATGATGACGGTTGTCTTCGAGTATAGAATCCAGAGGTTAGTAGTGAATATCTTGAAGACAGTAGGAAAGCATTGTTCAGGTTAGCAGTGGATATTTTGGTAAAAGTAGCAGAGCGTAGTTCGTCCTTCTGTTTCTCTTTGCCTGACAAGCTGGACTGGACGTTCGGGTAGAATAGACAAAATGGCCGCCTTTATACACAATGGATTGAATGTTCTACGTCTTCTGATTGGTTAACCTTCTATTGGTGGACTATAAAGTGAGTCAAGTCATTTGGGCTAGTTCACTAGTTACATAACATACACAAAAAACTACAGCAGAACTCCCTTCCATTTACTTGCTTCTCTGATAAATACAATCTTCAAAAACTTAAATGCAACATCAATTACCATCTTCTCTCTTCTTGAATCCCGTTCATTTTTTGTCTTTTCCTTAATCCTCCCTATACTCAGTCTTTTTTTCTCACTTTCACTTTCTGTAACCCCTTCCATACTAGTAACATTCCCACCTTTCTTGATGTAAAATGATTACAAAAAAAATATGGGTAATTTTCTTTTTCGTGAAATTGCTGCGAATTTTTACATCTTTCAATATATTTTGCTCTTCAAGTCTGTCCCTTGCATGCAATCCATTTTTCTATCAGACTGTCATTTTTTTTCCCTTCATATCAACCTTGCATATTTTTCTTCAAGTGGGATCCAAATCTCTGATAAAAGAATGTTAAAAAATTGAATGTCTGTGTGTTACTGAAAACAAATAATGATTTCAATTTCTTTGATGGGAGGAATCTCTTGATTTAGGAGCTTTGAATCATTTCCTCCTGATTTTCATTTTAATCTATTATTTCAGTGCAACCCAGATCTGTTGTGGAATCATTTGGTTGATTATAAATAAACAGAGTAGGTTGGGCAAAATGATTTTTTTTTTTTTTTTTTTTTTTTGCTTTATATAATAATTTAGCACAATTCAGTTACATGTGTGCATTTCTGTTAATATTTTCTATATATGCTTACATATTCCTTGGAGTTGTCTTTTGCAAGTATAGACATACAATTCCACACTTGTTTCACTTCGCAACAATGACTTTGGGCTGACCACATGTAACAGAATCGGGTCAGCCCACTAAAAAAACTTTGAGTTGGTTGTATATAGTGCTGTAAGCACCAGGAGTTGCACCTCCTTCCACAATGGGATGTTGTAGAGAAGACCTTCTGCTTAGTGTAGGTGGTGTTGACTATTTGCATTTGAATGATACTGGGCAGGTATTAGCCAATAGTCAGTGTGGGTCTGAGGAGAGCTATATAACATCAGTGTTTTGTCTATATTTCTGAGATGAGGTATTATGTACATTATTCGGACTATTGTTCTCATCTTTTTCGCCATATCTATCACAACGTTTTGGCCATTGTACACTCCGGCCTTCTTCAGGTGGTTGGAATGTCGAACCGAACCCTTTATTTCGCTAACTGGGGTAGACACGGGCCATATTTGATGGATGTCAGTTATCAGTTATCTCCTGTTAATTTCCCTCTGAAAGTTCTCCACTGCCTTAACCGAGTATTGAACTCACACTCTTTGGGTCCCGTCACTGGATCTAACCAACACCTTTATCCACTGTGCCATGTGGGTCATCTTGTGGACATTTGGGTATGAATTTCTGGGTATTATAAACCTAATGTCTTCAGCAACCATTTTTAACACTGCTCATATTCAATTTTGCTGTTATTATTGTATGTTTTTACCAGAGCTCATATTGCAACTATGTTGTTATCATTGCTTTTCTCTGGCACTCCTTATTACTGGTTCCCATATTGTATTCATTTCTATGCTTGGTTGGCTCAGGAGATTTTTGTGGCCTAGCATATGTGCTAGTTCCTTAAGTTTACGAAACTCCGAATAATGTAAATAATGTACCAGTGTTTTTCTCAGTCGAGGAAAAGGTTCTCTTGATATGTGGACATGCAAAAGCCAGATAACATGAGCATAAGCTATTTTGGCAATTGACCGACAATGGCAGACTCCAAATTCGATTTAAAGTTGATTCCCGAGTTTGATGGATTGGCATTCAGTCTGGTGCTTGAATGGATAGAAAAGCTGGAACTTACTTGCAGGCTATGTGGAGTGAAATCTGTGGAACCCATGATCCCTTTGCAACTTACAGGTTGAGCTTATGTAGTTTATCAACAACTGGATGACAAAACAAAATCCGATGTTGACCAGATAAAGACTGCCTCAGTTAAAGCCTTTGCTGTGGATTCGTTTATGATGTATGACCAGCTCAATAAGTGGCACCTGCAGTGTGGCAAATCCATGGATGTATACCTGGCTGCATGGAGGAAACTCTTATTCTTGATGGACAGGATGATTGACTGTATGCTGGTTTGTGCATGTGTTGCCAGGCAATGTAAATCACTCTTCATGCTTTGTCTAGGATGGGCACACTGTCTATTGATGGGTGATTATGTAAGACGTGGTGGCAGCAGTGACTTGGCCAATGCAAAGTATAGATGTTCATGTCATAAAGTGCCTTAGATGCAATGGTATTAACCACATGACGAAAGATTGCAGAAATGACTTGAGACCCTCCAGATACTAATTGTGGAGTATGGCCTCAAATTGGATGTAAGTCTTGCAAAATCCAATGAAACTAAAGCTGACAAACTTTCCAGAGAGGTGGTTAGATTTGTTGAAGGACCTCTCCTCTCAGCATGTGGTGCAGCCATAGGAGAGTTGGGATCATGTGAAATAATGAAAATAATACTGGGCAGATTTTAGCCAGTAGTCAGCATGGGTCTGGGACTGGGAGAGCCATATAACACCAGTGTTTTTTTTTTTCAGTTGAGAGAGGCACTGTAGACATGCAGATGTGCAAAAACCAGATAAGATGAACACACCACATAGTTGGCAGTTGGATATTTTGCCAGATATTGGACCCGGGTGAAAACACTGAAATTCAAAACGAAGAGTAGTTAGGCAATTATATTTTTCTCTTTATAATTAATTAGTACTTATACAAACACACACACACACATTATATATCTGTGCATTTCATATTACTATAAACTTTATTTGTAGTGGGTACATGTATTTGAGTTGGTATCCCTGTTTTTTTAATTTCTTAAAGATTGATTGATTTGTTTGTTTAACGGCATATCAACTTCTTATGTGTCATTTAATGTTAAAATTTAATTTTCATTGAAGCTTGGAAGTAATAATAATACAATGTTTTTCTGCTTTCACAGTTGAATACATGGTAGATGATACTCAGCTGTTGTGCATATACATGTTTGTGTGGACGTAATCACTAGAGGCAATCGTGTGTTTTATGTTGTAGTTTTGTTGAAGTTATATTTTGGAATACAGTTTGATTTAAGAATTTGTAGGATATTATATGGATTAATGTTATGAAAGTTCTTTTTTTTATGTTGGTTATTTGGTAGTATTTTAAACAGATTTGAGTGAAGTCGCTACAATTAGTATGTGTGTATTGTTGGTAATTTATATAAAATGTATTGCTGGTATTTTTACTATAAAAATTTATTTCTATACTTTGATAATGTTTTTTTTTGGGATGTGGTGAAACTATTTGCTCATAGCTGTGACCCTAACAGGTTCTATCACTCTAGGCTAGGGTGGATCTGGGAACAACAACAACAACAATTAAGAAGTGGTTCCACACTCCTCAAAACCACCAATCTCCCAATCAGAGGCCTTGTAGTTTCTTGTCACTCCCAGGACTAACTAAAAAAGATTGTGCCTCTAACAGAAATTGAACCTGTATTTCTGTTATGGTCAAACACACCTATTCTATAGTTAAGACTCTCCCACCTAATATAAGTAGGAGTAGTAATAGAAACGACGGTCAGTCAGTGAGTTGACGTCGGACAACAGTTAGTCGAATACGAAAGTATCAGCGACCACAACAAGATTACTCTGCGTAATACCTATTATATCAAGTTCCTAATGCTTTGTACGTTGAACCTATTTTAGGACCGATTTAGTAAAAATACAAGCCTCCACTGCAAAATCACTCCACAACAATTTCCATTAGGGAGAAACTGCTTCTATAGCTGAAACATGCCTTTACTAAATTGGCCACTGAAGCTGCATTGATAGAGCGAGGTTTGAATTAACTATTTAAGGGAAGAACATTTCTCATTGGGACTTCAAGGAATCTATATCTGCTTGCTTCAGTTTCATACCCAAAATGTAAACAAGTACATTTTCTAATGGATTTTTTTTATCCAACATTATTCCTTATTTCTATATCTATTTATTTTCTTAAACAGCAAAATTAATAACTGGTCTAGATTTTTTTGGACTTAAACATCTTAATCTAGGCCTGTTGTTTTTAATTCTACTATTTAAGAAAAAAAAAAGGTACAGCAATTCAAATATGTGTACCTACTAAAAATAACATTTATAGCACGAGTATTGTCATGGCATACATATGTATATCTGTGTGTGTGGAAGTAGTAATGGTACAGCATTAATATTTGAATAAATGAATAAGTATTAAACTTTTAATCCGACATTAACTAAAAAGACTTTATCAGTTTTATTGCAATTTTCTGCTTCTTATTTATATGAATTTGGCTTCTCAACCCTAAATAACATAAAAAATAAGAAGCAAGAAAGACTACACTCAACTGAAGAATAAATGAGGGTCTGCTTATTGCACATTCGACCAAACATTGACCAAATTAATAAATACACATTTTGGCTATAGGAATAGTTTCCTAGATGAAAAATAGGATGCAGATTCAATTCTTGTCAGATGCACAATCTTTTATTTTTTTAGTTTTTTTTTTTTCATTTTTTCTACTTTTTTTTCATTTTTTCTTCTTTTTTTCATTTTTTCTTCTTTTTTTCATTTTTTCTTCTTTTTTTCATTTTTTGTTCTTTTTTTCATTTTTTGTTCTTTTTTTCATTTTTTTTGTTCTTTTTTTCATTTTTTTTTGTTCTTTTTTTCATTTTTTTTGTTCTTTTTTTCATTTTTTTTGTTCTTTTTTTCATTTTTTTTGTTCTTTTTTTCATTTTTTTGTTCTTTTTTTCATTTTTTTTGTTCTTTTTTTATTTTTAAAACATTTTTAAAAAAGTTTTTTAATTTTTTAAAAATTAAAAAAATTTTTTTTTTCTTTTTTAGTAGGAATTCTTGATCTAAGCTGGTTTTTATTACTTTCATCATTTAAGGAACCAAAAAAAAAAAAAAAGAGCTAGCGACTCAAATACTTGTACCCAATATAAATAATGTTTATAGTAATAAGAAATAATGGCCTGGTCTTTGTATTTTTAAGGCCCATTACGGTATTTTCACTGTTATTTTCTTCAATCATCTTTTCAGTTTCTTCAAAGCTGCATAATGCTACTTTAAATTCACTGAATGGTATCATTTTGTATTTCTGAGTAATAACAGTTGCGAGTGATTTAAACTTGGACGCAAGATTTTCTAGGACCGTGGCTATTAGCAAGCTATCGCTTATCAGCTCTTCTGACATTTTCAATAAGTTGCAACATTTTCAGCTCTAATAATATAATCCGTAATACTTTTGCTATTTGCTTTCTGTAAAGAGGTTAATTCAGTATAGAGGGACATTATTTTTGATTCTCCCTGCTTGATAAGTAATGTTCTTTTAGTGCTTTTCTGCCATTGTCAGGAACTTCTCTCATAATAAAAGACAGACTTCTGTCATTGAGAAATTGAATTAACTCAGCATTCTTTTCACAGGAATCTTTTTCATTGTGATGATCATATGGTGCCAAGATAATTTTGTGCAATTTTTGAATTCTCATATATCCTCAAAAATTCACTTCCCATAATTCATATTTGGATTTGTTGTTGTTAAAACAGTTTATTTCCGGTCTCCTGATCTGTGGAATGAGTAGCCATGATTTAGTGTAACTGACAAAATTCTCAGCAAGAAGAATTGACAAAGTTCTCAATAAACAATGAGAGGAGAGAGGGAGGGAAAAAGGACAGGGTAAAAAAAATAGTACAAGACAATAAACAATATATGTAAGTCAAAAGCAAAGCAGCAGAAATAAAACCAAAGAGTTCACAAAGTAACAATTGTGTTCACATGAACAAGTGATACTGTCAAGTGGTTATACTGTTCTGACTATAAGCCAAGAAAGAAGAAAAATATGGTAAATGAGATTGAGAATTGTCCATTTTTATTGGTTAGAAATAAATCCCAGCATGCATCTGTAGGATCTGTCTATAAATTTGGGTAGCGGGAAAGAAGTTTCTAACAGTTATTTTCATTAGATTATAACCAACAGTTACGGATTTCACTGTTTAAGAAAGCTAAAAAAAGTGGGTATAGCAATTCAAATAGGTATACACACTACAAATAACATTTGCAGTACTAAGAAATAATGTTGGATAAAAAAAATCCATTTTATATATATATATATATATATATATATATATATATTACCTGAATTTACTAAAAACAATTTCCATGTCTGAGGATTACTGTATGTACAGTTGAAAGTATTAGGTTGGTGCAAAAATAATGATGTAATAATGTCGTTTTTGACGTTAAAAAATATGTCAAAAAACGACATTATTACATCATTATTTTTGCACCAACCTAATACTAGCAGAATAATAAAAAAAAAGACCTTATACAACTTGTAGTTATTAAAAACAAGGATCATAACATTCATCGAGTGGTTCGTAGGTTAATGCAACTTTAAAATTTTGGTTTGCGAAGAGTTTTTGCCATTTTATATCATTACTTTTACTAATCTACTTTTTGTATGAATGATTCATTGTAATATATATATATATATATATATATATATATATATATATATACACAGTGTAACCTGGATATAAGAGAGTTGTCGGAATCGGAGAAGAAGTCTCTTGTATCCGGGTTTGATCTATTTTGTTTAGGTAAGTTTGGCTCTAATTTGGGACCAGATAAAATTTCTCTTATATCCGGGTTTCTCTTATATCCGGGTTACACTGTATATGTATATGGCATGTACCATCTGTAATTACTCACAGTGATCTTTATGTAGTCAATCTACAAAAAAAAAAACTTTCCATTTTATGCATAATAATCATTGTCCTATATACTTTCATATCATGTGACTTCTGAAGGCCTAATTTTGAAGCTAACTTTAAGGAGTTTGTATTATACATAAAATATAAAATTAACATATGTACTGCTGGCCCTAGCTACGCTGTTGACCAAGTTATATATCCATTTACTGTAGTCAAGTTTGCTTCAAAATTAGGTCTTCAAAGGTCACATATGTGAGTATATATGGTAACCTTCATAAATTTGTTGGATTAGGTGCATAATTTCCCACAGAAGAAAAATGTAGCTGCTGATCTATTTTGTTCAGGTTAGGCACTGCCTACCTTGCTGGCACATCCATGACACACACACACACATTATATATATATATATAATCAACAATAAGATTGACTCAATGTTGTTTACACTGACTTTCACAGTATGCCTAAAGAATAAATTTGACCATTCTTAAATTTCAAAACCTAACAATATTTTCCTTCTTTTTACAAATACGTGTTTCTTACATTGGCCTTGATGAATTCGAGGTAGAAACGTATTCATATTGCCTTTTTACAGATATATATTTTATTATATGTGAATTTTTTACATATTCAACTAAATAAATGCTTATGGCCATATCACATTGAAACATCAGTTCTTATACATTCACTAAAGTTAAGCAGTGTATAGCTTGAGCAATATCTAAAGGGGGATCATCAGGTGCTGTAAGCTTGGATGTGTGGGTGGTATAATGGATAATGGCTCAGAATTGGAAATCGGAGAGCCGAGTTCCAATTCTAGTCTGGTTCATGATATGTATATTCACTTATGTGCAAATAGCCTTGGGAAAGGTATGAATCCACCTCTTCTCCCCCAAGTAATGGATTAATTAGCAGAAATTCTATCATTAAATTATTATTATTATCTCAAAAAAAATTCTTAGAATTTAAAAATATATTCAGGTTTGAAATATACTGCAAAATAAGCTGTAAAAAACAAATTATGAATCAACGAAGTAAAACGGAAAAAGATTATTCACTGAAATTCCTTTGACAGCCTTGATGAGGTTGCATGCCTGAAGCAGGCAATTCTTACTCATTTTCATGATTTCAGTCTTCAAGTTCTTGATATTATAGAACTGCTGGTTAATCTCCCTCTTTGTGCACCAATCAGTCTTGGTGAGTAAATCAGATGAGCTATGACACAACATGTTGGAGTTAGCTGGAGCATGAATATTTCTTGTCACCCACTTCTGGGACATGTGGGAATCAGAGCAGAGTACTGTAAGTACATGTGCAACCATTCTTAGGTTACTACTCTTGATCTATGTTTGTTTGTTTGTTTGTTTGTTTGGGTTTTATGGCATATCAACCACTGTGGGTTATTTAATGCCAAATCCAGTTTATATGAATTTTAAATGCCTATTTTGTATGGAATAAAAAATGTATAGCTGGCAACATTATTGTTTCAAAAAAACAAAAAAAACTTAGAGCTGGCAACATTTATTGTTTCAAAAACTTAGAGCTGGCAACATTTATTGTTTCAAAAACTTAGAGTTGGCAACATTATTTTTCTGAAAACATTATCTGAGACCTTGCTGTTGAATGCAGTTTATCGCCATACCCAGGACGCGGATGTAGTTTACCGTCATACACAGGACGTTCTTGATCTATGGCTTAAACACATTTTATCATTTCAATATAAGCAGTTGTATTAACCATGATGGCCTGCAGAAACAAGGAGGGATGAATGGTAGGTTCCTATTCAGGAACAGGAAGACCAATGTGAACTTGGTAAGCTTCACCATGGTTACCACAATTGGGTCTACAGAGAGTCCCATATCATATGTCCTATTCACTATCAGTTTTTTTCCCCACTGGAGAAAAACCAGAAAAGGCTGAGCTCCTCGGTGGTGTTTGAAACTGTGCAGCAGGTGCTTTGGATCACCTCTTCTCCTGAACCTTATCAGATATGAATTGCTCTCTCCTCATTAGATTGGATAAAAAACCTGCAGCACATAGGCACCACATATCTGATTATCAGATATTGAACTCTGCCACCTTGAGCTGTTTGGTACTGACCCTCATTGACTTGGGGTTATGATGTTTTGGACCAGTTGGATGAACTTTGCTATTGTTACAACATCTGACAACTTGATGTTCTCTCTCTCAGTTCTAAATGACAGATTATTCTTGACTTTGAACATGAAGAACTTAGTCAGCTTATTGAATATGTTTATCTCTGAGTTGCTGCAGTTGTCTGCTCATGCTATGACCATGGCGTGCCTTTTCATTTCCTTTGTCAGTTTGCAAACTGCCACTTTAATACCCTAGATATGTCTGAAAGTGAAATGAGAATGCTAAAATTTGGCACATGCTGCATAAAATTAGATTTTTTTTTGTTTCCCATTTTTGCCATGCTGAAGGTGTGTTCTCAGCTCTGTGCTACACTTGGCATGTGGATGTGTGTGTATGAAAGTATATATAATGAAGAGAAACCAACATTGGCATGCGTAGATTTGCCAATCCCTATTTGACAGGTTTTATATCAATAGTTATTTTGGATTGGCTACGTGGATGAGGTGGTTGCCTGTTTCCCAACTTGTACCAGTGAGCAGTGTTTGAACCCTGGTAAAAGGTCTCAATTTTTAATTACTTTATATATATATATATTTTTTTTTATCATTTCACCACATGCAAAGTGATAATGCCATTAAGGCACAATGGGTTGCTGGGAGCAGAAGAGAATGAGAAAGCTTTAGTAAGGAGGAAGGACAATAAAAGTTCAGAAAGAGTTGACAACATTTTTATCCATTTACTTACCATTTATTTATTAATTTATTTTTTTAATTTTTTTTTTTCAATCATTTCACCCCAAGCAAGATGACAATGCCACAAATACACATTGCTTAACTTAAGTGATTGTATAAAAACTGGTGTTTCAATGTGGTATGGCCGTAAGCATTTATTTAGTTGAATATGTAAAAAAAAAAATTCAGATATAATGTCTGCAAAACAAAAATATGAATAAAGACGAAGGGAAACTTTTCTTTAACAACATGTTTCATCCTCTGATGGAATTCAAGGCCAATGTAAGGATTTTATTTTTACAACATGTATTTATAAACAGAAGTTAAAGACACTGTTAAGCCTGAAATTTAAAAAAATTTAGAATGGTGAAAATTATTCTTAAGGATTACTGTGAAAGTCAAGATAAACAAACGTGAGTAAATGTTGTTATTGTTGATTTTTAAAAAATTTCTTATATCAGTTACATGCCTGCAAGGAAGGCAGTACCTACCCTGACTAAAATAGATCAGCAACTACCATTTTTCTTCTGTAGCACAATATGCACCTAATCCAACAAAATTAGGAAAGTTACTCTGATTATTATGCATAAATGCAAAATATTTTTATTGAAGATTTACTACATAAAAGTCACAATCTGCTTACCCTGAGTAATTACAGATAGTGATAGAGAACGGAAGGACTTTATTGAGAAGTGAGGAAAAGGACAGTAACAGAACAGGATTCAGAAAAACAGAAGATGGCGACTGACATTGTATTTAAATTTTAGAAGATTGTAAGGGGCAGGGAAGCAAGTAATCCACTGGCAAGAAGTATGAGAGAATAAACTGTTTGAATAGAACTTAGTTACATCCGTATTATTCTTAGGTAGGCTTATGGCCATATCACATTGAAACGCTAATTCTCATACATTCACCAAAGTTAAGTAACATCAAGCCTGGTCAGTGCCTAGATGGGTGACCACTTGGAAATACCATTGTAAGCTTGGATGTGCAGGTGGTATAATGGATAATTGTTCAAAGTTGTTAATCAGAGCTGAGTTTCAATTCCAGTCGAGTTCATCATATACACTGATACACAAATACCTTTGGGAAAGGTATGAATTCACCTTCTCAAGCTAAAACATTATCTCTCCTGAACTCCTGAAAAAAAAAAAAAAAATTCTAAGAATCTTAAAATATTTTCTGGCTTTAAATAACTTGCAAAGGGTTGATAAGCCATAGAAAATGAATGAATGAATCAAATACTGATTAGCTACACTGGCATGTCTTTGAGATTTATTTACATTCACTTGAATTTGAATATAAATGTGTAGAAACTACAATGGCCACAAAATGAGGGGTCAGTATATATATATATATATATATATATATATATTTTGAAAAATAAAAAAATTAAAATCTTTAGACACACTGGGTTGTAGATTAATATTCTTTCGTTTTTTATTATTATTCCATTTAGATTCCTTGACTAGTTTCGACCAAAATGGCCATCATCAGGAGGAGAAATATTTCTGCTTGTTGGTAGCACTAAACTACAGATTGGTTGTTATATGGAACTGATCTCCCACCTTATATTCATAGGATAATTTCTTGTTTGATTATTAAATTCTGTTTAGGTTTGAATCCATGTATTTCTCGCTCCAGCTATGGGTTAATTAGTAAGACTTGTATCACTAAACTATTATTATTTCCCCCACCATAATTCTTTGAAACTAAAAATATTTTTCGGCTTCAAATAGCCTGCAAAGGGTTGATAAGCCATACAAAACAGATCAATGAATCATATTCTTAGGTGTCTAATATGAGAGTGGCCTTAAGAATGAAGGTGGTGCTTGGAATTTTGTTAATATGCAAAAATCAGTGGAGGTGGTCAATAAAATATTGAGTGGGTGAATGGGAAAATAACCGAAAAAATGCAAAATTAAGAAATGGGATAGTCTTAATAAGCATTGGGGTTCGGAAAATTTAATAATAAAAAAACATAAACATGCACAACTCCCTGCTATCTAGGCATCTATGAATGTATGTACCTTGTAAGGAATACGGCCATAAGACCCAGTATGCTTTGCACTGCTCAGCCACAGATGGCTTTCACAGGCAAGAAAATTTCAATTACCCTATTTAAGAAATATACATCTTTTGTTTGGATCCCTTGAAGCCCATAACAGTTAACTTTATTATTGTATTCAAAATGTAAATGAGGCTTACGGCCACATTGCATTAAAACACTGATACTTGTATGAACACCAAAGTTAAGCAACATTGAACCTTGTCACTATCTAGACAAGTGACCACTTAAGAATACCAGGTGCTGTAATCTTGGATGTATGGGTAGCGTAATGAATAATGCCTCAGAATTGTTAATCAGAGAGCCAAGTTCCAATTCCCATTGGGTTCGATATCCTTGGGAAAGTTGTGATGAATCCACCACTTCTCTCTTAGCTATGGGTTAATTAGTAAGACTTGTATCACTAAACCATTATTATCTCAAAAAGAAAAAAATTCTATCTAAAAATATTTTCTGGCTTTAAATAAACTGCAAATGGTTGATAAAGCATAGAAAATAAATCATTCAAAGCACAAAGTAATTTTGATGATGCTACAAGCATAAATTTACTCTGTTTAAAAAAACATGTAGGTCTACTCAAGCAAAACTTTAGCATAGTGGATAAGATTCTTAGCAAGGTGAGAGATTATCAATCTTTGTTTCTAGATAAAATAATCTCTATCTATAAAAGGCAGGATGTGTGTGTGTGTGTGTGTGGATGAATGGCAAAGCCACAATTTTTGACAGATTTGCACCAAAATTTACGTGCACATGCTCCAAGTTAGTGGGAAGGCCAAGACCGACTTTGCATTTCCCAACTCCCATTGATAGTGGAAATAATCAATTTTTTTATCCTTCTACAGAACCTTTCATGTAGTTTGCGGCCATTTTCTACTGGCCAGAGTGAGAGCCAATAGCTGGCTGCCACGAATAGGCAGGAAGATTCTATTGGCCAGCGTGTGAGCCAACAGCTGGATGATGCAAAGTTAGGTAAAGTTTAGCCTGTCAGATCCTTTAAGTTTGTGTTGTGCTTTCTCTTTTTTTTTTTTTTTTTTTTTTTTTTTAAAGGGAGTTGAAGGGGAAGTTTCAGATGCTACCAAAAGTAGTACTAATTTTTCATGCATTATGGCAACTCAAACATATTTCTATTGTTTTTCTTTTCCATTGTGGACTGGCACTACAGTATCACAAAGATCTGTAGCAAATAACAGAAACCACATCACTTGAGGACTTTCAGCTGCGGCAACCAACAATTAAAAGAGAACATGTAACGCAAAGAGAAAATAATGACATAATCAAAATGTTGACATTCCACACTACAACTTCAAATAAAAGTTTTGTAAGGAAACCCCAATCAATATTATTAGGTTGGTGCAAAAGTAATGACGGTTTTTGAAGTTAAAAATACGTCAAAAACCGTCATTATTTTTGCACCAACCTAAAGAAAGCGAGAGGACAGCTACAGGACTTGAAAAAACCTATTTTCCTGAAAAATTGTTTCAAGGGAAAGATTTCATAAATTTCAACTGAAAGCAGTACAGCTGTTCGGTCAATGAATACCTAATGTTTCCTTGGAGGGAAATGGCTCAATATTACTATTATCATTTGTTGATTCAAGTGTGAATTTAGTTTGAGCTTGTATTTTTTTTTGTGTGTTATTAAAAAAAAAAAAAAAATTGTTGAATCCCTTTCTGTCTTTGTGCTGACTATCAGGAAAAGATGTTGGATATATAATTTAAAAAAAAAGAAAAAAAAAAAGGGCTTAACCATTTTTACACTTCCTCTGTATTTCTATCTCGGCATGCATTTTTGCATAAGATTCTTTTCAACAAATTTGGTCTTTCACACTTCTGCCAATTCACTCCTCCTTTCTAAATTTACTGAAAAAATTTTTGCTTTCCCCACTTGTTTATAAAATTTTTTCGTGAAAGCCTTTGAAGAATTAAAATAATTTTTTTTATTTTTCTTAAACAATCACCGTCTCTGGCCATGAGTTCCTGCTTATTCCCAAGTGAAAACAATTTCAAGAGAAAAAAAAAAAGTTTAGAAATACTGAAGTTTTTCTTTTCATAATTACCCTCGTCATTCAAAGGTTGGCAATTTTAAATTCAAAGACTGAGTGTCTGAATAAACAAACCATTTAAAACATTTCAAAAGTCCTTATTCAGTAATTGGTGTTATCATTAGAGAATCCTTATTCGAAATGCTTACAACTTTAAATACAAAGGCTAAGTGTATTGCCCAAATCAACAAGCTATTTGTAAATTTTCAAATCTCTTCAGAATATAACTACTGTAATTTGATCTCATCACTTGCAGTGTTCCAAAAACATTTCTCTTATTATTGCCACACATGATTGTTATTATATATTATCTATAATCTTGGTGCCTTTCAGGTCTCTATATTTTTTCTAAGATATATATATTTAAGTGCTTTAATGAATGTATAGATAAGTCTGTCGCACACGCAAATAAAAATTGTTTTCTGTCTGTTATTGACTCTGCTTGAATCACAGACAGATAAAGGAAGATGTTTCGGTGGTTCCAGTTGCCTGAAAATGACTGATGCCATCCAGATTGTATGGCATGACCATCATTCTTGGGTCACTGGCTTTTAGACATTTCAAAGTTATTTTATAGGCAACCTGTCAAAAGATGCAGTTTACCTTCTGCTGATGAGATATGTACGCACACCAGTCAGATAATCATATATATGGACGTATGTGTACATGCATGTGTATGTGCACCTAATGTGTGGTAAGGAAAGCTGGCTTTGTCTGGCACAAGGTCTCACAAGTAGGTTGTGTAGTGGGTCAAGAACTGAAGGCATAAGTAACGATTTTCATGTATCAGTGGACTATTCTGGAGCGTCAAATAATCGCCCAAGTCAATGAAGGTGAGTTCATTCTTCATGTAGAACTCTATACATTTAATGAAACACATCAATATTCCAAGAACTTAAAACAATTACTTGGTTACTTATTTTAGTGCATCATATTACTTACAATTATTGCCACATGATGTAAACAATAGTCAGTGCATTATTTAAACAAATTAGACATAAACAATTAAGTGTCTTTTTTTGTTATAGCCATCTGTCACTTATCCCTTCTTGTTGGGATCAAAGTATGGTATCTGTTTCCATTTTAGATGAGACAGTGGATACTGATGATGTAGTAGCACTCTCCTCATTGCAGTAGTAGGGTTGGTGTAATATTGATGCCAGAATGACAGTAGTTGCAGGGACTGGGCCATTTTTTTCTTTAGCCTAGGTACCTATGCATGTGTATGGACAGGACAGGTAAATAATACTTCTCGGTCTTTTGGTTGAGATGAAAGCATAGTATGTTTTTATTTTAGATGGTAGAAGGTACCCCATCTAGGAGATCCTAATCCTGTGGCAGCACCTTCCTCATTGCATAAGATGAGGTTGGTGTAATATTGATGCCAGAGACTGGGCAATTATTGTCTTTGGTCCATTTCTATGCATATGGTCTCCCCACATAAAAAGACCATGTGTCCCTTCCTGCCTTAGTGGTGAGGTCAGCTAAATAAAATCTGTCATTTATATCATTTCCAACTAAGACTCTTTTTACATTTACATAAGTAGTGAAGTAATTGTGTAAATAGAGGTCATAAAGCGGAGCAGTAGACTTAGCAAACGTAGAAAAACTGCTAAAGGGCACAGGTGATAGGAAGATTTGGAGACGAGATGTGTCCTGACGAGATGCGGCATGTAGAAGTCAAATTAGGATGATGTAAAAACAGGATTTATTTTTTAATATAATCACCTTTGGTAATGCACTCAAATCAATGCTTTATAATAACATACATCACACATTACTAAAAATGTTAAAATTTCAGAGCAAAATTCAGCAAATAAATGTCAAACTTCTTCTATGTGCCTTCAGGATGTTGGTGATCATGGCTCTTCACAATTTCCTGGCCAGTGTTAATAAATTTTTGTCTTTTTGCCATCCCTCCTAAACCCTGTTCTGCTATCAATTTACACAAGCTTGTTAGGTAGGTTATGCACTGTTTTCTTCTTTGCATTTTTGCTTTAATATACCCTCTGAGTATCAAATTTTCTAAGCCTTCTTTCCTCATTATGTGTCTGAGGAATTTCAACTATATCTTTCTGATAAGTATAAGTGTCCTTTTTGTTTTCATTTTCTCTAAAACTTTGTAGTTGCTCTCTTGTTCAGTCCATGTTATTCTCAGCATCCTTCTGTAGAACCACATTGTTGTTGCCTTAAGTCTTTTTCTCACAGGTGATGAAATAGTCCAGCATTCACTATCATATAGGAGGACTGATATTCCATAATTGTTCAGTATTCTTCTTTTTGTTTCTAATGAAATTTACCTGTTTCTTAATACTTTGCTTAGCATTTGGAAGGCACATTTTACTGTCTTAATGCATTTTCTGATTTTGGCATTGCACATTCAGTCCTCTGTTGAAAACACTTAACAGATATTTAAACTGTTGTACTTGGTTGGTTTTGATATCTCCAATTTGTAATTTGCATGTTGAACTGATACTTTTGCTGACAACCATGCATTGTCTTTTTGCAGTTGATGGATATTTTAATCCCCCATCCAGCTTTTTGGTATAAATATCACTTTGTTGAAGGACCTGGATTGAAATTAACATAGACACTTTATCGATAATAAGGTTAAATAAGATTTGTTTTTGTACTGAAATAAAGGTAGTTGCGTAAGCAAGAACTAAAAAGGATTTTGTTATCAGAAACTGGTGCAAAGATTGTGTAAGTTGTCAACTTTATAAGCTTAAGCAGTTGTCGAGCAATAGCTTTTGATGTTGAAAACGTGTTGCTTACAAATCCGGAAAGATTAACATGACTCATGCTGATTTGGATAGGCTCAGAGATGGATAATTAACAAAAAAAAAATCTATATAACTCGCTAAGTACGTTCAGTAACTTTATGATGGACAAAAGTAAAATTGATGGAAGAAAAGTGTGAATTCCAATGATGGAGGGAGTAAACAACGAGGACATCTTAAAGAAAATAACAAAAAGAACACCTATTGTCAGAATCTGGAAGAGGTAGCTGAAATTCCTTGAGTGCATAATGAGAAAAGCCAGCTTGGAAAATTTAACTCTCACAGGGTATATTGAGGTTAAGAGAGCTAGGGGAAGGGAAGGCAACAAGTTACCTATCTGATGAGCGTGTGTAAATAGAGGTCATAAAGGGGAGCAGTAGCCTTAGCAAAAGAAGAAAAACTGCTAAAGGGCACAAGGGATAGGAAGATTTGGAGAGCCATGATTGGCTATGTGTCCTGACGAGATGCGGCGTATAGAAGAAGTCAATGAGGATGATATAAAAATCCATAAAGATTAAAATGACTCATGCCGATTTGGATAGTCTCAGAGATGGATAATTAACAACAAAAAAAAATCTATATAACTCGCTAAGTACATTCAATAATCTTATGATGGACAAAAGTTAAATTGATGGAAGAAAAGTGTGCAAAAATTATTTTGGAGTCTGTCTATATTTCTGAGATGAGGTATTATGTACATTATTTACATTATTCAGACTATTGTCCTCATCTTTGTCGCCATATTCACATATCACAATGTTGTATGCTCCGGCCTTCTTCAGGTGGTTGGAATTTCGAACTGAACCCTTTATTTCACTCAAACATGGCACGTGGAACTAGAAAAGTCTACCCCAGTGAGCGAAATAAAGGGTTCTGTTCAAAATTCCAACCACCTGAAGAAGGCTGGAGCGTACAACTGCCGAAACGTTGTGATAAATATGGCGACAAAGATGAGGACAATAGTCCGAATAATGTAAATAATAAAAATTATTTTCTCAAGAAAAAAAATGATGAGAATAAAAATTGGCAATCACTATTTACACTATTGATTAGATTGTTTATTGAAATGGTTGGAAAAGCATCAGCAAATTGCCAAATGAATTCAAACTTTATAAGATGGTAAATAATAAGGATTTCATTAGTCATTTCAGATATTTTTATAATCTAGTAAATGTTTATAAATTTATGAATAAAAATTTTTTTTCATACTAGTTTCTTTATAAATTGGTAAATGATAAATATTACATTGTATTAGTTTTAATACAGTTGCATTAGTTTTTAGAATATTGTAAATAAAAAAAATTATTCTTACCTATCTCTATTTCTGAGAAGAGGTATTGTAACTATTTACACTAAGAAAACTTGGACAGTTGAGTTGTTAAAGGGAAATAACTGAAATTGTGATATCCAGAAAAGGCATGGCACGTGGAGATAGAACAATCTAAAGGGTTTGGTTTGAAATTCCAATGTATATCACCTAGAGCGTACAATGGCTGAAATGTGAATATGACAACAGCTCGAACAATGTAAATAGTGTAAATGAAATTATTCTTGTAAGTAATCTAATAGTGTTTATTTTTTGTTGTCAGTTCTCAAGAAAAAGAAAATATATAAATTGACTTCCTTCATAGGTTTAGGTTTTATTAAAATTTTAATCTTTGCTTTTCTAAAACAATAAACATTGCCGAGGAGTGAAGGTAGGAAAAATAATAGCGATGTCAAAGGAAAAACCAACCTTATGACAGACCGTTTTTTTTTTGTGGGCACAAATGTTAAACACTGCCCAGAAATCTTCCTTCAATCAATCTAGGCACATGGGAAGTATGAGCAGCAAAAATATCAAGTTATCTTAAGGAATGAGTGAGCATGCATTCAGTTAAGCAAAGAGCACTAAGCTAGAAGTTGGAAGGGATGGAAAAATCAAAATGGCAGTAATATTATTGTTGCCTAGTACTCACTCACTCATCTTGATAGAGTTTAGAAGTGTCTACGCAGCCTTGTAGGTGATGACTATTTTCCCCACCTTAACCCGTACTAGCAGTAGAGCCCGGCGTTGCCCGGGGATGTAACAGTAAGAGATAGATCAAGTATCGACCATCATAAAGACTGAAAAATAAAATTGACAAAGATTATTGTTTAAGGTTGATGGACATGCATGTGTTAATTAGTTCTTTTTTGTTTTGTTTTTTTTTGTTTTACGAATTAGTCAAACCCAAACTCAAACAAAAACATTGTTTTCAATCGTTATGAGTCTACCAATTGAATAGAATTTTATTATAAACAATTGTCTTGTAAATGCAATTTTTAAAGCATTCTGAAAGAAAAAATTAAGAAACACTACCTGCCAAAAAAAAAAGTGAAGTTTTGTTGAAATCGGTTAAAAAATGTAGGAAATCCGATCCCATATATAAATGAACACACACACACAAACAACCTGGGTTTTATAATAAGTATAACTCGATATGAGTTGTCCCCCTTTCATTCTTGAAAATGCAATGACTTTTAATCGTGTTTTCAAATTGATTTTGTGCAAAAACAACTGTGATTTTTCCAATTTTTGGCACTGTCAGAACCACCACAAGGTAATTTTACGTAGTCCTGTCAAGTTTTGTTGAAATCGGTTGAAAAACGTAGGAAATCCAATCCAATATATAAACGAACAGACACAGACGCACACACACACAACCTGGGTTTTATAATAAGTATGATCTTGTATGAAAAAGTAAAACATTGGTAGCCTCTTGCTACTCTATTATTATGTCCATGGAAAATGTTCTGATGACCTACATTTCTTAGTTCTGCCAGTCTTGAACTTCACGGTGAATGACCGCCATGCCATGTACACTGGAATCAATCATCCCCATCCAGTTCGTATCTCATTAGCAAGAAGGAAGTTCCATTTGGACAGTTTCTTCTCAAGAACAATTACCTTATCGTTGATTGATTGATTGATTTTATGGTTTATCAAACTTCTGCTGGTTATTTAAAACCAGAAAATTTTTTTTAGATTGTATGAATTGCTTTCTGAGATAATAATGATTTATTGATACAAGTTTTACTAATTAACCCATATCTGAGGGGAGAGAAGGTGGTGGATTTATTCCTTTCTCAATGTTATTTGCATGTAAGTGAATATAATGAACCCAACTAGAACTCAGCTCACCAATTTTCAATTCTGAGTTGTTATCCATCACATACATCTAAGCTTACGCTCCCTGGTATTCCCAAGCAGTCAGCTATCTTGTTACTCACCAGCTTGACGTTGTTTAATTTTGGTGATTATATGAGAACTGGTATTTCAGTGTGATATGGACATAAACCAACTTTTTTATGAAACAAGCTCCCAAGATGATGCTTCCCCAATCACTACAAAGTTAACATCTTCAAGTCTAGGATTAACCATTATCTTTACAACATATCCTCATAAACTACACTTTTTACCACCTTCTCTTACACACATTATAAGCCTTTAACTTGAGTGGCTCTTGGGCCTTGTATAGGGTGACCAGTTAGAAAAAGAATAAATAAATAAAAGTAAAATTGATGAAAATAGGTTAAACACAACAGAAATGTGGTTGTACATCTGGAAATGGTGACAACACTGAATAAAAGAACTTATAAAATTATAAAAAATAAAATGGTACCTTAAACCCAGGTCCCTATACATTAGAGATTTTTCAATATAATAACTTAAAAAACTGCCAGATGAGTTAAAGACTACTTGGGAAACATTATTAACATTGAGGTACAGTAGCTGGACTAGTTCTGAAACAGGCAAATGATCACGAAGTATAGTTTTCCTCTTGTCTTTTTTATTCATATATATAATATATATATATATATATATATATATAATATAAAAGAGCTGTTGGTGTCTGTTGGATCAGCATTTTCCTCTTTCATTGGACCAGAGAGGTGGAAGTTTGAGGATGCTAAGTCATGTGGTGATGAATAAGTGAAAACTACTGCAAGGAACTGATGATGTCAGCAGCCTGCTGAGTTTTACAAAGCTGGGATACATGCCCTCATTCGTAGATGCCATCGAAAGATGTGGTGACTATGTTGAAAATTAGGGATGTGAACCTGTGATGTATAGCTATATCTTGATGCGCGATATGTTTGATTGTTTTCTTTATTTCTTATATAAAAAAAGCAAATTGCATTACTTTTTGACTCACCCTCACACACAAACATATTTAATTTCAATTAAAAGGTGCAAATATAATTTATAAATTCATGAATCATTGAATATTTGTTTTTTGTATGAATGATCCATGAATTTATATATATATATATATATATCAATATTCCCACACACTTATACGCAATTTAAAAAAGGATTACAAGAACCTCCAGTTAGACAAAAAGATCAAAGACATTTTTGATAAACCACCCATAAATGCAAAGAAACAATCACCTAACCTATCAGCTATCCTCACCTCTACCAAATATCTAAACAATACAAACCAATCAGGAAATTACAAATGTAACAAACCTCGTTGCTTAGTTTGCAAACACTTAATAATAGATAATGTATTTTCTGTACCCAACACCAATATCAAGATACACCCACCTCACCTGTGATAGCCATAACATAATCTACTATTTATTCTGCACCATATGTCCTAATGGTGGATATATTGGTGAATCTGCAAATAATTTTAGATTTTGTTTCAACAATCATAAACAAACTATATGTCAAAACAATCCTTATTCCCCCATAGCTGAACACTTTAATCAATCAGGACACTCATTAGAAAACTGTAAATGTTTATTGATAGATTCTGATTTCAGTTCCACATACACACACAGAAAAAAAAGAGAAATACTGGATTTTAAAAGTAAATACATATAAACTAGGGCTAAATAAAGACTTGGATATTTTAAATCTTTATAAATATTTCAATAGTTAAACATTTTTTTAGATATAGTTAAAATTCTTTTTATTTTTTTATTTTATTTTATTTTACTTTTTTAAATAACATCTAAAATATTATTAGTTAGATTTACATTAATAATATTCGAACACAGTGGTGTTCCGCATCTCGCAACAGACGCTACTTGTAAACAAACCTCTCAAAAGAGTTATTTTTGAAGAAAGATTGAGGTCAAGCTGAAATATCAAATATATATAAATAAATAAATACTTTCATAAAAAACATTATTTTTTTTAATTTGCAACTTTTTCTATATATACATATTAAGAAAGTATATGTGGCTTCTGATTATGCTATATATATATATATATATATATATATATATATAAATTAATGCAAGTAAAGGGTTGTCACTTATGATTGATGTTACCTTCCACATCCTAACTCCAGTGTTTTGTCAACAGACCCTTCAAGAATCACTCTGTCCACTCGTCAGGGGATATTAATAATTGACTGCTTATACATCTTGAGTTTTCTGTTTTTTCATAGTGTGTGTGGATGTTATTTTGTGTAGGGTGTCCTTTTCATTGCTTTTTTTTCTCCACTTTACAATTGTCACCATTTGTTGTTATTTGGCTTTTATTTCTTTTTCTAGACAGGTTGTCGTTTTTAATTTTTGACTGTTGTAGTCTTTTCTTGAGTTAGGAAAATTGAATTTCATTTTTTACGTAAATAATTTTAATACTTTAATGATAAAGTAAATATTTACATATGTCTTCACTTGGCTATTCCGTGAGATTTCGGTATTCAGAAATTTTTGCACATAAATAAAAAAAAATATGAAGAAATTGTAAAAGTTGTTATCCTTATGCTGTCTGTTTTGCTCTTCCCATATTTTTTTTTTTTTTTTTTTAAGCAAGAGTAATGTATTATTGGGATAAGGATTTTGGAATTATTCTCACCATATTTACTCGTTCCCCCACTAGAACGAGATGTGACACAAGGTCGGTTTAATGTAGTGACCCAAGCGCGTACACTCGGGCTGGGACAAAAATTCCCCTCAGCCCCCATCGGTTGCGCTGGCCTCGGTGTGAGCACCGATCACTCCCTCTGGTGCAATGGGAGGGCGCGGCCTCGGGCAGCTGTTCCCCAGGGCTGGGCAACTCTTCAGTATTATTTTCTCAGTTGCTCCTCTGTCCTTAGACAGAGAAGCCCCTGAGTGCACTCTGTCCAAGGACAGACACGCAACTGAGAGATGATAAAAAATGCGCGTACACCCCTCCAAGGAATTATTCTCACAAGTTTAAATGATTGTTTTTTTTTTTTTTAAAAGAAGATAAACTAAAAAAAAAAAAAAAAAAAGCAGGGCAAGGATAATGGACAGATGTGAGCTACAAGAGATCGATTATCATTGAGAGAGATTTCTCACATGCATTGTTCTTGCATAAACCTCTAATCACCCGAGCAGAAAAGGTCATATTTCTCCAGATTTGATTCTTTGCATTAGGTTGGTGCAAAAATAATGTCGTTTTCTCACATATGTTACTATGTGAGAAAACGACATTATTTTTGCACCAACCTAATATAATTACAATAACTGCCATAATTCCAAAGAAAAAAAAGAAAAGCACCTCAAAAGAGGCCTCAAATCCGCATTGCTAAAATGGGCAGTGAAAGAGCTGAAACATTTCTCTCCGTCAGCTGTGCTTGCTCAGAAAGCACTTTCAATAACTTCAGAGCTATTCTTACATGAAACGATATATTTACTGCCCACTTGTTCCAACACTTGGCATCTGAAATTTTTCAATTATAGATTAAAACTGAAGATGCTGTTCTATATTTTTTATATCATTTTTTTTTAATGCCCCTTTTAACATCGTAATTTACTTGGGGGTGTGGGGACATTCAATGTTCTATATTGTGTTTGACTTCTTGCATATTCAATCAGTTCGAAAACTCAGAAGAGAGGAATGATTTGCTAGTATTTTTTTTTATTTCTTTTTAAGCAATAATAAAAAGACAACACTGCTGAATATTATATTTAGAAAGGATCTTTAACAATAGAAGTTAAGCATTCTATTTTAAATTTCCAAACCATAAGTGTCTGTGCCTTTGTCTGTCTGCCTGTTCATCCATTACCTTGGAAGATAAAGTTTGCAAAAGCGTGTGTGTGTGTTATATATATATAATAATGATGATGGAAAGCTGCTTGTATCTGAGTATTCCTTTTATGCAAGAGTTGCGAGCTAATCCCTTTTGTAGACACTGACTCTGGTATATTTGTGTTTCTTTAATACCTACAAAGGCAACCTGTGGTTTTATATTATACTTAGTGGACCTTAGTTAGTATTCCTGGGAGAGATTTCATAATCTTTAAAGAAAAAAATGATTTGCTATTAAAAAAAAAAAAAAAAAATTATATTTCTTTTTAAGCAGTAATAAAAAAACAACAGTGATGGATTTAGAAAGGATCTTCTTTAACAATAGAAGTTAAAAATTGTATTTTAAATTCCCAAGCCTTTGTCTATCTGTCTGTCCATCCATGCATCATTTGAAGATAAAGTTTGTAAAAGTCTGTGTTATATATATATATATATATATATATATATATCTGTAGGGCATGCAGATCCATTCACACTCAATGAAGGATGCAGTTTATCTGTAATATGACTAATATCTATGAAATTGAATGCTGGTCTCAAAATGAGATACAAGCTATCACAAAAGATGCAAAGCTCTCATGTGAGTAAGATATTGCAATCACCATATATATATATATATATATAAGAATCCAACAGAATGATAGGATAAAGAACAATTAGGAAATGTTCATATATAACATGTTTCCATTTTATTAAAACTTTGTCAGAGAATGAGATATGTAGAAAAAAGAAATTCTGATATTTTTATTTTTTTGTCTTGTTTGATCTTTGTTGGTTAATCAGGCTTCACATGCATTTGACTTGTTAAACAGCATTAGTATAATTTATGCCATTCTGAACTTGAGGAGAGATGATGTGTCCTGAAAAAAGTCAATGGATTCCAAGCCAAACTGAAAACCTGTAAATATTGCTTTATGTATGTAAGTGTATAATAATTCTAGTTTGTCTATACGAGATTCAGATGTTAATGTATATTCATAAGTGTCTATGTCTTGGAGACATTGTTTGTTGTTTTTTGTATGTTGATTTGGGTATGTTTTTATGTACATAACATTTGTTTTAGATAAACATAGGTTAGATTCTTTAAGAATGGATTCAATAAATGTTTGTGTTGTATTATAATGTTTTTGACATGTGTTTATAGTTGGTAATAATGTTATTACTAGGCATTTGAAGTCCTTTCAGCATGAAGAATTATGTTCTTTTTTTAATTAGAGTGGCATTTATAGAATCAAAGTTATGGCCAGTTGTGTTCCTGCATATTATGAGAGAGTTTGAATGTTTCTCTAAATGTAAATCTCTTTTTGGTTTGTAGATACTGGCCTTTACGTGATGTCTGTTCAATGTAAATGCTTTTACAACATTGTGAGCAGTTTATTTGATAAGTACCAGTATCTGAATCTATGTAGGATTCAGATGATAATGCATATTCATAAGTGTGTGTGTCTCGTAGACATTATTTATGTTTGGTGGTTGTCCGCATGTTCATTAAGGGATGTTTTTATGGAAAGACCAGTTGTTGGAGATGATAATATAGTGTTTTTGAGAAGTGTTTATAGTTGGTAAAAGCTAGGAATGCCACTAGTGCACAGGGGGTTACAGGGAATGAAAGAGAAAACTGAGAATAGGGAGGATTAAGGAAAGGACAAAAAATAAACAGGATTCAAGATAGAAGATGGCAATTGATGTTGCATTAAAATTTTTGAAGATTGTAGTTATCAGTGAAGCAAGGAAACAGAATAGAGCTCCAATGGTGGAAATGTGAGAAAAGAAGCTGTTGGAGTAGAACTAGTGGTAGTATTTAACTATTTCAACAGTAAAAGAGTGGGACCTAGATGCCAGTCTAATCAGTCAGTTAAGTGCCATATGTGTTTGGGCAATTATGTATCTTTCGATATATGACTGACAAGGCAGATTTTTTCTCGCAGTAGGTTGCCATTTCTTTCTGTGGTAGACTGCTAGCCAAGCAAAGCTAAAGAACCTAGTTTGTCCTGTTATTTAAACCATAGCTGGGGTAGAAGAGATAGATTCATACTTTTCCCAAGAGTATTTGTGTATAAATGAATCTAACAAACTTGAATGGAATTTGAACTCTGCTCTCCATGTTCTCACTCAGAGCCAATATCCATTACATCATAAAGCTCATCTAATTACACCACAGCGAATCTAGTATCATACTTAAATTCATGTAGTCAGGACACCAGTGAAAATAGCTCATCAGAGCAGTTGCCATGAAAATATTTGTAGAAAAGACAGAGGGAAGCCACATCATGATGGTGAGAAAGTGACTGAAATTGAGATGCCTGGTCAGGATAGATTTGTAAATGTGCAAGTTATCAGGATTCTCTCGATGTATTTTCTGCATAAAGAATTATGTTCTTTTTTTAACTTTGATTTTGGAAATGCCACCTTAATTAGAAAAAAGGATAAATCTTTATGTCGAAAATACTTTGAGGAAACTCTGATAAATATTTTAGCAACTATGAAAACTTGTCAAAAGTTAGTGTGAACTCTGCAATCCTTTTGTTAGCTGCCTAATAAGTACTTCTACCAGGGCTACATAAAAATAAAGAACATTTTGACAATTATGTTATATCAACTGAATAACCACTTCTGTCTATATTTCTGAGATGAGGTATTGTAACTATTTACATTGTTCAGACTGTTGTTCTCATCTTTATTGACATATTCACAATGTTTTGGCCATTGTGTGCTGCAGCCTTTTTCAGGTGATATTTGAAGGAATTTTGAACTGAATCCTTTATTTAGTTCCCAAGGACACATGGCCCAGTGGATAAAAGCATTGGGTGAGTAATCCAAAGAGTGATTTGACTAGACGAGTTATGAGTTCAATACCTGGCCACAGCAGAAGGAACAAAAACTTGAAGAGTTGGAGTTACTAAAGAGAATTAACTGAAACTGAGATGGCACATGGAATTAGAACAAATCTACGTCCAGTGGACTAAATAAAGGTTTCAGTTTGAAATTCCAACATATATCACCTGAAGAAGGCCAGAGCATACAATGGCTGAAATGTTGTGAATATGGCAATAAAAATGAGAACAGTGCGAACAATATAAATAGTGTAAATAAATAACCACTATACGGCAAATATGATGCCTGTTTTTATGGGAGAAATTCCAATCTTTATTTCCTCTGAGGCATGGTGTCCAAGTTAGGAATTGACACCTGCTTTTTCAGATTATTTTAAGATAATTCTTGGTATCTGTGAAAAAACCAATTGCTTCACAACTTCTAAGCAAGGAAACATGACATACTGAATTAAAATATATTTTTTTACATATCAAAATAAATGAATGATATTATGAATAAATGGCATTGCTGGGGAGAGGTTTCCAGATGGAACTTCCCTGATGGAATCGTCATTGATCTTGTACCAATCCAATTCTTCTTCGATGTACCAAATCACTTCAGCATATAAGCAATCTTGGTTTCTTCACAATATTCCTATCTCAGGTAAGCTCTTAGCAGATTTTCTCTCTTTGTTAAAACTCTAGTTCCATAATTCATTTGCACAACCTTGTCAGCTTGCTGCCTTCCCCTCAATATTCCCTGTGAGAGTTAAATTTTCCTTCCTCATTGTGCATTCAAGGAATTTCAGTGTTGTTTTCCTGATGAAGAATTTTACTGGAAGGGTACAAAGTTTCTTTTAGGTCCATCATCCCTATCTCTACAAATCGTTTTTATCCACCATAACTTTGTGCAATGAGCAGTTGGTGACAGTGGCTTTAATTTCTTCTTTGCTGATCACTTTCTTTATGATGGTGACCGTTTTCACCAAACACCCGCTCCTGTCATCCATTCCCTATCGCCATTTGGCTTTGCAAGTTTGGTTGAAGGTGAAAGAAAATCAGAGTAGAAGAAAGTGCAGATAGTGTGAATTTTGTTTAAGGTGGACCTCACCTTGCCAGGAAGTGACCTACATAGTTGATTTCTTGACCTTTATCTGCAGCACATATAGAATGAATCATGCAGTATCCAATTATGAAATTACAATGGACTGCCGCTGTTGTAATTTCAAGTGGCACATTCTGTAGCATGTCCCTCATGCATAGCAGTCTTCATCTGCTAGTTCAATCATTGATATCTGTTGTAATCATTATCCACTTGTGCCACCAGTGGGGGTCTTCGGGGTTGGTTGTGCTTAGTCTGGGTCCTTGTCTTGATGTGGCTGCCAAGGATGGCCCTACCACGAGGTTAGAACTCACGACAGCATCGCTTTCAGTGTCTCACACAAAATAAGAACACTAAGAAAAGAGTACTGAGCTGTTATGTGACATCTGTCCTGTATGGCAGTGAATGTTGTATGGTCTCCTCAAAGATGAAGAAGAGACTTGAGGCGACAGGTGTGGTTGTACAGAAGGATGCTGGGGATAGCATGGACCGAGTGTATGAGCAACGATAAGGTCTTTGAAAGGATGCAAACAAGGAGGAGGCTTATACTTAACATCAGGAAGAGGCAGCTGAAGTTTCTGGGACACATGATGAGAAAGGAGGGCCTGGAGAATCTGATACACACTGGTTGAACAGAGGGAAAGAAAGACAAGGGAAAACGATGTATGACATACCTAGTGGGCTTAAACAAGTGGATGGCAGAATGTAGTCTGGGGGAGGTGGCAGAGGGATGGAAGTTGTTGAGAGCTGCAAGGGATAAGAGGGAAGTGGAGAGCCATGATTGCCAATGCCTTAAATGGACACAGCACATGAAAAGAAAGGAAGTCTTAGTGAGAATCATAAAAATACAGTTGAAATTTTTGGGGTACATGAGGAAAGAGGGCTTATTGAAGGGCATATTGAAGGCTAGAGGGACACAGGCAAGTAGTAAATAACCTACATAGTGAGCTTGTGTAAATGATTGGGAGAATAGGAACTAGGAAGGATAGTAAGGAGAGAGACATTGCTAAGAGCTACAAAGGATACAAAGTTGTTGAGAACTATGAATGAACATGGTACATAGAAGTTTTCAGTTTTTGCAGCAGTTTTCTAAGATCCCTTGCATCATCTCTCTGACTACCAGCGTTGGAATTCAGTATTTGAGTTCAAATAAATGTTAATATTTTGAGTGTGATAGAACACACATTCTTTCAACCAAGCATTCCTCTCCTCCCAGCTGTGCTAAGGCAACATCAGTAAGCAATTTCTATGGTTCATTTTTAATGGTTAGTCAGAAAAAACACATTTTTCTGGATGGTAATATTATCTTGGATATATCTTTTTATTACTGGATAAAGTGTTGTCAAGCATTAGTAATTTTAATTAGGATTTTTTGCATAATAATTTCAAGATGATATTACTGCCAATAATAAGAGTATATACAGAAATAAAAAAAAATCTTCAAATATGACAGTGCTTCAAATATGATATGTTTTCAGTAAAAATAATAAATAAGAGTGTAAGATTATGTATGATCTGCATTGTGGCTCTCACAGTTTGGGAAGAAGGGCAACTGTTATAGAAAGGGTTGCAAGACAACTCAACACTGCCTACTAAGTGCTGGGTCGACTAACAATGGAGTAACTCAGCACCAGAAAAACCTAACTTTTTTTATAACTGAATGAGAGTAATTTATTCAGGATTAAAACCTTTATTAGAGAATATTTTTAGTTAGAGTAAATCAAAGAATATTTTAGGATGTCGATTTATTTTACTAAAAAATAAATTATATAACAATTTACATTATGAAAAATAATTAAAAGCAAAAAATTGGTTCATATTTTACATAAAGCCTTTTCAAATGCCTTATTTGAAATATTCACTAATTAAGTACATTATTTACATTATTTACATTATTCGGACCTTGTCCTCATCTTTGTTGCCATTTTCATTACAATGTTTCGGCCATTGTATGCTCTGGCCTTATTCAGGTGGTTGGAATGTCGAACTGAACCCTTTATTTCGCTTACTGGGGTAGACTGTTCTAGTGCCATGTTTAATGGATATCAGTTATCACCTGTTAATTTCCCTCCGAAAGTTCTCCATTGCCTTGACCAGATATTGAACTCACACTCTGGGTCTTGTCACTGGATCTAACCAATGCCTCTTCACCTGAAGAAGGTTGGAGCGTATAATGGCCAAAATGTAATAAATATGGCAACAAAGATGAGGACAATAGTCCGAATAATGTAAATAATACCTCATCTCAGAAATATAGACAGTCACTAATTAAGGTTTTAATCCTTAATAAATTACTTTCATGTAAAATTTCATATATAAATTATTTTTTATAGAAAAAAAATTGTTTTTTAGGTCCTGAGTTGTCTTGGTGCTCAGTCAGTGGTATTGAGTTGTCCATTCCCAAGACAAAAACAAGTTTCTGGAGACAAAAAGAGGGCAAGTTTGAATCTCATAAAAAGTTTAGTCTTTATTTTTGAGCATATACTGTTGATTAACAGCCATAAAATAAGGGTCTGAATGGTTGCAATGAAATGCAATACTAGCTCCAAATTAATATGAAATCAGCTTCCAGATAAAATTTATTATAAAAAAAAATGTTCTGTATGAGAAATTAGGTATCTTTGTGATTTTCATTTAAAATAAAACTTTTTACTTAGAATTTATTTGGTTTTATTTATTTATTTTTTGAGACTCACATTTGTTCCCTCATAAATGTCAACAGTTGATCAGTTTTATTTGAATTTTATTTCTGCCCCCCCCCCCCTCCTCATTCTCTCTTGCCATTTCTGCTCCCCTTTTCACTCACTCTTGTCATTTCTGCTCCACTTTTCTCTTGTGGCATTTCTACTCCCCTTTGCTCTCTCGCCATTTCTGCTTCAATTTTCTCTTTCTCTCACCATTTCTGCTCCCTTTTCTCTCTCTCTCTCACCATTTCTGCTCCCTTTTCTCTCTCTCTCTCACCATTTCTGCTCCCTTTTCTCTCTCTCTCTCACCATTTCTGCTCCCTTTTCTCTCTCTCTCTCACCATTTCTGCTCCCTTTTCTCTCTCTCTCTCTCACCATTTCTGCTCCCTTTTTCTCTTGGCATTTCTGCTCCCTTTTTCTCTTGGCATTTCTGCTCCCTTTTTCTCTTGGCATTTCTGCTCCCTTTTTCTCTTGGCATTTCTGCTCCCTTTTTCTCTTGGCATTTCTGCTCCCTTTTTCTCTTGGCATTTCTGCTCCCTTTTTCTCTTGGCATTTCTGCTCCCTTTTTCTCTTGGCATTTCTGCTCCCCTTTTTTCTCTTTCTCTTGCCATTTCTGCTCCCCTTTTTTCTCTTTCTCTTGCCATTTCTGCTCCCCTTTTTTTCTCTTTCTCTTGCCATTTCTGCTCCCCTTTTTTTCTCTTTCTCTTGCCATTTCTGCTCCCCTTTTTTTCTCTTTCTCTTGCCATTTCTGCTCCCCTTTTTTTCTCTTTCTCTTGCCATTTCTGCTCCCCTTTTTTTCTCTTTCTCTTGCCATTTCTGCTCCCCTTTTTTTCTCTTTCTCTTGCCATTTCTGCTCCCCTTTTTTTCTCTTTCTCTTGCCATTTCTGCTCCCCTTTTTTTCTCTTTCTCTTGCCATTTCTGCTCCCCTTTTTTTCTCTTTCTCTTGCCATTTCTGCTCCCCTTTTTTTCTCTTTCTCTTGCCATTTCTGCTCCCCTTTTTTCTCTTTTCTTTCTTTCGATGATTTACTTTTCGGCTAGACATAAGAAAAACATCCAATGAAGCCATTGTAAATGGTTTTTGTCAAGACAAAACAAAAAGTGATATTGTCAATTTCTCATAGGCCAATAAACTGTTGCAGAATCTCCAAAGTGAAACAAGTTGTTTTCAGTTTAAGTTTGTCTTTCTGGAACAGACTACAAAACCATATAATGGATTGTAAACGCTCTCTAGATCTATTGTTCGTTTCATGTTTTTTTTTGTCCTTTTTTTTTAAAAGGAATGCATCAAGGTGCCAACAGTTCCTTTTGAAAAATGTAGGGGAAAACCAATATATCTCAGGAGTCTTCAAAACAAACAGGCATCCATTTTTAAAAATCACTAAGCATGAAATAGGCTGTTAATGGGTAAATAAATCAGAAATGTTATTTTTTATGTTTTAAATTGCTTTCAAATTTATTAAACATAAAGCACTACTATATATATATAGATTCCTTTTTTCATTTTGCAGGGGACTTGTCAGTACTTTGTCTTATATATATATGACTAAATCCCATTAAGTTACTGAAGATGATGTTTATTGTAGTAGTAAATAGTATCAATGTTAATCAATGATTTTTGCACAGAAATACAATCCAAATGAAAAGAGATTTGTTTGCTATATTATTGGATGTTATACTGAGGATTGAGCTTGATAGAATTAACTTGTTATGATCAGAAAAATTCATTGCCTTCACGTAACAGACAAGAAGGAAATAGGATGATAATGTAGAAAAGAAAAAAAAGGTTCTTTGTCTGTCTGTCTGTCAGAATTATATAATAAGGTGTCCTGAAATCATATAATGTTGGGTTTGTGTCTATCATTTCTCCTGAAACTATTTTCCATTTTCTTTACTCAATAGACCATGATCATTAACATCATCGTTATCTTTTTTAATACTTGTCACCATCTTTCTGTTTCTTTCAATTAGTTGGCTTATGGCCATATAACATTGAAACACTCGTTCTTATACGATCACTGAAGTTAAGCCACATTGAATACCTAGATGGATGACCGCTTGGGAATACCTGTAAGCTTGGATGTGCAGGTGGAGTAATGGATAACTGTTCAGAAGTGGAAATTGGAGAGCCAGGATCCCATTTCAGCTGGCTTTGTTGTATTCACTTACATGCATGTATCACATATGGCACTTGACAATCTTTGACATCACTATATATATATATATATATATATATATATATATATATTCATGATTATTTTTTAAATTATTTTTATAATTATTTTTTTTTTTTAAATGTGATTCCATCACAACACAGAAATTACTAAGTTTCAAAACTCGACTCAAGACCTAAAGTTTAATTTCAATATTAAATTTGAAATTTAGAGTGCATTTTCATTCTCAAGTGAAATTTAGAATGGGAATGTTGCAATGGAATCATATTTAAAAAAAAAAAAATTATTATAATTTAAGCTCTATTTCTGTATTGAGCACTGTTTTTTTTTTTTTTAAATAAAAACATAAATACTAAAGAACTTTGGATCATTAATCTAACTGTTCTTTCCTATTACACACACACACACACATATATTTTTCATGAAAGCCCATGAAAGAAGTAGTGACACAAGGTTTGAAGATAGCACGAGGCATGAAAATGACAATCATTTGGGTTGATTACAATCTCTGCATTGTCAACATCTAAAAAACATTATCTCCAAGCATGCTTCATTATAAATATGTCAAATTTTAAACTCACTGTGTATGTATATGCATATCTAATTTGTGTGTGCAGTATAAAAGGGGAAAATTGGTGCATTGGATGGCCACAAATGTTTATTTATAATATATTATTAATCATAACGTTTTAAGTTGCTTTGGCTGATGTATTTTGTTTTTATTTTTTGCAGGTGAGTGGACTCTGGTGCATTTTGATCCTTTTTTGTTGAAGCTGCACTTTTACCAGGTTTGTTGATTTATTGTTGAGGTTAGAAAAATAATTTCAAAGAATGACATTGGCAATTTAAATTGTGGACACTTTGATTTCTTCTTTTCATCGCTTGCACGTCAGTGGATGACACAGTTGTGCATAGTGTCAGTTGCATCTATGAAAATAGAAAAAAGGATGAGAACTTGGGTTTAATCAGTTCAATTATTTCAGGTGGCAAAGATAGGTATATTTATGAAATCTTCCTGGGAATAGTTTGACCAATGTTTTATGATGCACCAGTTTTTCTTCTTTCTTTTCTCTTTCTTCTTTCTTTTCTCTTTCTTCTTTCTTTTCTCTTTCTTCTTTCTTTTCTCTTTCTTCTTTCTTTTCTCTTTCTTCTTTCTTTTCTCTTTCTTCTTTCTTTTCTCTTTCTTCTTTCTTTTCTCTTTCTTCTTTCTTTTCTCTTTCTTCTTTCTCTTTTTTTCTTTCTCTTTTTTTCTTTCTCTTTTTTTTCTTTCTCTTTTTTTTCTTTCTCTTTTTTTTTCTTTGTCTTTTTTTTTCTTTGTCTTTTTTTTTCTTTGTCTTTTTTTTTTCTTTGTCTTTTTTTTTCTTTGTCTTTTTTTTTCTTTGTCTTTTTTTTTCTTTGTCTTTTTTTTTCTTTGTCTTTTTTTTTCTTTGTCTTTTTTTTTCTTTGTCTTTTTTTTTCTTTGTCTTTTTTTTTCTTTGTCTTTTTTTTTCTTTGTCGTTCTCTTTCTCGTTCTCGTTCTTTCTCGTTCTTTCTCTTTCTCGTTCTCGTTCTTTCTCGTTCTTTCTCGTTCTTTCTCGTTCTCGTTCTTTCTCGTTCTTTCTCGTTCTCGTTCTTTCTCGTTCTCGTTCTTTCTCGTTCTCGTTCTTTCTCGTTCTCGTTCTTTCTCGTTCTCGTTCTTTCTCGTTCTCGTTCTTTCTCGTTCTCGTTCTTTCTCGTTCTCGTTCTTTCTCGTTCTCGTTCTTTCTCGTTCTCGTTCTTTCTCGTTCTCGTTCTTTCTCGTTCTCGTTCTTTCTCGTTCTCGTTCTTTCTCGTTCTCGTTCTTTCTCGTTCTCGTTCTTTCTCGTTCTCGTTCTTTCTCGTTCTCGTTCTTTCTCGTTCTCGTTCTTTCTCGTTCTCGTTCTTTCTCGTTCTCGTTCTTTCTCGTTCTCGTTCTTTCTTTCTCTTTTCTCTTTTCCCTTTTTTTTAGAGGGAAAACGGTTTGAAAATACTTGGAACTACTTTTAATATTGCAACTTTTCTTGCACAATATGAAAAATGAGTTTTTCTCTGTAGTTCGGAAGCTGATTGACAATTTGAAAAAGTAAATATTAGTTTATATGGAAAAAACCAACTGCAAATTCCTTAACCCCCAAAAAACAACTTGCACATTTACACAGTACTGAGATGATTGCAGGGAAATGCATCATCAATATTTAAAGGGCATGTATGTTTTGGGGCAGGTCTATGCAATGTTTTTGGTGCCTCCAAAGAACTGCAATAATATGTGTAACACACAACTATTAGATTATTTCAAGCTTTTCAAAGCAGACAAAGAACCTTGGTCTTTGAGTCTGAGGCAGAGAAAATGAGGATGTAATGGGGAAGGTAATGTTGATGTATTATCTCCCCTGGTTATTATTTGTTGACTGTAATGAGGTTGATATTAATGATAGAAATTAAAATGCATACAACAATAATAAAAAGTTGAGACACATGTTGACATAAATAACAAGAATTTGTATTTTCTATTTTGTGATGTGATGTCTGGTAAGTGTAAAAATGTTCTCAGTGTCTCTTTTGTTTTAAAAATCAATGATTACTTGGTTTGGTTCTGAGAATTTTGTTTGTGAGGATGTGTTTGAAATTGGCTGTTTTCGATCTTCCCAAAGTGCTTGCAGATATGTATTTCTGTACTGTTACTTGTTTACTGGTCCCTTCACCTGGTGGAAAGGTCACTTTTATAATCACAAGAGTAAGGATGATGACATATCCTTATTTTTCTATCATCACTGATGATAAGGTTATTTTTAGAATGATGAAATATCCTTATTTTTCATTATCACTGATGGCAATGTTATTTTTAGAACGATGAAATATCATCATCATTCTGAACCATAACAAAGGATATTTTTTTTGTGAGATCTAAGAACAGTCAAAGAATGTCGAATACAAGAACTGGCATTACGCAAATCATTTGTTTCAAATCCTCCCACCGCCAATGTCAGGGGTTGCTTATGTAGTATAGCTTTTTAAATAATCTTCTCCACAGCACAAGAATTTTGTTTGATATTTATTAAATTTATATAAAAAAGATTATTACCTGAATGTTTATTTTATGAGTTCAGAAAAAAAATGTCCAGTTTTAGAATCAACTTTTATTCCTGAATTAATGTTTATGAATGATGTTTAAATCGGTCAAAGTAAGATCCATGAATATCTATACATTTCTGCCATTGCGTTGCAAAGTTGTTTATACTTTTCTGATAAAACACTAAAGGTCTGGATGCCAAGAAATCCTTGAATGTATTTTCTGCATCCTCTTTAAAGGGAATATCTTTCAGCTTGAAAAATTGTCAAGATGCTTGAAAAAGTTGTAGGCAGGAGATCAGGTGAATATGGCAGATGTTACAGTCTCGTATCCTAAGTCGGTAAGCTTCTGCTGTGTCATCCTGGCAATATGTGGCCCAGCATTGTCATAAGGGCAAAATTGGACCTTGTTGGTTAACCAGTTCAGGTCACATTTTGCTTAACTGAATGTGCATTTCATCCAGATGCTGGTAATTAGATATTATTTTTGTGAGATATCTGGCAAAAGTGTAGAGCAGGGACATTGGATTCATGCCTTTCCTTTGTATATTGAAATCCAACTGGGATTGTTAATTTCATTTCCTGGCTGAATAACAGAAAAAGCAAAAAAAAAAAAAAAAGAAAAAGTTTTTATATCTTTTTTTTTTTTTCTTTTATAAGCCTTCATACTCACATTCCCCCCCCAACTCCCGGTAGGACTTGTGGCATGTCAGTTCAGAAGCAGCCTCACATATTGGGGTCTTCTGTTAGTATAACTGGCCAGATTGTACCCCTCACTAGTTTACTAGGCCTGTCATGTACCTGACAGCATGTGGTATTTTCTAGCAGTCACTTGAGTACTGATGTTGCTTAACTTCAATGATCAGATAAGAACCTGTATCTCAATGTGATATGGCGGTAAGTGACCATCAAAGAAATTTAAGATATAAGGGGCTAAAAATAACCCTGAAAAAAAGAAATTGGGTGCTGAAAAGTTCTTGGCCTGACCGACTTTGTAAAATCTAACGAAATGAGCAAACATCAGATTTGACATTTGTGTGCATGTGTTCTACAAGTCCTTTCTTTCAGCATCCATTTCTGCTTGTGTAAAATTACTATATATAATAATTGTTCTGGTCACTGCTACAGTGATGCCCTGGAGAACATATTATGTTTATATAAAATCTGTAGTAGTCCCAAGTTCAGGGTTAAAATGTTCCAAACCTGAACCATACATGTGTCACACAAGACTGAAGTTGACTGATTCCTGGGATTGCCACAAACAGGAAGAAAGCCAGAATACCTGAACAAGAACTTAGCAAAATATAGTTCTTGCTGTAGATTACTGAATTAGAATCTACCTTTCCATAATTCTAATGCTTGACTGCAGTTGACAGTAGTACATGTTAGACTGCTGCTTGGATTTACTTTTTTCACTCCAAAACGGCCTTCCTCTTCTCTCTGAGTGGCATATATATATATATATATATAGCATTTTTTCATTAATTCATATTTCATTAAATAATATAGACAAGTTTTGTCTATTTATTTTAAGTAAATTCCTTTCATATTGTTGAATAAGCTTTTTAGCATTGTCACTGAAACACGAAAGAAAATCACTATGTTGATACATGTTTTTATTGTTAATCCTGCATAGCAATCTTCCATGCAAACAAAACAAACTATTATTGTTGCAATGTCTGCATAACCATTCTAAAACAAAAAAATTACCATCTTTGTTATTTAATTTATTATTTAATTCATTGTAATGTACTTGTAATCTCTGATGATGGCTTACGTAAGCTGAAAGCTTAGACAGGATTAACAATAAAAACATGTATCAACATAGTGATTTTCTTTCATGTTTCAGTGATAATGCTAAAAAGCTTAATCAACAATATGAAAGGAATTTATTTAAAATGGACAAAACTTGTCTATATTAATGAAACATGCATTAACAAATATATATATATATATATATATAGTTGTAACCTAGGAAAAGGTTACTGAATAAGAATAACCCAAACGAAGGTTGAAAATGGAATGATAATATTTATAACAGAAACAACATAAAAGATTTGCCAGTATCATGTAGTAAGTAATCAACTGCTAGTGGTGAGCTAGAAATGAATCGAGGCAAAACCCAAGTGAATCTAAATGACTACCACATACAGTATATTTTACTGCATTGATAAGGATTGAGATATACCCATTATAGTCCATAGGTACAGTATAACATATATATATATATATTGCTCAATAATAATCTTAGAACTATTCCCAGGGAAATAACTTAGCAATGTCACCTGTGAAGATCTATTAGGTTGGTGCAAAAATAATGTCGTTTTCTCACATATGTTACTATATGAGAAAACGACATTATTTTTGCACCAACCTAATACCTTTTCCAAACTGCCATTTTACCAAGGGGACTTAACTCGACACTTCACTCATAACAAGTTAAATTGAAGTTATCTCCAATATTCATATTTGATTCCTGGAAAAATCCTTTCAATTCATCTAACCTCTTAAAACTAAATAACTTTCTTAATTACTACTACTTCAAAATTTAAGTACAATAAAAAATAAATCAGGCATCCTGTCACATTTTAACTTGGTTCTCTTGTATAAATCTGGGCCTTTCAATATGTAGCTGTTTGTCAAGTCTCCCCACACAAATACACAATGACTTCATGAAAGGCTGGTCTTTGCCCAAAAGTGGGTGATATGTTGAAATAGGAAAGGAATCCTAAATAATGAACTCCTTCCAGTGAACCAAATGAGTGGAATAAGTGTTAGAATTTTTTAGTACGTTGTAGTACTAGTGAGCTAGCCAAAATGAGCTGACTCATTTTATAGTTCACCAATAGAAGGGTTAACCAATCGGAAGGTTCAAAATATTCAATGCGACGTGTATAAAGGCAGCCATGTTTTTTCATGAATATTCACTGACAGCCAGCCTTTGATATCGAAGACTGAAGAATTACAGAACAGCTGCTGGTGGTATTGGTGATATAGTCAGATTCAGTAGAGTGTCTGACTCGTGAGTGTTAATCTTTAACGTTGTTTCATTGAACAGATTACGTACTGCACTGTATTCTATATTCATAGACTATGGTGAACAATGAATGGTTAACAATAAGTAGTGATCATCATAGAATAAACTGAAGGTCATGGGGTTATGCAGGAAAGGTAACCCTAGACATGAAGAGGTGAAGATTGTAGTGTTTGGGAAAGTATCCTGCTGTGAATCTGTTACACAAAGCAACACTTCTTGGAAAGAAGCTGTCGGAATTGAACTTAATTCTTAGTATATGAAATCAAAGGGAATGGGATAATTCACCCTTGTATAAATAGCATGGCAGGTCCCAGATGTAAAGATCAGTGGTAGCAGGACTAAAGAATATCACTACCACAATTATGGATAGTGTAAGTTATTGGTAGACAGTTTCTGTCGCATTGAAGAAAGAAAAAGAATTTATATGAATATCAGGCATATTATCTGCTGCTTATGTAACAACACTGTGGACTTGTTTGTCCTTGTGTGTTGATAAATGGTGTCTTGAAGGACGGTAACCTCACAGGTATCCATTTAGGATGGAGGAAGTTGGAAGATTTTAATTTATTATCCAAACCTTGATATACAGACTTAACGTCAGGAAGAAACAATTTAAATTTCTAGTGCACATAATAAGGAAAGAGGGCTTGGAAAATCTGATACTCATGGGACAAAGGAAAACAATGCATAACATGTATAGTGAGCTGGTATAAATGGATGGTGGAACAGGGTTTAGGAGAAATAACAAAAAAAAAAGCCATGATCACCTACACCTTGATGGGGAAATGGTACATTGAAAAAGAAGAGGAAAATGTTGCAAATTTTTAGCTACATCAGTGAAGCCATCATCAATATTATCCAGTTCCTCCTCTTGGATATTGCTGTGGTTAAAAACCAGAGTAAAAAAAAACTGTTAATCCTATTCCAGCCAGGTTATTTTTGAGTGGAGAAAGGCACACATGGGAACTGGGGCAAAAAATGCCCCAATCCCTTTACATCCCAGATAATGGCCTAAATTGTTTGAAAATTTGCAGTTTATTCTTTTAAACGTAAACATTTATTAGGGTCTTGAATGAGTGACGTCATCAAACATGAGACTTTGAAAAAGTAAATAAACCAAATGCTTCAAAGGAATAGCTTCATTTAAATTGAAAAGATTTCATGATGAATGTACTTTGAAATATTTGAAGTCATAGAGCATGTGTACTGGAAGGTGAAAGTAAGGTGATATTTAATCTTCTTCTAAAATTACAAAAATCCTCAGATCAGTAAAAATATACTGACATCAACAATTATGGTGTATTCATTATATGTACAATTGGCTTTAGAATAACTCAAAATTTTTTCACAACAGTCTATTTTTAATTTCTGTCCAAACACCTTATGGGACAATAGCCTAGTTGATTAAAGCATTGGTTTGTGAATTTGGTGATATATTAGGTTGGTGCAAAAATAATGTCGTTTTCTCACATAGTAACATATGTGAGAAAACGACATTATTTGTGCACCAACCTAATGGTAATTTTGAGTTCAATCGCTGGGTTGCTTGGATTCACTGGAAACAGCATGAACAATAACTTAGCAGTACTAAAAATAAAAACTAGACAAGATATCCCTAGACATGAGCAGTGAAAATGAGAATGGTCTACTCCTGTAGATGAAATAAAGGTTTTTAGTTCAGAATTCCCTGTAGGTTACCCAGCTTTATATACACCTGATGAAGTTCACAACAGCCGCCGAAACATTGGGATAACAATAAAGATGAGGACAATAGTCTCAATGTCAATAGTATAAATAAGTCTATTTCTAATAGCATATCTTCAAATTACTATTTCATCTGCATAAAAACAGTAAAACCTGAAAGTTTGGAAAGTAAGCTAACCAAATGTTTCAATGCAGTAGCTTCATTTCCAATGCAAACAATTCATGCTGAACACACTTTGAAATATTTGTGTCAAAATTGTAAAGCACGTGTACTGGAAGGCTAAAGCAAGACTACATAATTTTTCTGAGATTAGAAAAATAATCATGTTAGCAATTATAAAACTTACCTTTAGAATCATACTTATTATAAAACCCAGGTTGTGTGTGTGTCTGTACGTTTATATATTCGATCAGATTTCCTACATTTTTCAACCGATTTCAACAAAACTTCACAGAACTACATAAAATTACCTTGCGGTGGTTCTGACAGTGCCAAAAATTGGAAAAACACAATTGTTTTTGCACAAAATCAGTTTGAAAACACGATTAAGAGGCATCATGAGAATGAAAGGGGGACAACTCATATCGAGTTATACTTATTATAAAACCCAGGTTGTTTGTTTGTGTGTGTGTGTGTGTGTGTTCATTTATATATGGGATCGGATTTCCTACATTTTTCAACCTATTTTAACAAAACTTCACTTTTTTTTTTTTTCGGCAGGTAGTGTTTCTTATTGTCGTGCACACTTTTTTCTTTATTTTTACATTCAGAATGCTTTAAAAATTCCATTTACAAGACAATTGTTTATAATAAAATTTTATTCAATGTTTTTGTTTGAGTTTGGGTTTGACCAATTTGTAAAAAAAAAAAAAACTAATTAAGACATGCATGTCCGTCAACCTTAAACAAATAATCTTTGTCAATTTTAGTTTTCAGTCTTTATGATGGTCAATACTTGATCTATGTCTTACTGTTACATCCCCGGGCAACACTGGGCTCTACAGTAGTAATTCAATAAAATTCGAATGGATGGTAGAGCAGGGTTTGGGAGTGACAGAGACAAAAGTTATTAAGAGCTACAAAGGAAAGGAAATTATGGAGAGCCATGATCAACAACATCCTGAAGGGACATCACATAAAGTTAGAAAGATGAATAATAAAACAGTTTAAACAACTGGCTAACAGATAAAGCAAAAAATAAATGGTTTAAAAATTAGCAAACATATTTGTAAGAAATATCATTATGCAAATGCTGGTAAGTTTATGCTTTCAAGAAAGCACTGAATAGAATTTGTCAAACTCAAGTTAATGTTAATTAAATTGATTCTGACCAAGCGTAATAAAATATATGTAATCTACATTGAAAGACAGATTGTCAAATTCAGAATTTAATGAGACATATATGAATTGAAATTAATAATGTACACAAATGCAAACTGTTGCACAAACACACTCCTAGAATTTAGACAGACGTCATGTTGAGAGAAAAACACGTACATATAGAAGGAATACAAAATTTAATTAAATTATAAAAATGAACATGTTGAAAAAAGAAGATACTGATAATATCAAAACATGATGAACAAAAAAAAGCCGCTAAACCAATTTACTGGTCTTCTCTGATGAGTGCTAAACTGGTTTATTGGCCCTCTTTCATTACAGCTCAGTTGAGGATGAGACATGTACCTAGTGACTAAAATGCAGACTGAAGATTGAGTGTTATATAAAATACAGAACCATTACATTTAAGGCTAACATACACTCTTTCTGTTTACAGAGAGATGGCTGGTTGGACTTAACGTAATTTGATTCCAACATATCACATGAAATTCAGAATTAATCTTCCTCAGTACTGAGAGAGTCTTGGTTGTAAGACTGGGTCCTGTTGCCAGTTTTTTTAACAAATATTCAGCTATCAATGAACCAGTTCCATGTACAACTTGCCCTTAATATTAGCTGATAGGTGCTCGTTTACTTCTAACCTTTGACTCATTCTACTTACATTGTCAGTGTTGTGCTATTTTATTTTTGTTTTTGACGTACATGTGTTTATTGCTTCAGTTTATCTATCATAATTTTATCATGTAGACAAAACCATTTTACTCACTACAAAGATGCAACTTCATTTCAGTGCATTTCAACTGCACTTTGACAGTTGGGAAGTGCAGTTGAAATCCACTGAAACAAAGTTGCATCTTTCTAGTGAGCAAAATGGTTTTGTCTATATGATAAAATTATAATAAATAAATAATTATCACTCTACTATCGGTATCAAACCCTCTTTTGGATTAATGCTGTAAACATTGGAATTTATATATTACTTTCATTCTCATCACATCGGATATATATATATATATATATATATATACTCACACACACAAGTATATGATTGGTGTATACGGAATGAATTCCAATAACCAACAATTACTATTCTTAAAAGAGTGCTCAATACAAATGTTATCAATTTTTTTTAAAGTAAATAATTATATATATATATATATATATATATATATATATATATATATGTGTATTAAAGTTATTGAACATTTGTTATGTACATGTTATATTTATTTTAGCTGAAAACAAGAAGGAAATAAAAAATCTGAATGCTAGATTTCAACAAAATTCCGTCCTAAATTTTACTTATGAACTTAGTGAAAAAAAATAAACGTCCCTTCTTAGATGTTCTTGTTGATCTTAGTAATAATACTTTTAAAACTTTAGTTTATAAAAAACCAACTAGTAAAGACTCTTGCCATCTTAATTTCTCTAGTGAATGCCCTCTTACATGTAAAATAGGTTTTATTAAAATTTTCCTCAAGAGAGTGCATGAGAATTCATCCTCTTGCATGCTTTTCTTTAAAGATTTTAAACAACATAAAACAAACACTTATTAATAAAGGGTTTCCTAATCAGTTGTTGGATTTCCATATTATATGTTTTCTGTCTAAGGTAGCTAATACCAATGAAGAGAATAGAAACATAAACAATAACGTCAATATTTTTTATAAAAATCAAATAAATAAAAATTATAAACAAGATGAAATTTAAATTAAGAACATTATAAAAAAATGTACAACACCAATTGACAATAACAAAAAAATTAGATTATTTATTACAAAAAATTTAAAACCTCTAACCTTATAGCTAAAAATAATGATTCACATCTTAGATCAAAATTAAATAGGACAAATATTATTCATGAATTTAAATGCCCATTAAGGAATTGTATTCCTGATCAATCAAAATTCGTAAATAATTATATAGGCCATACTACATGTTTGGCATGAAGATTCACACTACACCTTTCTGACCATAGCTCAATTAGATCTCATTTACATATTCATGGGGACCTACTGGACCCTATTTGTAACATAACTTGTTGACAACACAAATTTAATAGCCTCATCTACATACAAAAAAAGGCTAAAAATAATGGAAGCCTTATTATTAAAAACAAAAAAAAAACAGCACTCAATAATATCACCTATGAACATGGACACAATATCTTGACCGTATTTTGAAAAAGAAAACATTATATAAATATATACATACAACAAACTATTTCATGTTAACAGTTAATATATTTCAACCTTGAAAATGGCTAAATGTATAGCCGAAAGTGCTCATATAAAAAGAACAATCAAACTGTTTTTATATAATTTATCATCTGAAAAGAAAAAATTATTAGATTACATGAGAAATTGTATAAAAAAACTAAATCAAAGCACTTTGTAGTATTCAATGTAATGTGCATGAAAGAAAGAATACTGCCTAAATACACACATTTTATATGTACATACACACCTACATTCGAAGTGCAACTTAAAGTTTCTTTGTTCTAACAACTCATCAGGCATGAATTATTACTTTTAATTTTAAAGATATACTGGGTCATATGGGAGGAACGCTAAATTAAACGCAGATTTTATTGCTCAAATTTAATATAAACTTAATGTAATATTGGACTGTAAATACAGAATGTAGAGTGTAGGTAAGGGGCTATTGTAAAAAAAGAAGAAAAGAATAAATAGACAAGCTTAAAGTTTAAAAGAGGAATGCTGGGTAACTCGTTAAGTAATAAGAGATGTTAAAATGGTTAAGGGGGCGTAATCAATATGTAACCTAAAATATGGGAAATGCATGTGATATTTGGATAATATATTTATCCAGAATTAAAATATTTTAGGAGAGATTTCTTTCTGTGATTATAAGCTAACATTTTGATTATTAAATAGATTTTGGTCCTTAATATTACTGAGGATGAAACTTTTTTTTCAGCAAACACAGGTTGCCTCAGTCACCACAGCCAGAAAAGGGTGTAGTTTTGGCAAAAAAAAATTACAATTTACTACCGGTGTAGAGTCCTCCGTTTTAATATCCCAGTAAAATTTTAAGAGTGCTGTGGCATTTGTATATTGCTTATTTGGCTTCTTCATTTTTATTGTTAAGATATCCATTATTTTTAACCATTTTTTGCATGTGGTAGGAGTCTGTTATGTTCGTATTTTCCACATTTATGCTGTGGACAGAGATTAGTAGGGCTCAGTACGTATTTAAATAGATTCTAATAGAGAGAAGCAAAGTAAGTTTTATTGATAAGCATGTAGTTCTATGCCCGGTATATAGATTGTGGAGCAATGAATAGCGGATTGGATTGAGGAATTGAAGTGGAGTTCCTTACATTTATTTAAATGCAAATATTATTGGGAAAGATATGAATTCAACTCTTTTGACCTGCCTGAAGCTATGGATAAATTGCAGGATAGACTGGGTCCTATAGCTTTGGATGCCAACTGGTCTATGAGAAGGATAACTCTGAATTCAAAATGTGAGGAGGGTTGTTTGCGGAACTTGTGGCACAATGTGTACCATTTCTCTGTATTCAGCAATTCCAGAAAGTGTGGTTTGTTCTGCACAATCCTTCAAAGCCATAATCAAATTATACATGCGAGTAGTCTGGTTGTTTGGTTCTAAGAACTGAGTTGCTATGCCAAAGATGATGGTAGAGTCCAGTGTGTGTGTGTGTGTGTATATATATATATATATATATATATATATATATATATATATGTTTTGAACAATAAAAAATTAAAATCTTCAGACACACTGGGTTGCATATTAATATTCTTTCTTTCATATTATTTCAATTAGATTCCTTGACTAGTTTCGGCCAGCATGACCATCATCAGGAGAAAAAATAGATTCTGCTTGTTAGTAGCAGTGAACTGCAGAAATGAATGACTTGATGGAGAAAATGAACTTTATCTGTAGTTTTCATTTGTTTTTTTTAATTTTTTTTACCATGAATTTTGATCAGTCCTTGTGTTTAAGTTGTTATTTAAGATAAGGGCTGAATGGATTCATGCTGCTCAGAATTCCCTTGGTCATTTTGACAGTTTTATTGGTTCCTGGAAAGGGGATGTATCTCTTAAGTGTGTGTGTTATTTAGTTCTTAGGGAGTGAGTGAGTCTATATATAAAAATAAAATAGACAATTGGAAAATAGTACTTAGTCCCTTGCTTACATGTTATGTCATTTGTCTTTATTGAGGCAAGTGATGATAAGGGAAAAGTTGTGATGTAGTTGTTTATCATGACTTAACTTTCCGATTGTCTATTTTATTCAATTTGTCTTCTCTACAGATTTATTCTGAGAACTTTAACATTTTTTTCCTTAAGTCAATAGTGTCCTTATTTATAAAAAAAACAATCAAAAGTTTCTCTAATTAAATAATGTGATAGTTCTATTGCATTTTTTATCATACTATTCAGAGTAGATTTTCTGTAACTGGGTGTCCTGTTTTACAAAAAAAGAACTGATGATTTAAATTCTTCAAGGAGTTCTGATTTAAACTAATAAAAAAAAATTTGAGATTGAAATTTAATTTGTCAAATTTTTTTGAAATTAACTAAGAGGGGAGTAACATATGTAAAAAAAAAAAAAAACAAAACAAAAAACAAAACAAAAAAACAAACTTTTACCAAGATTTTCTAAAAAAAAAAAAACATAAAAAATAATTTAACTCATTTGTGAATAAGTTCTGAAAGTTTCATTAAAATCTGACAATTATTTGATTCTTGCAAGAATTTCCAATTATTCCAGAAAAAAGGTTCAAAAATACTAATTGTAAATATTATGTTGACTGCTGACGTAAAAAAAAAAAAAACAAGATTGTTAACCAAAATTTTGAGCCAGCTAGAAAGGATTCAAAAATTTAATAAAATAATCAAAAAATATTTTGGTCCTTTCCTCTTAATAATAACATAAACATTTTGATGATAAAACTTTGTTTTTATTATGTTGGGGGCCTTTTTTCATCATGCTATGCCGTTTTTTCAGCAAGGAAGTGGAGGTACCTATATATATATATATATATATATATTGTGTGATTTCCAAAAAGTGATTTTAGCAGGTACTTGTTTTGGGATAGACAATCCTATTTATTTGCAAGCAGTGTAATTAATATCTACCAGCCTAGATGCTCAAAAGTTTTATTAAAAACAAACCTCTCAGTAGGATTCAAACCTGAAAACTATCAACTCAGTGTGTTTGACTTAGAAAAAAAAAACAGATTAATAGTTAGAAATGAATTCTCTTCATCTTTGTAACCTTGAACACATTTTGGCCAATCTGTTTCATGGCCATCATCAAGTGAATGTCCAGTTATATTGAGGAGACATTCCAATCAAAATCATTTAATCTGCCTTGTCAGATCATATTTTTTCTAAATAAATTTACCCCAAATTAGGTGATAATACCACAGAGAGAAAGAGAATGAATGAGAAGACTTTAAAAGGAACCAGAAACCCGATCCTAAGCAAGGTGATAATGCCACTAAGATGCAAGAGGCTACTGGGAGTGAAAGAGAATGAAAAAGACTTTAGAAGGAACCAGAAACCCAATCCTAAACAGGAAAGAAGGGATAAACCTCTACTCCTCTATTCACCCCAAGCAAGGTGATAATGCCACTAAGATGCAAGAGGCTACTGGGAGTGAAAGTGAATGAAAAAGACTTTAGAAGGAACCAGAAACCCAATCCTAAACAGGAACCAAAGGATAAACCTCTACTCCTCTATTCACCCCAAGCAAGGTGATAATGCCACTAAGATGCAAGAGGCTACTGGGAGTGAAAGTGAATGAAAAAGACTTTAGAAGGAACCAGAAACCCAATCCTAAACAGGAACCAAAGGATAAACCTCTACTCCTTTATTCACCCCAAGCAAGGTGATAATGCCACTGGGAGTGAAAGAGAATGAAAAATACTTTAGGAGGAACCAGAAACCCAATCCTGAACAGGAAACAAAAGATAAGCTTCTTTTGTGGAAGAGTGTGAACCGAACGACAGGTGAACCTAACTCTTCCGGTAGAATATAAAGCAACAATGAATGGCATATGAGTTGAACATGTAATGACAAATGCATTTCATATAGATGTGAATTAATAGTGCTGCTTGGTTGACAGCTCTGCCAAGATTCACCACATGATGGCTTGAGAACTGACCAGCCAACAAGTTCTGTTTGAGGCTATGAACAAGAAGATTATTGTTAGGACAAATTATGAACTCATTATAATGTCTTATCTCAGAATTAATTAAGGAAGGTTGCCAAGCTAACAAACCCAGATTATGTGTTAAGAAATGAAGATAAAATAAAAAGGTTAGTTTCAATAGACAACGTCTTTTTAATAAGCAATTCTTTTTGAAAGCAAATGTAATCAAATTTGACTGAATGTTAACCTAATCCACCACTGACATCAGCATGGCTTAAGCAATTAAAAATAAGGAATAAAAGTGAAATTAAAGTGCTACTAAATATGTCAGTTTATACTGTCTTAAAAAATTCAACCAATTCAGTTCCATTGAAATGCCTTTCTTTACTATTGATTAAAGCTAACCATTAAAAAATGAAGCAACTATTTAAGTAACTTGAAAAGTAACTTTAAATTGAGTACCAATTCTTCGACAAAAATATTTAGGAAACCAAATCCTGGATAAATCCCAAGTGCTTATATATATATATATATATATACACACACACACACACACACACCAGGTATAACAGCAAAATTGTTCATTTGTTAGATTAAGCTTTGAACCATTGTATCTCAGAAATGATTAACGATATCTTAGTGATATTCACCAAGATTTTTATAACACTGTTGGACTCTATTTTGGGCAATAACAATGTATAATTACTCTCCAAGCTTAACAGAAGAATTATGATGAAATCGATTATAAGCAAAAGACATGTTCATCATTAATTAATCATAGCTAAGGATCAGAAGCTCAAGTTGAATTTCATTGAAAATATATATCTGAAATAAATTTCAGATATATATATTATTCCAGGATCATTTTCCAACTTATTCAAGATGATCTTCACTCTTTCTAACTTTCTGTCCTGGAGTAACAAAGTGCTTCATCGGTTTTACGTACGATTTCATTTTCAAGTTTTTTTTTTTTCACAGCTCTTTGGACTGAATAGCAGAAACTCCTCTCTCACATACCAAATGTCTTATGAATTGAGTTGGATCTTTTCTAATTGATTTCTTTAGCTCAAAGTTGATATGATGATCCCCTTCCTGTTGTGGCCACCTGATCCTGTTTTCGTCTCTACTGTCCCCACTTTTATAAACTTATTCACTGTTTTCTTGATGGTTCTTAAATGGACTTTGAAGATCTGCATAAAAAATTAAGTGAATTTTCATTTTCAGTTACTTTTAAAGTTTTGTGACTATAAGACTTATAAATTATGTAAGAATGGATAATACGTGTTCTTCCAAATGGCCTCCAAGGCTAGACAATGAATTTGCATGTGAACAATGGAAGGAAAGCCTGCATATTTGGAGTAGGTTGACAGACCTTCCAAAACCAAAACAGGATTTGGCCATTTACCTATTTTTAAGTGGAAAGGCCAGAAGTGCCTTTTCTGGGATAGTGAAGATTTGGAAACAGAGACAGGTGTGGACGCTATAATCCAAAAACTGGATGAATTATTTCTGCCAGATAAAGAGAGACAGCAGTTTGTTGCCTTTAATAATTTGTACAATTTGTGTAGAGCAGCAGAAACAGAAATAAAGGATTTTCTGATTGATTTTGACCACACCTACTTTCAGTTTACTCAAGAAAACATGGTTCTTCTAGACACAGTAATGGCATTTATGCTCATTTCATCTGTAAACCTTACAGAGAAGGATGCATGCTTAATAATGTTGGCATTAAAGGAATTGTCTTTCAAAAACATGAAGGAGACCATTAAATGTATTCTTAACCATCCAGTTTCAAATATTGATAATTGTACCCCTCAGTCTGATAAAAAAGAGGAATGTCAGAACACTCTTTTCACAGCTGGATTCAGATATGGATGGTGCCAACCATATACTTGTACCACCCAAGATGGTTGCACTTCAACCAGGCAACTTTCTATACAGTCACATGCCCATAAATTAAATCCTTTAGGTCATGGTGGTCAGGTTTCAAGATGTGTCATATGTGGCTCAAAATTTCATATAACAGGGATCAAGGTCTGCAAAGGAATTCATCAGAAAATATTCTGTTGTCCATGTTTGTGGGTTGTACTAATAGTACAAGGTTGCAGTCCCTGGTGAATGATGCAAAGGGCTGTGCTTTTTGGAGCACAGTGTGTTCAACTACTGTCTGTGGTAAAGGTTGGCTTCAAAAATATTTGAATTAAGTGATTATGAGCATTCTTTAATTGTGGAACAAACCTCTGCTTCTACATTTTCTTTGGGTGATGGTGCTACAGTAGAATCTGTAATTCCCTGTTTGATTGGAAATCTGAAGTCATAAATAATTACTGATGTTGTTGAATGTAAAATAACTTTACTTTTAAGCAAAAATTCAATGAAAAAAACAAACATGATTTTGAATTTTCTGACTGTTGGAGAGAGAATAATTAAACTGTAACCCACCAGTTGAGGCCATTATTATTTACCTCTCTGTAGACAACTAGATAATGTTACCTGTAATTTGATTATGTTCTCAAAAATGAAGAATACAAAAAAAATAGTCAACAAATTGCATAAGCAATTTGGTCATCCTTATCCCCCAAAACTTATCAAGTTGATTCAAGATACAAATATAAGTAATGATAAACTTGAACATGAAATTATGGGTGTGAAAATTTGTACCAAATTCAAACCCCCACTCAACCCATTGTCAATCTTCCTATGGCAACTGAATTTAATGAAACTGTGGCTTTGGATCTGAAAATATGGGGCAAAAGTTATTTTCTTGGGATTGGGGATCTGGAAATTTGTTTTTGTGCAGCAAGGGTGATTCAAAACAAAATGGTTTCCACTGTTATTGGAGGGTGCTTCATAAAAATATTATCTGACAGTGGGTGTGACTTCAACAAAAGTGAAATGTGTTATTTGGGTGAAGCCCTCACCATGACAGTGATGACAACAGCAGCAGAAATTCCTTGGAGCAATGGTGTATGCAAGACACTTAATGCTGTTATTGGTAATATGTTAAATAAAATTATTGCAGATACTCGGTGTGATTTGGATGTTGCTCTGGGCTGGTCTATTTCAGCTTACAATGCACCTTGTCAGCAATTCTGGTTTTTCCTCTAATCAGTTGGTTTTTATCCAGCTATTCCAGATAGCTTCCATAATAATCTTCCTGCATTTGAACCTGTCACTCCATCTACTATAGTGAGGAAAGATTTGAATGCATTGTGCCTGGCTAGGCAGGAATTTGTAAAGTTTGAATCTAATGAAAGAATAAGAAGAGCATTTAGGAGCAATGTCTGGGATACTAATATAAAGGATTTCAGAAGCGGAGATGAAGCATTCTACAAAAGGAATGATAGCCAAGAATGGCATGGGTTAGGTAATGTGATTGGATGTGATGGGGAAACTAGTGGTAGTTCATCATGGCAGTACATATGTCATAGTTCACACTTGTAGCTTGGTTAATTCCTGTTCAGACTCTAGTGGTATCCCAAATTATAACAAACAACAAAATAATTCTCTGCAAATTTTTTACCCTCCTTCCCTCTCCTTGCCCTCCAGAGTAATATAATGATGAAGAAGATATTCTCCAACCTATTCCAGAGGGACAAGAGGCTAACATTTCAACAGGGTGCAGATGTCCTCCACAAGAGGAAGTTGCTGCATTTGAACCCAGGAAGAGTGGTGTGTTTCTTCCCAAACCAAGAGATGATATAGAGTGCAAGTTGGCTGATGATGAAGAATCTCAGTGGAAGAGAATGAAAGTGGTTTGCAAAATCCACTGGAAAAAATAAGCACATTATGACTGTAGCATTTGAAGAAGGTGAACCTTTCTGGCTGGATTTTGAAAATGGGGTATCAGAATGGAGGAAAAAGCAAGATGGTTGTTCAGATGGGCAGTATACACAGTTGTCCTCTGTTTGTGACCAAAATGCAGAGAAGACCAAGGAGGAAGAGATACAGAGCTGAAGACACAATAGAGTTTTGTACAGGTTCCTGATTTTTGACAGGATAGAATAACTACAAGATGGGTATATATGAAAAAAGAGACATCAAAAGGTCCTGTTATTAAAACAAGGCTGGTTGTTCAGGGATTTCAGGATAAAGGAGCAAAAAATGTTCATGCAGATTCACTCGCTTGATCCAAAGAAGGATTGTGCATTGTCCTAATCATCATACCATCCTCATGATTGATTTGCAACTCTGTGGACATGATAACTACTCTTTTACAAATTAATGATTTTGAAAGGAATGTTTACCCTTCTGCCCCCTAAAGCTGATGTACCCAGTAATTGTCTCTGGAAGCTCTGCAGTTGTGTCTATGGTATTCATGGTGTTTCCAGATAATGGTATTTGACTGTCAGAGGCACCTTGTTGGAATTAGAAGCTACTGTATCTAAATATGACCAAGCAGTCTTTACTTGGTATCGTGGTAAACAATTGTACAGCATTATTTCCACCCATGTTGATGATTCTTGCAGGGCTAGGACTGCACTTTTTCAAGGTGAAATAATTGATTGGATCCAAAAGAAATTCATGAAGTCTGAAGCAAAGTACACCTTCAAATATTTGGGAATGGAAATATTTCAAAAGAATAAATTGAGAATTAACCAGGATGACTATATTGTGTCTCCATCCAAAATAAAGATAATGAAGAGGAACTTTCAGAGTCTGAGTATACCAGTGTCAAGAGGTTTATTGGTCAATTAAATTGGTTGACCGACCAGACCAGATTTATGCTTTGATGTATGTGATTTCAGTTTTTTTCTCAAAGAAAGGAAAATTGAAAGTATTAGTCAAGTAAATAAATTGGTGAAAATGGCAAAAAGACTGAAATCTCAGCTGGCCATACAAGATCTAAGGGATTTAAGACTGCTAAAACTGGTTTCTTTTGCTAATCTAAGTAAGGGAGGTTCCTAGGGAGGGTGTATAATATTTCTTGTTGGTAGTAACGACAACTACATGCCTATTTTCTGTCAGTCAAGACGTATAAAGAGAGTTGTGAAGAGCACACAAGCTGCCAGGACACTGACAATGGTTGCCATGGCTGATACATGTATGTACTACAAGAAATTCCTTCTCGAATTGTTCAGTTTTGAGGATGTTGTGAATGACATCACTGTTGTATGCAAAACAGATAATTCAGGTGTTTGCGAATCAGCCCATTCTAGCAGTCAGATTCTGGATAAATGACTTAGAATTGAGACAGCTATCTTGCATAAAATGTTGATTGATACAGAATTGTCTGACATAAAATACATGCCCACAAGTCACCAAATAGCTGACTCACTTACCAGGTGAGGTGTTACCTCATCCAAGATTCTTGGACATATTATGGAGCTCAAAGAATATTTGACTTAGAAAAGTTTATAAAATTTCTTTGTTGCCTATGTTATTATGTACTCAGCACACCTCTGAAGAAATGGGGGAAGTGTTAATGTTGTAGTTATTGCCCTTGCCTTTTGGTTGTTGTTTAGTGTCACCAGGTGGTGGCTTCTATAAAATGCTGGCAGCCATTTTGAAAATGTTTCATTTGTTTAGTTGTCAATATTTAGACTAACAGGAGGATTACCTTACTGCAAATGCAGGTGGTTCATTAAGGATTAACAATTTCACCCCAAGTAAGGCAGTAAATCCACTAAGATGCAAGGGGCTACTGAGTGTGAAAGAATATGAGAAAAGAAAAAATCATGACGTACAGAGAACAATAAAAAGTCATGAATTAAGAAGAGCGAAGATAATGATTGACAGTGCATTTAAATTTTTGAAGATAAAGGTTGATTGAGATGCAAGAAGCCTGGAAGAGAGTTCACAAGAAGTGTAAGAACAGAAACTATGAGCATAGAACTTAGAGTTATATCTAGCCATTTAAACTGTAATATGAAACCTTGTCACCAATCTAGTACTGTGCTTAGATTTATAAAGTCTGTCCCATAGCAGAAAGTTACCATGAAGGTATTTATAGAAAAGGCATCAGGAAGCTATGTTATGGCGGTAGAAAAGTGACTGTAGCTGAGATGCCAGGTCAGGATAAATAATATCACAGATTCTTTATATTTTATCAAGAATCTCTAAATATATTGCAGGAGCACAAGACCAGATATGGAAGCAGTATTCATTGCATGGATGAATGGTAGACTTATAAATAGGTAAGATTGATTCTGGCAAGAGATATTTCCTAGGACGACACAGTGAACCAACTTTCCTAACAGCTGACCTAGCAATAGATTCAGTATAATCTTTCCACATCTCCAAATCTGATCAAAAGACTAAAAATCAGAATTTTATTTTATTTTTTCCAGTTTTTCAAGTTTCCAGCTCTCCCTTCAATAGCATCATATATGTGAAGTAAAAAAAAGAAAAGAAATCTAGTGATTTACATCTTATCAACCCATTGCAAGCTTTAAATAACTTGCGATGGGTTGATAAGCTGTAGAAAATGAAAGCAAGAAAATATTTTTATATGGTAGAAATTTTTATTTATTTTTTTTAAATTTTTAATTTTTTTAGATAAAAACGGTTTAGTCTTATATTTGCACATAAGTGAATATAACGAATCCAACAGGAATTGAAACTTGGCTCTAACAATTATTAACCATCATCCATTATACCACCTGCACGTCCAAGCCTACAACACCTCCATTTATCTAGTAGCTGCTTTATCGTTTTCTTTTTTTTTTAATGATTAATCTGAGCAACCTGCCCTTCTTTATGGCAAAGTTGTTTACTGCTTCCTATCCATTGTTGCATTCAGCTTTATCTTGCAATCCCACTTTGTCTTTGTGGGCATTTGTTCCTCCATCTGTTTTCTCATACTTATTGAGAACTTTTTTTTTCTTCTTTCATCACCTTAAATCTCTCTTGTTAATGTTAAATACTTGAAGCACTCTTTCTTCATTGTATGTCCCCAACATTTGAGCTGTTACTTTCAGATTGTAAGAAGCACTTCCTTTGTAGCTCTTCCATTATTGGCAACATGCTCTGTTCATGGTATTTTTCTTTTCGTTTTTTTAATTCTTTGTAATTCCTGTTCTTCTATTCTCTTTCCTTAATAATATTTTCTTTTTCTCATATCCACACACACACTTAGTAACCCCCCCCCCTTGTGTCTTAGTGGCTTTATTATCTTGATTGGGGTGAAATGAAAAAATAAATAAATCTATGTTTCCTATTAGAAATATGTCAGTTTTGCTAATTTTTTCATTTAACTTTTATCACTCTGTATGCAACTGCATTTGCTGTCCGAAAAGTTTATCCTACCACTGAAGTTGACTCTGATCTCTGAGCAATAGTGTGCTTGAATTTCATAGTTGTGTTTTCATAACCTGCTATGGCAACAGGAAACAAATTTGAGTGAAATTAACAAAAAAGGATACTGCAATTGAGAGGTCTTGAAAAAGAATGGAAAGGAAAGTAATATTAATAATGCAGGGTGCTAAAGGTTAATTGTAGCTATATAGTTATTCTTGTGAACAGCTTTTTGGGATACCCATGCTGTGTGGTATCTTGCATTTTCATTCAACAAATTTTTTTTTTTTTTTTTTTTTTTAATTGTTTCACCCCAAACAATAATACCACAAGGATGTTACTAAGAGTGGAAGAGAATGAGAAGTGAAGAGAAAGGGCAATAAAACAACATTATTTAGGATGACAGGAAATGATTGTTAACTTTTGGATTTGTAAGAGGCATGATGGAGTAATGGATAGCAGCTTAGATTGAGGAATTGGAGAGCCGAGTTCAAATTCCAATCAAATCCATTACATTCACTTACGTGCTAATACCCTTGGGAAAGGTATGAATCCTCTTCTTCTCTCTCCAGCTATGAGTAAATGAGTTTTAGTCAACAAACACAATAGGAGGAGGCATGGTGGAGTAATGGATAGCGGCTTGGATTGAGGAATCAAAGAGCCAAGTTCGAATTCCAGTCGAATCCATTACATTCACTTACATGTTAATACCCTTGGAAAAGGTATGAATCCACTACTTCTCCCTCCAGCTATGGGTAAATAGCAGGACAGACTGGGTTCTATAGCCTTGGATGGCAACTGGTCTACCGCAGAAAGAAATGGCAACCTACTGCAAGAAAAAAAAAACTGCTTCGTCAGTCATGTATCGAAAAGATACATGATCGCCTAAGCATGTATCATGGTCCATAACTGACTGAGGTGGCAGGGAAGCAAGAAATCAGAAGAGAGTTGCAGAGGCGAGAAGTGTGTAAAAAGAAACTATTAGGATAGAGCATACAGTTGCATTGAGGTAGTTCAACAGTAAAACAGTGAGACCTAACTGCCAATCTAGTAGCACACTTAATTTTATGAAGTTGTCATATCAAGGAGGTAAGCTCACAAGAACAATTGCCAAGAAAATATTTGTAGAAAAGATAGAGGGGAGACATAGCAAAAAAAAAAAAACATAAAATTTACTAAGAGCTACAAAGGACAAGAAATTGTGCAGAGCCGTGATTTCCCATGAAGGGACACGGCACATAGAAGGAGGAGAAGAATGAGCTTGCATAAATATTTAGCAGAACAGGATTTAGGAGAGCTAGCAAAAAAAGAAAATTTAACATTGCCACAAAGTGCAGGAATTTGTGGAGAGCAACGATTACCTACATCCTGAAGGGAGAGCACATATACAAAAAGGAGCTTTTGTAAATAGTTGGCAGAACAGGGATTAGGAGAGATCTCAAAATGATAGTTTACTAAGAGCTACAAAGAATGGGAAATTGTGAAGAGCCATGATCACCCATATCCTGAAGAGATAAGGCATATAGAAGAAGAATCTATTCTTAAACTGCGTAGATAGTTGAATTTCCTTATATCCCTAATTTGTGTCATCCAAACCTTTGTCTATCCTCTTTGCTCAACTGCCATGCCTTCAGTTTTACAGTTAATGATCAGTCCTTTCTTTTCTTAACAAGCTAGTCTGATAGTCATTGCAATTTTTTTTATTTGTAATTGGTCCTCAGTACACTGCCAACTGTGTTGGGTACGACAATTTTTGTCTTCATGAATCACCTTGGTAGATATAGTGTTTAGCTTTCAAGTTCAGACCAGACAAAGAATAATTGGTACTGACAGGCTCTGTGAAATTGTGACCAAAATTGTCCCCACCCCCCAAAAAAAACCCTAAAAAAAACAGGCATATAAAAAAAGAATCATAGGTCATTGAATTGTATTCTTCAAGATTCTCTCTGACTTGTGATTGGGTGTGAGATTGATTTCAATTGATCAGGTTGGCTTGTGGCCAAGAGTGTCTTTGTGAAGAAGAAACCAGCTTTTGTCAATTGTCAGTCAAGGATTTTAGCTACATGGTGCAAATGACTCCAATATTTGGACACCAGCCTCTGTGTGTGTGTCTCTCGTCTAAGTGCGTGTTAGTTGTATACGACACTGACAGCTCTTCAATGATTTACATAACTGCAATGGTATGTTACTTTTGATTTGACTGGCTCTTCCAACAAAAAAAAAAAGATGTTGCTCGCTCCTTTCTTTAAACTATTTGTATATAAAGCCCTTCTCAGCTTGCATGCAAGCGTCTGGAGATGAATTATCATGAGTCACTAATGTTATTCCAAGAAAGGCAATTTAAAAAAAAAAAAATTACTTTGATGTGTATTTTCTAAGACAGGTAAAAAGTTTTTTTGCTTATAGGGTTTGAAATAATGTTATTACATAACTTTGGTTGAGAAAGGAATAAAGATAAGGTTTTCCATTATGATGTTGCTAAGAAGTATTTCTTTAGAATAGGTAAATTCAGCATTAATATATCTGGTTTAGAGTCCCATATATATATATATATATATATATATATATATATATTCTTTAAAAAAATAATTTTTGTTTCTTTTTAAATATTTTAAAAGTAAAAGTAGTTATTTAACCTATTTACATTGTTCGGATTGTTGTCCTCATCTTCGTTGCCATATTCACAATGTTTCACCTGTTGAACACTTCGGCCTTCTTCAGGTGATTGGAATTTTGGAGTCTAAACTATGTAAATAGTATAAATAATTACAATACCCCATCTCAAAAATACAGACAGATATTTTTTAAAAATGTTTTTAAAATATTTTTTAAAAAGGTTTGCGACGTTTAAGAATATCTAAAAGGATATTTAAAAAAAAATTTCTTTTAAATATTTAAATATTTTTTACTTTTATAATTATTTAAAAAAAATAAGTTTTGATTTTTAAAATATTTTTTATTGTTTAAAAATATTTTTTTACTTTTATAAATATTTAAAAAATAATTTTTACTTTTTAAATATATTTTAAAAAATAAACTTCTTTAAAATATATTTTTTAAATATTTTTATTTTTTAGAAAAAAAATATTGCCCTTTAAAATATTTCTTATTTCATATTGATTTTAATTTTTCTGTTTTTTTTAAATCTAAATTTTTTTTAAAATCATTCTCAGTAAAATACAAGTAAAATTACTTCTAATCAAGACTAGCATGAATGAATCATCACATATTCTAGAGCTTAATATGAAGCAAAAAGGTTTCTGCTCTATGCAATTCTGTAAATCATTGTTGGCCAGTATATAGCACCAATTTGCTTTTCTCTGACTCTGCAAAGGATGGTCTTGGAAGTTTGAAACATAAACAATTGAATATTTGATCAGAAACTGAAACAAGTGGGTACATGTCTTTCTTTTCATAGAAATTTGTGATTTACTTTGTGCAATTTAGGGAATGCTCAGTTGTGTTGACACAATTAGTATCAACACAGAATGTGCTATGGGATGAGTTAAGTTTCATTTTGTTTTCTTGGAGGTTTATTTATTTGTAAGTCTTCAGATTGTACATGGCATGATTCTGCTGTTAATTGTCTTCATGCTAGTTGTGTTGATTTTATCACATTGTGCTGGAATGGCTCTGCGAGCTTTACAATAGCCGACAAATTAAAATGACTTGCATCCGATTTTGTGCAAGGCTGAGAAAATCTGTTATGGATATCCATAGCCAGTATTCCTAAGGTTGAAGACAGGTTCTTGAACAGCATTTGGGTTTCAAGGCCAGTTGAAGGTTGTTTCAAGACAAGTATTCAGAAGATATCTGTGAAAAATCCTGCTGAACAATCCATCAACTCTTTCCATAATTATCGGCAGGAGATCCTAGTCAGAAATTTTCCAATGCCACCTTAGCAAACTGACTCGGCATGTTGCATAATCATTTGCATTAGCTATGTGCAAGTTTCCATTTAACAGCAGAATCATGCTATGTACATTTTGCAAACTTACAAATAAATACCACCTCCAAGAAAACAAAAATGGAACTTAGCTCATCCCTGTGTAGATGATAGTTTTGTCTATCAAATGATTGATGGCCCTGTGTAAAAGTTGTTGGTTTAAAAAAAATAAATGCAGAAACCTTTTTTAAAGCACACCTGGTAAGCATGACCCTCCTTTCTCATGTGTCTAAGGAATTTCATGCTCATTGCCTGGACACATAATGGGGAATGAGGGCTTGGAAAAATTGACTCTCACAGAGCATGATGAAGACAGCAAGCCACTTACCTGATGAGCTCATGTGAATAGATGGTGGAACAAAGTGGGGGCTTAACAAAGGGAGAAAAACTGCTAAGAGCTGCAAAAGATAGGCAATCATGCCTCTCCACAACTTTCTATGTCCTGAAGAGATGTGGCACAGAGAAGAAGATGGTGGTGGTAAGCATGACCCCTGTTTTGTAACACAAGTACTGCAGACAGTTATTCATAGACTAGCAGGTTCATTTGGTTGAAAAAGAAAGAAAAAAAATGCCACAATCTGAATAAGTCATTTGCATAGGGTGCTAATTGGTACATACCTGTTTTGCTATAATTTGGGAAAAATTGGAAAGTAAAATTTATTTTTAATTTCTTTTTTTTTTTTTTTATTTTTTACTGGGTTTTAGAAGAAAAGAAAAAAAAAACCCTCTTCAAGACATTTTTGTAAACATAATTATTTTCAACAGTGAGTGTTGAAGTATTTTCTATCGTGAGAATTAATCTCGGTACGAAGGAAACAAACTGACAACTGAGCAATTCTGTACAGTAATTGGCTTATACATACCGACTGGCTCAAACATTAGTGGTGTGCATGGCACTCTCAATGTTCTGACTTGATAGATTTATTAAGAGCATATTAGTCTCACTGCACTGCCTTCAGGAAGCATTGATATTATCACATGTTGCTAAATTTGCCCAGCTTTCATTTGTTAATGACTCGTTTGGGGTTGAAAACTAAGTTAATAAACAAGGCTTTACATAAACCATTCGAGAAATATATTAGGTTGGTGCAAAAATAATGTCGTTTTCTCACATAGTAACATATGTGAGAAAACGACATTATTTTTGAACCAACCTAATAATTTCTCTAAACCAGTGTTTCCCAACCAGTGTATCCCCATAAACCTAGGGTTCTGCAAGAGGTTGCTAGGGGTTTGGCAAGAAACATTAATAAATAGACTAATGCCTTTTTGAGTCATTTTTGTTTAATTTTATATTCATAATTTTACTATACATGTATGGCATATTGTTGAAAAATCCTTGGTTATTATAAAATATAAAAGAGATAGATATTAAAAATGGTATGTAATAATTTTTATGCAGGGGTTCCCAGAGACATGAAAACTATTTCACAGTTCCGCAAATGTTGAGAAATACTACATAAGACCTCCTTCAAGCTATGGCATGTTTCAGAATCTGAAAATATTGATTTTCTTTTATCAGTTTAAAAATTGATTGGACTGTTCCATAATATGCTGAGGCCAAGGATTGAACTCAAAACTCTTTGCGTCAATTCACTTCTTGAACCAAGGACATATGGCCCAGTCAATAAAAGCGTTGTATCCCTGGAACCCTAGTGATGAATAGTAAGTTATTTTTGTTTAAATTTTATATTCATAATTTGATTATATATCTACAGCATATTGTTGGAAAACCCTTGGTGATTTTAATAAAGGCTTTAACCTCCTTATATTATTGAAAATTATAATAATCATAGGAATGAATTTACTGATGCCTACATGGCGTTGTTATGAAATATTTATGCAGGGGTTCCCTGGGACATGAAAATTATTGCAAGGGTTCCAGAAGGGTAAAAAAGATATGAAATGCTGATATAGACAGTATTTGGTAACATACAATTTAGTGTTGCTTTAATTCAATAGCATTCATATTACAGATCTCTCTCTCTCTCTCTCTCTCTCTATATATATATATATATATATATATATATATATATATATATATAGACGATTTTTATAGAATCTATCTTACTATGTATAAGTCTACCGTTTGTCTATGTTTAGAATATTGCTGCCACGTATGGATCAGTGCCTACGCTATTTACCTTGAGCTCCTTGATAAATCCAAAGAAGAATCAGCAATATTATTGGACCTGATCTGGTTGCTAGGCTTTCTCACCGTCATAATTTTGCTTCTATGTATCTTTTCTATAAATAATTTCATGGTAATTGTTTGGATGAGCTCTTTGATATGGGATCAAGACTTTTTGAATTAAAGTGCAGTACTAGACTAGCATCAAGATCTCAGCAATTTACAAGTTAAGCTAGCTAGATGTAGCCATAAGTTCTATGCTAACAGTTTCTTTTCTCACACGTTTTGATTATGGAACTCCCTTCCAGCTCCATGCTTTTTAGCCAACTTTCATCTGCAAAAATTTAAATACTATGTCAGTTGCTATCTACTGTCCTCCTGATTACTCTTTCTTCTTCCTGCTCATTAATGTTTCTGTTCCCAATTCTTCTAATCCCTTTGTGGGTTTACTGTCTGGCTTGAGGTGATACCGATTTAAAAAAAAAAAAAAAAAAAAATTACCAGCAATACATTTTTTGTAAAAGAAATTACTAATGCTACCAATAAAGTTAAATTTCAATGCTAAATGACCCCTAAATGTTGATATGCCATTAAACAAACAAACAAGCAAGCAAACAAACAATACGATTTTGATTTGGAGCCACTTGTTTTCTGACATTAAGTGTTGAACAGCATACCCTGTGATTTAAAGTCTAATGTCTTAACTACTTTGCAACCCAATACAGAACAAACAAGTAATAATCCAAAAGATTAAAAAAAGAAAAAAAATACTTTGGTTCATTTTGGCGCATTTACATTGAACAGAAGAGGTGAAAAGTTGATTGTGGGTTTAGTGACATTCTTCCTGTAGAGGTGTGGAATACAGCAAGGTGAACTGCCATTACTTTTCTCTTTGTTGCTTGCTTTTCTATTGTTAACACCTTCCAATTGTACATAGGCTGTATGGGTTGGGATGAGTGGAGGGCTCCAGGTTCAAGCCTAATGGTATCATCAGTCTTGATGTCAGTCTCCTTCAATTAACACTTCTGATTGAAAAGCAGCTTTACTCTGAAGCCAAGGCTGAGAGAAGCAGGGCGCAGGGTTTGTTTGTTTGTTTTATTTTTTTTCTTTTCGGATATAAACAGCTTCGGGGTTATCACAGATCACAAAGCAAACAATGGCCGATTTCTTTTTGCGATGAAGCTTCTGGATAAATGAATAGCCTCTATAGGAAACAGAAATGTAGAAACTTAAAGTCGAAGATATTGTCACTTTCGTGGCAATCAACAAAAAAAAATAACTGCTTGTGGAAAACATTGTGTAGGAGGAGGAACGTGCCAGTTGTTGGAATTTTGTAGCTAGAAAAACAAAACATTCTTGTTGCGAGGAATTGTGTTGATTAAAAGGTAAACATTTCTAATTTTTAGCTTAGAATTTCTAAATGAGTCTATCTCTCTTTCTTGTAAATGCTATGTCTCTGTAGGATATAAGTGGTCACGGCTCTCCACAGATTCTTTATCATCTCTAAATTGCTATGACTTGTTGGGAAAGGCAGGGCAGTAATTTCCCATTGTCTTTACCATAGTGTTGAATTCAGAATAGTTTGCCTTGTATAATGATTGACGCCTGAGGCTAAAGAATGCTAACTTTTTCTTCTTCGATGTGCCATATCAGTTCAGGATGTAGGCGATCATGGTTCTCTACAACTTCTTTTCATTTGTAACCCTAAGTAACGTTTGTCTTTTTACTGTCTTTCCTAATCCCTGTTCTGCCAAATATCTTCCTCCAGCTATGGGTTAATTAGTAAGATTTGTATCACTAATTCATTATTAGCTCAAAGAATGAATTTCTTGCAATTTGAAAATTATTTTTTTGACTTTAAATAACTTTGATAAGCCATAGAAAACAAATCAGTCTGAAAAATTAATTTGCCACTGGAATCTATGCCGAGCAATTTCACAGGTTATGCATTTCTGTTACTTGTTAACCAAGGGCTTTAAATAACCTGAAGAGGGTTGATAAGCTGTAGAAAACAAATCGATCTAGCAATCAAATACTGATCAGCGACACAGATATGTCTTTTAGATTTATTTACATTCATTTGAATTTTAATATAAATCTATAGAAACTACAGTGGCTACAAAGTGAGGGATCAATTTATATATAGATTGTAATATAGAATTGATCCCTCACTTTATACCCATGATAATTTCTTGTTTATCAAATTCTGTTTCAGTTTGAATTCACCTCTTTCTCCCCCATCCATGGGTTAATTAGTAAGATTTGTATCACTAAATCATTATTATCACCCAAAAAATCCTCACAATTTTAAAATATTTTCTGGCTTTAAATAACCTGCAAATGGTTGAAAAGCCATGAAATGAATCAATAATAACAATATAAAATTTTAACAGATGCTCTTGCTGAATGTAACTCTTTAGCTCATAATGATTTATGCGGTGTGTCCTTTTATTCAATCCAACAGGGTGTGGTTTTCTTGGTCCAGGCGGTGTCCTGATCCTAGTGACTTCCTTAATTTGTGTGACATTTGAACAACCTTTTCTCAAAAGTGGAAAATTTCTAACAGAAGGAATAAGCTATGTTGATAAAGCTGTCAACAATTTATTAGTGAGAGAATATAAAAGTTGCAGCAATCATAATTATGTGGTTTGCCTTCAGTAAATTCTTTTCTTCCCTTGAGGCATTGAGAGATATTGAATAGTTAAAATCTAGGTGTGTTGCAAACTTAGCTGCTGTTAGAATTTCAACAAAAATGGATAGCAATGTGATCTCTGGAACTGCCTAGTGCAAAAACAGCTAAAGTGGTATGTGAAAGGTATGTATCAACCTCTTATCTCCCCAGCTATGGATTAATTAGTAAAACTTGTAGCACTAAATCATTATCTCTAAAAAAAAAAAAAATTATTTTCTGGCTTTAAATAACCTAGAATTAACTAGTGTAAACTGGCTAAAGTTTTTGTGCGCGTGCGTGTGTGTGTGTGTGTGTGTACTTATAAAGACAATTTCCCTTTTTCTTTTTTTTAAAATCATTTCACCCCAAGCAAGGCTATAAAGCCACTAACTTTCCAGAAGGGAACTCTGATTAATTAGGCAGTTAGACAATGACCCTCCTTGTCAAATAAATCAGATAGTCTGGTAAATTTCATGTGACCCTTCCAAGTACTTATTATCCAGAATCTAGTTTCGGACATTTTCATAAAGATCAACGTATTTTCTGCAGTGTAGGCTACCAAATAAGCAATTTGAAGACTTGCGTAAAGCTTGTAGAATTTTGGAAAACACATTAATCATGTTGTCACATTTTCAGGGCTGTGTAGCTAGACAAATCATTTCAGTCATTTTACTGACTCTTACTTGGTTTATTTTAGGTTTAAATCTTTCCGATACCTTCCTCAAAAATATTTTACAGCTTCAGATGAATAATTCTAAACCAAACATTTTTCCATCAGGTTCCAACCCGATTAATCAATATTTTTCCTTGATGTAAACCCCTACTCTGTTGTGCAGGAATACTAAGTCTCTCAGTACCTCAAGTCAACTAAAGAAGGTTTCATGCACTAATATGACTCGGTCAGGGACACTGTCCTGTTATGCTATCACAGTACTAAACCTCAGAACATTTTGAATTTTGGCACCTCCTCCCCACTCAAACCAAAAGCTGGTGTCTAGAAGATGTATTTAACAATTTCCACACATTTTTGATGGTTTCTTTTCTCAAATGCTTATGGTAATTAACATTGCCAAACCAGTAGTATAGAAAAAATCACCTGTTTCTAATTCTAACCAATGAGCTGAGCCTAAGTATGATCATTTTTTTTCTTTTTAGTTTATATAGTTTTAGAGTTTGATAAATGTATGTTGCTTCATGAGGTTGTTTGGTGTAAGTATATTTTGTAAGTTTATAAAGTTTGATAGACATAAGCAGGCCTGGTGTTGGCTTAACAATACTTCCATTTTTATGTGTTGAATCCTTCCAAGAGGTGAATGATCATGGTTCACCACAATTACCTGTCTGTTTTTGATCTAAGTAACTGCAGACTTTTCACCATCCCTTTCTGTCCCTGTTATGCCATTCATTCATACTTGTTAAGTAGCTTACTTAGCGTTCCACTCTGTTTCTTTTGCTTTCAGTATGTCTTCTGAGTGTTAAAGTGCCCAGGCCCTCTTTCCTCACCATGCGTCTCAGAAATTTCTGCTGTCTCTTTTGAGATTTTAAGTATCAGTTTCTTGTTGCTGCATATGTTTTTGCTGCCTGTATGAGCACAGGAAATGGAATTGACAAATTCAAATTCCAGCTGAGACAGTTGAGCATTAAACTAATACCTATGGGGGAAGTCATGACTTCTCTGGCTTCCAAAAGGTTAGAACAAGGATTACCTCTTGCCATGGTTATTATGTAATGCAATATAGCCTGTTGAATTTTACTTGGTGAAGAGATGAGCGATGACATGTAGAACACCACACAATCTACTCATTCATGGAAGAATGGGAATGTTTAACATAGATTAGTCTTCAGTTTATACCATCTCAGTTTCTGTTAATGAGCTTCACCAACTGAGCACTCAGATTGAGTGTTTCAATCACTATACAACTGTCTTAACATCAAGCAAAACACACAAGGATAAAGTTATGTGGAATTGTGGATTGGCAAGTATTAGGTTGGTGCAAAAATAATGGCGTTTTTTGACGTTAAAAATGCGTCAAAAAACGCCATTATTTTTGCACCAACCTAATAACTATATCAGCACATGGCTGAGTGGTTAGAAAGTTCACTTTCTGATCATGAGACCGGGTTTAAATCACACTGTGTTTGATTTGTCAGGAAGATGATTTCTTGATGCTGTCATCCTGCAGAGAGTATCCCAACATGCAGCACCATTGGAATGTATCTGAAAACCCAACCACAGGATGATCCAAGCCTTGTGAGTAAAATTGGGTAGATGCAATTAATTGTTCACCAATGATGATACTAGCATGAAGTCAAAAGTCACTGTGATGGAGAGTTTGGGTGTACTGGCCTTGTTTAAACAATTGATCACACCAAGTGACATGATCTCTTCCAGAAACATTCAGTATTGTTGCAGTATAAACCATGATGGGCTATGTGGGTGTTAAACAAACACAAATATGCCTGTGCAGGCATCTATAACAAGGATTGGCAAACTGCCTTAGCAGATTGAATATACTTGGATACAAGTGGCATCAATATAAACATCACTTTAGTCACTGAAGTCTTAAAGAACAAAATGCATCACATGAAATCTCTCTCACTCACTCACTCACACACACACACACACATATATATATATATACACATACATATATATATATATATATATATATATATATATATATATATATATATACACAACATGCATTTTTTCATATAGAGCACTGTGTTACCATCATGTTTGTGCCTCTGACAATTTTTTATTGTTATAAAATTGATTTTATATATATATATATATATATATACACACACACACATATGTAAAATAGGCTTTTTGAAAAATTGTTGCACTTAGGTTTGTTTTGACATTTTTAATGAGATCTGTGATGACACTTCCTACTAATCAGTAAAAATATTTTGAATCCCACACCATCCCCAAAGAGGCTACCTGAGATGACATTAAAGAGAGAGAGAGAGAAGACTTATAAAGTGTTGGAGTGAGGGGAATTTTAATTCAACACAAACTGAGAATTTTATTTGAACCTACATATTCTCAAGATGACAGTAAGAGTGAAAGGAATATGATATGTACAAGTGATTTTCTGATGACATTTCACTGGGATTTAGAATGAATCATGAGTTGTTAACTCAGAACTTCATTCAGCTCTATAGTTTTAACTTGTCTTGTGCTTGGTTGGTTGTTTGTTGGCAACTAAATACCTAAGGCTCCATTGACTAACCTTCTTTTATTGTTCTTGCTCCAGGATAATGTTCTCTTTCTTATTTTTTCCCATTCAGTTACCCCTTGTGCCTTAGTGGCTTTATTGCCTACCTTGGGGTTAAATGATTAAAAAAATGGGTAAATATTTAGTCAGCATCCATCATTATCAATGTAGATAGAAGGTACCTTAACATAACCAATAGTAACAGTTTAGCCTATACCAGTGTTTCTCAACATGGGCACTAGAGTCCCCTTGTGGGTTCTGTTATGTTGGCACTGGGAGATTTTATTTCAATTGGGGGGTTGGGGAACATACTCGGGTTGGGAGACGGTGGTCATTTATCCATTTCTTTTTTCAAATTTTCAAAAATTATTCAATATTGGCAACAAAAGGAAATTTTTGAAAGGTGTCTAAACCAGTGGGAAGCAATCAAATTTTTCTTCATTGCTTTTCCATCCCTTCTATATGGATGAATGTGACTTCAATGCAGTCGTACAGCTCTTTACTAAACAAAGAAACTGCCTGCGAATTACAAAATGAGGAGATCTACAATTACTTCTCAGCAGCATGGAATCTAGACAAAGAGCATTAACCAGTAAGCACCAAAGTCAACCATCGCATTGAAAAAAAACACTGAGATAAGCTATCAAATAGAATTTTTTTAGCAATTGAATCATTGGTATTTAGAATAGAAATGAAAACAATATGAAAATGATTTTTGCACTAATACTAATAAGTGTTATCTTATTATGTAAGATGAATTCACTATAATATTTTATATTTAATTTGACATGTTGGAGTAGGGACATTGACAAAGAAGTTTGTACCCAAAGGAGGCACTAGTCTATACTATATAGAAGAATCTGCAGTTATTGGCCTGGCATCTTGAATTCGGTCACTTGACTTCACTTTGCTACTGCCATAATATAGCTTCCTTGTGTCTTTTTTATAGATTTTTTTTATCTATTCTCCTTACACAGTGTGATAATGCTGCTAAAATGCAAGCATTTATTATGAGTGAAAGAGAATGAAGAGACTTTAGAATGCACCAAGAACTCAATCCTTAACAGAAAAGAAGGGATAAACCTCTACTTCTGTCTAAAAGAGTGGCGAAGAATGGGAAGTGGATGGTAATTGTTCTGATGAGCTTTGGTACTGAGACAATGAATTTAAGCATAGTATTAAATTGGCAGCAAGGTCTCATCCTTTCATAGTTTAAATGGCTAGATGTAGCTGTAAGTTCTATGCTAATGGCTTCTCTCACACTTCTTGCTTGTAGAAATCTCTTTCGGCTACTTACTTTCCAGTCATGTTTGATCTTCAAAAGTTTAAATGCAATTGCAATTGTTATCTTTTGTCATCTTAATTCAAGTTCTTTTATAGTTCTCCCTCATTAATACTGTTTTTTTTTTCTCACATTCTCTTACACATAGTAACCCTTTGCATCTTAGTAGCTTTTTGGTGTTGCCACAGATGAAATGATTAAAAAAAAAAAGAAACTCTTCAAAAAGAAAAAGAAATCTATATATCCTATATATGTCTGTTTTGCTAATTTTCTCATTGTAGCTATATGGTTATTCTTGTGAACAAATGTTTTGGATACCTATGTTGAATGGCATGGATTTTCAGTCAACGAAAAAATATTTTTAATCACTTCACCAAGGTGATAGAGCCACTAAGATGCAAGAGGTGACTGAGACTCAAAGAGAAGATGCTAGTCAGGAGAAAGGACAATAATAGAACAGGTTTCAAGAAGAAAGAATATAATATGTGAGGTTGGATTTAAATTTGTGAAGAATGTAAGTGGCAGGAAAACAAGAAACCAGAATTCCACAGGTGAGAACAGAAACTCTTAGAATAGAACTTATGGTTACATCTATTTAAACAGTAAAATGCTGAGACCTAATTGCCATTCTAGTAGTATGCTTGAATTCATGTGATCAAGGTACCAAGAAGGAGATCTCATTAAATCAATTGCCATGAAATTATTTATTGAAAAGACAAAGGGAACCATGGCACTGCAGTGGGAAAGTGACTGAGATGCCAGGCAATCATGGCTCTCCACAAATACCCGTCCTTTGTAGCCCTTAGTAAAGTTTGTTTTTTTGCTATCTCTCCTAATCTCTGTTCTGCCAACCATTTCCCCAATCTCCTCCTTCATCTTCTGCATGCCATGTCTCCCTGCGGTAAAGTGACTGAAATCAAAATGCCAGATCAGGACCAATAACATTGCTGATCCCTCTTTGAGTTTTGCCAAGAATCTTCATCTATATTTTAAATGAGTGATAAGGAGTTCTGAGTTGAGGTTACTCATTTCATTACAAAGAATTTTGAATTTGCAAGTTGCTTTAAACCAAACATATGTAGGAAAACAAATATTAATGTACTGAAAATGCGCATCTTTACTAATTTAATGTTATGTTTGAGACAGGCAAGTTATCTTGGTATGTTTCCAGTAACTTATAACATTTTTTTTAATTATTTCAACAGAAGCAAGGCAATAAAGCCTCTAAGATGCAAGGGGTTTACTGAGTGAGAGAGAATATGAGAAAAAGAAAAACTTTATTAAGGAGAGAACAATAAAAGAGCAGGCAATAGGAAAGCAGAAGATAACAATTGCATTTAAATTTTTGAAGATCAAGTGACTGGAAAGTAAGAGAATTCCTTAAGTGAGAAGTGTGAGAAAAGAAACTGTTAGCATTGAGCTTATGTTTCTAGTGAGCCATTTCAACTGTAAAATGATGAGACCTTGTTGTCAATCTAGTATTGTGCTTAAATTCATTGTCTTGCTATCAAAGAAGAACATCAGATCAATTACAATGAAAATATTTATACAAAAGGCACAGAGAAGGTATGTTATGGCTGTAGGAAAGTGACTGAAGCTGAGATGCCAGGTTAGGATGAATAACATTGCAGATTCTTCTTTGTATTTTATTAACAATCTTTAAATACATAGCAGAAGTACTAGATCAAATATGGCAGCAATATTCAATGCATGGACAAACTGAACATTTTTTGTTATTTTGTAACCGACATATTCTGAACTATTCAATAACTAAATAACTTAGACTCAATCACCAGACTCCGGATATTGCCCAACAGTCTTTAAATTCAATGATAACTAAAATGAATCTAAGAGACCTAATATATTTAGTCAGCATCCATCCTTATCAACATCGCATGCCAATAACAATAACATAAAAGACAGTGTATTTCCTTAGATTTCATTTCTTCAAAGATCAACATTCTAACTGAAATCTTGTGTCCATATTGACACTTGTCGAACAACATAAAATTTGATCAGTCAGAATCTAAGACAGTAAATAGTATTTATTTTCATACTGACCTACCTCTGCCACCTTGACACGAACATAAGACTTGGAGCATTTTTCTTAACCATCTACCATGCACCAACCAGTATAGATCTCGTTAAATTGAGTTGGATGCCGGAAAGGCAAAGCATTAACATCAAAAGCACCAAAAGCAGTCTGGCAATCCTGTATTCAATGAAGCTAATCCACTTGTGTCTGGGATTTGAACCCCTGCTGAGCTTCACTCTTTGGTTTCACTATTGCCGTGACAGCACTGCCTTCGGCGGTCTTGTTTGCCAGCTTACGTCTATCTGATCTCCATTTGGAGAGACAATGTAGGCTTACAAAGTTATCAGGATGCAAGTATCTTGCATCTCTATTGGTAATATGCAATATGCCAAGAGAAGTTTTGTGGTGTTGTTTTTTTTTTTGTTTTTTTTTTTATTTCAAAGTAATTTTTCAGATGCTATCCAAATAAATTGGTAGATAATGGTTGATATGAAATCTTCATTCCTCTTCTCTTCCACCCACTTTGTTTCAAATATCATAAATATTCCATTTATTATATCAGGTATGGATTATGCTGCCATACTCTTCACTCCATAGATTTATATTACTTATTGTAATTGCATAAAACTTCAGGAAGCATTGAATTATTACAGAATCTAGGGGATGTATTTTTTTTTTTTTTTTTTAATCATTTCACCTCAAGCAAGGCAACAGAGCCACTAACACGCAGAGTGGTTACTGAGTGCGAGAGAATAAAAGAAAAATATTATTAAGGAGAGGGAACAATAAAAACAGAATTTAAGAGGACAGAAGATGACGATTGAAATTGAATTTTAATTTTTGAAGATCAAACTTGACTGGAAAGTAAAAAGCTGGAAGAGAGTTCGACAGATGAGAAAAGCATGAGAAGAAACTGTTAACATAGAACTTATGGTTACAACAAAGCCATTTCAACTGTAAAATCATAAGACCTTGCTGCCAATCTAGTACTGTGTTTAATTTCATAGTCTAGGTACCATAGAGGAGGGAATGCAATGAACCTGACTCTCCAATTTCTCATCCTGAACCATCAATCATTTTAACCTAAGCAAGGCAATAAAGCCACTCTGATGCAATGGGTTACTGAGCATTAGAGAATATATGAAAAAAAAAAAACTATTAAGAACTTATCATTATCTTCTGTTTTAATTATTGTTCTTTTTAAAGAACAAGAATTAAGAAGTCAGAAGATGGTGATTGGCATTGAATTTAAATTTCTGAAGATCAAAATTAACTGGGAAGCAAGAAGCCAGAAGTGAATTCCATGAGAGTTAAGTGCAAGAAAAGAAACTTGAAGCATAGAACTTACACTCATAGGACAATTTGAGGGTCCTAGAAAAACTGTTAGTAATCTACTTAAGAAGCTTGTGTAAATGGATGTCAGAACATGGAGTGGGAAGGATAGTAAAAATCAGATATTGCTAAGAGCTACAAAGGATATAAAACATTGGAATAGTGAAAAAAGCTAAGCAAAGTAAAAGGAAAATCCAGTTATGGATAATGGAGAGTGTGTTAAACTTCTATGTATTAGGTTGGTGCAAAAATAATGTCGTTTTCTCATATATGTTACTATGTGAGAAAACGACATTATTTTTGCACCAACCTAATAATATCAGTCCTCCTAGATATTGGTGAAGAGGAGACTGGAGGCAACAGTGGCAAATGTGGTTCTACAGATGGATGCTGAGACTATCATTGTTGAAGCATGGGAGTTGCAAGAAAGTTTTAAGGAAAATAGGAACAAGAATGCTTGTACTTCGTTGAAATTTTTGTGACAATAAGGAAAAAAGGTTGGAGAACTTAACACTCACAGGGCATACTGAAAGCAAAAGGGGCATAGAGAAACATCAAGTAACCTACTTTGTGTAAATGGATGGCCAAAAGGGTTGGCAAGGATAATAAGGGGAAAACATTTCTTTGAGCTACAAAAGCTAGGAAGTTGTGGAGAGCCATCATCATTCACATTATAAAGGGAAGACAGCACATAAAAAAGCTTGTGTAGATAGATGGCAGAACAAGAGCTGGGAAAGATAGTGAGGGGATATACATTACTTTGTGCTACAAAATCTAGGAAGTTATGGAGAGCCATGATCGGCCATGTACTAAAGGGATACACAACATTAAAGTGCTTATGGAATTGAATGGCAGAACAGGGATTGGAAAGGACAGTAAGAGGGGGTGAATATGGAGCTACAAAGGTGTGGCAAGTAATGATCGCCCCCTTCTTTTAAAACCCGAATGATTGTTTCAGAGAAAACTGTTGCGCAGTTTTTCACTTTGTGCCTATTTTTTTAATAAATTCTTGCTTGACACTGTAAAAAGACAATGTTAGCACTTTTCTTGATTTCGATGACATTAGAAACCATTTCTTTTCTTTTCTAATAAAAACAAACTCTGGAAGAGGTTAGGAGGGCATCCTTAAAAAAACATCTTTTTATTCAGTGCTTGAATTTTATCCAAATTCTAACCAATGTTAAATCTAGAAAAAATAATTTTTCTTTGCTAAGTGTACAGTTGTTGCTGCTGGCTTCAATCCATTCATGAAAATGTCAAAGCAGATTAGGAAGTTTTATTTTTGTCTTTTTTTTTTTTTTAACATTAGCTACAAGCGAATGCTACTTATATACGAGATGTTCATTTTCAACTGGCTTTGAGCTCGTAAATCTCCTTTTTCAATCATTTTGTGATTTTTCCCAACTGAAAAACTCCTAACTCATAAATCACTGAGACTTAACCTTGTATAAGAAACATACAAAAAAAAAAAAAATGAAAGAAATTAACAAAAGAAATAAATAAAAACACTCAAATAACAACATACATACAGGGATCCGTCTTTGCTTACCACTTTTTTTTTTTTTTTTTAAATCATTCCCCAACCCCAAGCCACAGAGATACAGGGGAGTACTGAGAATGACAGAAACAAAAAAGACAATAAAAAAAGAAAAAAAACATGATTCAAGGCGACACTATATGACGATTGACATTGCATGTAAACTTCTGAAAATCATAATTGACAGGAAAGCAGAGAGATGGAATAGAATTCTACAAGCGAGAAGTGAGGAAGAAGAAACTATAACAATAGAACTTACAGTTACAGCTTGTAATTAAAACAGTGAAATCATGAGACCTAACTGCCAACATAGCACTGTGCTTAAATTCATGAGGAAACAAAGAGGAAAGCTCATCAGACCAATTACTACAAAAATATTTATAGAAAAGGCATAGGGAAGCTATCTTATTGTGATGGGAAAATGACCGAAGCTGAGATGCCAGGTCAGGAATGATGCCTTTGCAAACTCTTCTTTGAATTTTGTCAAGAATCTTTAGATGTATACACTCGGTTATGTAACTAGTGATCAGGTTTGTGTTCAATGAATGGGAATGATATAAGATAGGCAGATTATACCGTATTGATGGCAGACACAGAAAGACAAAAATCACCAGACCAGATTTGGCAGCAATATTCCATGCAGGGATGACTGGTAGACTTATAAATGTGCAAGATAGATTCTGGTGAGAAAAATAGTCTAGCACAACTTAGTGAACTGACTTTGCTAGCAGCAAACTTTTCTACTGACTCAAAATAATAATCCATTTCATGTTAGTGAAAAATGTGAGACTAAGGTGTTGCGAGTTGCTCTCTTGGAGGTTAGTATCAGCCATAATGATGGAAGGTGGAAAAACGTTCTTTAAGATGATTAATAACCTATGTTGTGCTAGACAATTTTTTGAAATAATAGACACAAATGTGTAGTTTGTTCCTTGCACTTCACACGTTGAACAAATCCACGTATTTCATAGCTAGAACACTCTGAATATATGATAAACAATCACTTTGCACTTTTTTCTTCCCATTTTGCCAACAATTTGTTTTCAAAATTTCAGTTACAAGAATGCAAAGAAGCAAAGTAGTTTGGTTGATTAGCTGTCAAGATGTTGGCGCCAAATAGCAGGAAGGTTCAAAGCAAAATGTCAAAGGACTTGTCAGGAAATGCTTCACCTATTCTTACCACCTGATCCCTATGTCATTATTGTAATGTGAATGCTATTGATGGCCTGATTATTTGCACTATGCTACCACTGAAACCTTGGACGTGTAGGTGGTGTGATGGATTGTGGCATGGGATGAAAAACCAAAGAGTTGAATTTAAATTCTAGACAAGTTCATTACATTGACTTGTGTGCAAATAGCCTTGGGGAAAGGCATGTACCCATCGCTTCCTCACCAGTTCTGGTTTAAAGAAGTAGAACTGTTATCTGTAAAACATTATTATCAGTTATTGTTCTTAGCAGGGTTGATAGTGTCTTCCTTAACTTTTTGTTTGAAGTAGTGTGTAAAATCAGTTTCTCAGGTCTAGTATTTGTTATTGCTGCTTCCAGTATTGGTGGGGGGGGGGCTTCCTTCTTAACTTTTTGTTTGAAGTAGTGTGTAAAATCAGTTTCTCAGGTCCACGAGGGTTGCATGTGGCACAAGGCTGTTTTAACATGGGCTCTCTGAGCCTGTAGGCTCGGACAAAAATATTCCCTTTCGAACCCGCATAAACGGGTTCAGGGTCAGTCTACCTCCCCGAACGAGACTCTGCCCTTCAACAGAGCCTCGTCTCGGTTCCTCTCTGCCTGAATGCAGAAATTTCAACTGTTTAGCTGGAACAGGTCATAGCTAGAATATTTAGCTACCTACCTCCATGAGGGCTGCATGTGGTACAAGGTCGGTTTAACATGGGTTCTCCGAGCCTGTAGGCTCGGCCCAAAATATTCCCTTTCGAACCCACATAAACGGGTTCAGGGTCACTCTACCTCACCGAACGAGACTCTGCCCTTCAGCAGAGCCTCGTCTGGGTTCCTCTCTGCCCAAAGGCAGAGAGTTCAACTGTTCAGCTGGAACAGGTCGCAGCTAGTCTCTGTAGTCTGTTGACTTACAGATACTTATAGGCAGTTACTACTTATAGTGTAGTCACTCATGGGGGTGACAGGTTATTCCATTACATCAGATACATAACCAAATGCATAAAGAATAATGAAATACCTTTTTGTAATTTTTGCTTGTAGGTAACATTTTCATCATTTTAAACCCTTGGCCATTTTCACCAAAGAAGATCATGGATAAAAGAATAGATGCTGTGCTGTATTCTGTATCCGAGATAGTTTGACATAAGAATGATGACAATTCGCCTGTTAGGCTCAGTAAAATAGGCAGTAATGATAAACAGTAAACATGGCTAACTTGCTTCAAAGAAGGTTCAAATAAATAACCACTCAGGTTGGTTGTATGATGTGGATTTTTTCCATTTTTTTTTTTTTTTATTTTTGCACATAAATGAATATAACAAACCCGACTAGAAGTTGATCTTGGCTCTCTGATTGACAATTATCCATTACACCAGAAGCACATCCAAGCTTACAGCACCTGCTCTTTGCAAGTGGTCACCCATTTAGGTACTGACCAGGTTCCACATTGCTTAACTTCGGGGATTGCATAGGAACTAGTGTTTCAACATGATGTGTCTGTACGCCCTAAACATTCGGCCATGTTCCCATCATAGTACAGCACATACTTACAAATTATATAAACGCTTACATATATTCTTTGAATACCTTAACTTATTTACAAATATACACATCTGCTTGCCTATATATTTAATGTTACATATGTAGATCTATATAATATATATATCCTTTCCAGCTGCAAGTTTTCTTTCAAGCATGTTTCAGTAATTTTAATTTGAGACGTTTTAACAATTACTCTGATTTTGTTTTCATAATTTTAAACAGCAGAAGATTTTTTATTAATCAATTCTGTTAATTTCAAAGGTCTATGCATTTAGATTAGTATAACATGTTGTTGGCAAAACTCATGAGTAATGTGTAGGAGTATTTTCCTTAGGTTATCAATGGAGGAGGCTGAACTTAAAAATAATTACGTGGGAATAAACAGAGTTTAATTTAAATATACAAACAATTATTCTGTGTGCATTGTAAAGCTGAAATGTGCATGTGTATTCAAAATTTCTCAGCGCAATCTAAAACAACCTTCAGTATGTTGTTAAATGGAGCAAAGGATGGCTTGTTAATTTTAATGCCTCCAAAACTAAACTGCTCTCTATTAATTGTCTGAGAGACCCCATTCTACCTTCCATCAGCATGGCTGATGCTAACCTCCATCAGAGTGACTTGTTGCACCTTCTTGGGATACTGTTCTTGGTTGATATGAATTAGAAAGACTTTATTGAATCTACTGCTTGGTCAGCTGCTAAGAAAGTTGTGCTAGACGATTTTTCTCTCCAGAATCTATCTTGCATATCTGTAAGCCTACCATTCATCCATACTTAGAATATTGCTGCCACAAATAGTCTGGTGCTACTGATATATATCTAGAGGTCCTTCATAAAATCCAAAGAAGAATCAGCAATATTATTGGTCCTGATCTGGTGTCTTGGCTTTAATCACTTTCCCACTGCTGTAAAGTTTACATCACTGTGCCTTTTCTATAAATACTTCCATAGTAATTATTCAGATGAGTACCTAGATTTTTTGAATTTAAGCACAATACTAGATTGGCATCAAGATCCCATCAATTTACAGTTGAATTGGCTAGATGTAACTGTAGGTTATATGCTAACAGTTTATTTTCACACACTTCTTGCTTGTAGAACACCTTTCCGGCTCATACTTTCCAGTTAAATTCAATCTTCAAAAAATTAAATGCAATATCAATTGTTATCTACTGTCTTTCTGATTACTCTTCTTTTGTTCTTGTGCCATAGTAATGTTTATGCTTTCTAATTCTTTTATACTCAGTAACCACTTGTGTCTTTACTGCCTTGCTTGGGGTAAATCTGATTGAAAAATAATAAATATATAATGTGTATTTCAGCAGTAAGAATTCTCTCAAACTTGTTTTGTTAAGTAATAAGGACAAGTTCTATCAATTTTTTAAAATTAAATCTTTTAAATTTCTGAATAAGTTGTTTTGTGTTATCGGTAAATTTTACTAAAATTCATGTTATCTTTTATTTTAGATTATTTTTCCCCCCTGAATACTTTTGAATGTTGCTACATTCATTTTCCAGGATTGTTCCATGTATAGTTATGCAATTCTAGTGTTTTCAACTTGATAGAACCAATTTCAAGTCATTCAGTGTGATGTCATATAAATGGTCAAACTGAAATTTTTGTGTTTGTTTATTATTTTTTTTTTAAATTTGAAAGATTTCATGAGAAAATTAATAAGAAGAAATTGTCCATATTATTTAACAAAATGTGTTTGAGAAAATATCTATCTATCTATCTAGCTATCTATCTATCTATCTATCTATATATATATATATATATATATATATATATATATATGAAAACCATACCACGGATTGACCCAAGCCTTGTGAGTGAAATTGGGTAGACACAACTTTTGAGGGCCGTCGATAGTTGTGCTAGCACAAAGCCAGAAGTCATCGTGGCTTAGGGCTTGTGTGTGCTGGCCTCATTCAAATTGTTGATCACACTAGATAACATGCTCTCTCCCAGAAACTGTAACTAAGGTCTGCTCAGCATAGTTGCAGTATAAACCACAGGTGGGCTCTGTGGGTATTGAGCAAACAATAATGTACCTGAGTGAGTGTCTGCAATAGGGATTGGGTAGCCACTCTAGTAGATGGGTATCCTCGAATATGAGTGGCCAGCTATTATATATAGATATGAGGGGGTTGTAAAAAGTGTAGTTATCTCTCCTTCATATCTTTATAAAGATATGAAGTAAAGATAACTTTTAAGCCTTGTCTTAAAGAGGTTAAGATTATAGTGATCAAGGAAGCATCTTCTCAGGAGTCTGTTTGTCTGAATGGAACTTCCTCCTCACTAATGGAATATGAAGGGAATGGAGGTGATTCATTGTAGTGTACATGGTATAGTGGAACTTAGCTGTGAAGGCCGGAACTAATGAATATAGCTTGACAGAACATTTTCTATGGAAATAGCAATAGTGGTAAGAGACTTGCAACATTTTGTCTATGGGATTGGAGCTGTAGGGTGGTAACATAATGGAGTACTTTCTCTGTTGCCTTCTCCATGGTTTTGAAGTTGTTGATCACTTCTTATATTGGCTGCTACGCTAGGCTAGAGAACCCCACTTACAATGCTGTTTTACCCATATATTGGGAAAGTAATTCATGATGTGCTATAATGGCTGGCCGCTTGTATCCGAGTATGCTTGTCTATTAGGACAGTTAGTGGTAAGAGGCTTGCAATTAGACTTATGTGTCTTTTCTATAAATACTTTCATGGCAACTGTTCAGATGTGCTCTTTGATATGGTTTCCTAGATGTGTTGAATTTAAGTGCGACACTAGACTAGTCGTGAGATCTCATCCATGTACAGTTGAGCTAGTTAGATGTAGCCATAACTTCTATGCTAGCAGTTTCTTTTTTTGTACTTCTCACTTGTGGAACTCCTTTCCGGCTCCATGCTCCCCAGCCAACTTTAATCTGCAAATATTGAAATGCAATGTCAGTTGCTATCTACTTTTCTCCTGATTACTCGTTTCTCTTTCTGCTCATTACTAATATTTCTGTTTCTAATTCCACCACGCCCCATAATCTATTGCATCTTAGTGGCTGTACTGCCTTACTTCAGGTGACTGATAAAAAAAAAAAAAAAAAAAAAAAATTTAATAAGGAAAATGGTAAATAATGATTGTCAGGTGTTGAAAAAAAAAAGGGCTGACTGGGCAAGTTTAAAACTGAATCTTAGGAAGTAGGAAATTACTCAAATCACAGATAATGTCCAGTCTGTGCATACATACAGCATTAGTGTTAAGTTTTTTTTTTTATCCAAAATGGGACTTAGTAATTATCTAAGATTTCATGATGCATAGCAATCTTAGGCAGTTGACGTTGACAGCCATTCACAAAGACTTAGAGGAAATTTATGTTTGTTTTGTGACAAAGTATGTGGGTCAGTAGCAGGTCTGAAGAGTTACATGAGTGTGCAAAAGGATCAGATAAACACTATGAGCACATCCAAGTATCAATTCTGTCAAATATGCAGTAAATTGAAGTAAAGCTTTTGAGTTGTATTTACAGCTAGTAAATCAAAGATTGAAGAGATCCTTCTTCTGGTAAGTAGTGGATAGCACACACACAAAACCTGCACACTTTCTCTCTCTCTCTCTCTCTCTCTTTCAAAAGACATGCTTGACGAACAATAAAGTGCTTGCTTCTCATGTTAATAGTTTTATTAAAGCTACTTGAGTGAGTCAGCTTCCTTGTCCAACCTCAAATATATACTTTCCACTGTATTAAAATTGTATTTCTTCATTTAAATTTATTTGCAACCTTTCTGAGCAGAAAAGATTTATCACAGATTGAAAATCTTGATTTGAACAATGCTTTGCTTACCTAAATGAAATTTAGTGCCATGTCTAAGTTCTGATTAAAGAAAGCCGAATATATGATACAAGTAAGAAATGCCACAACACAATATTTGTCAGCACTAAATCACTAATTGCTTTTGATTAAAATCAACTTTCATTAGCGTTACTTTCTTATTTTTTTTAAATGCCACAGTTGTTAATGGAAGTCAAGGTGGCTGAAAGGTTAACAGTGCAAAATGGCAAATTAACTTCGGAATTGAACTGAAACAGTTTGTGCACATTTTGCACGAATGCCTTTGGAAAAGGTATGGATTCATATCTATTAGGTTGGTGCAAAAATAATGACGTAATAATGTCGTTTTTTGACGTTAAAAGATACGTTAAAAAACGACATTATTACGTCATTATTTTTGCACCAACCTAATACTTCCTCCAGCTATGGTTTTAATAAAACAAAGCACTGGGACCTTTAACTTTGGTTGGCATACGGCTTTGAAAGAGAATAGTTAAGAATGCAGGACTTTGGGAAAGGCAGCAGGAAACCACTTCCATGAAGACTGTTGATAATGCAAAATAAATGAAAAAAGAAATTAAAGGAAAGGTAAGATGAGGACAATAGTTTGAGTGTAATTAATTTAAATAATGATAATTTCTTATTTACACTATTTATATTTGGACTATTGTCCTCATATTTGTTATTTTTATCATAAGATTTTGGATGTTGTACCATCCAGTCTTCCTCAGGTATATATCAACCTGGATAACTTACAGGGGATACTGATGTGAACTCCGGTGACTCAGAACTGGTAGGCCTAGAATTTTGACAACCATGTTGTACAGCTTCAAGGCTTTTCAGATTTTAATCCCCTGGGTATTCTTGAAACAGAGACCAGCCAGTGAATTCACAATCAAAAGTACTTAGTGAAGGCCATTATCATAGAACTCATGGTTGATATGAATGGGAACCACTTTATCTGGGCATGCAGTCACCTTCTATGCTGACAAGAAGCCCTGCTCAAAGCTGAGATTGGTTTTATTATATAAGTATTTTTTATAAGTTGAGCATGTGTTTTTTTGTTTTTTTTTAATGACTATCTCTGTTATTTTATTTATTTATTTATTTTTTTTTTTGAGGAAACTGGAATAAAGGTCTTGGGTATGACCTAAAACTACAGCTGGCAATGGATTCATGACTAAGGGATGGAATCAGGGTACCCTGAACCATATATACCCACAGGTGATCTGTTTGCCCACTTACCAGGATTACAGTTATCTATCTTCATATATATATATATATATATATACACACACACACACGGAGAGAGGCTTATATTTGTTTTTTTTTATTAGATGATTAACATGAGTGGAAATAGAATAAGTGTAAGTAGACTGTGATTCATGTGTGGGTTTGCATGTATATATCTCAGTGAAGTGAAACAAAATCATTATTTACCACTTCAAGCTGAGCACATTGCTGTGTTCCTTACCAGATTGGAACCATTACAGCATTTGCTTCCTTTTTTTTTTTTCTATAGAAGAGTGTAGATTGCTGGTAAACCAGAAGTTACCCATGATTGGACTATAAATTGCCAAGAGGAGTCACAGTGTGCAATTACAAAAAAAAAAAAAAATGGAGAAAATTGTAGCTGACTGATAGCACACAAGTCAATATCCAATCAGTATCAGCTGGGCCGTTGTGAAGAGGGGATATGATGTTGAAAGACCTGAAACTCCTAATGAACCTTGGAACTGATGGTGTGTGTTAAAGCATCCCACAGATGTATTTTACAAAATGGAACCCTGAATACTTCAGTGACCTCTAGGAACAGACTAGATGATAACCAAAGGACAGTTTTGGTGACAGCTATAGACAGCTTGTAAAGTCGTCAGTTTGAGCAAGCTGGTTTGGCACCTTTACTTGCATCTCTGCTAGGAAGAAACCATTGTTGGCTACAAGTTTTTCAGGAAATAGATACCCCTAGGGGATTCCAAGTGCTGGGGAGAATGAGATCCCCAATAGGATAGAGGAAGGGCTTTCAAGCAAGGATTACACTGGAATTACGAAAGTGAAATGCATCTGTGGGAAGGAATGCAAAAACCTACATGGTTTTAAAATCTACCAGAGTAGGACGAAATGTTTCGAGAGAGAGGCAGACATAATGTGTAGGTAGTTACCCTGGTATAACAGAGGAGGAGCATAGCTAGGATACACACCAGAGAGCTGAGTCCCTCCATGTGCCAGGATCTTGAAATCCAGAGTAACCAGAAAGCAGATTATATGGCCCACTGCACACCAGAAGAACGAATGGCAACAGTTCGATAAGGATGTAAACAATATTTTATGAATGTTATCGAAAGAGGACATGAATTGTAGATTACTTACAATAATGACTATCATCATTAGTTATGTGCCAGAAAGATTTGGTTATGTTCAAATGGAGCACCAGAAATAACTGTCGAGAAAAGAAAATTTACCAGCTGAGACTCTGGCTAATATCCGTAAAGAAACGAAACAAAAAAAAACAAATGAAGTGGAAAAACCACCCCTTTCGGAACTCCAAAACACATTGAGGAATAAACATAAAACTCTTTGTAGAGTGGAAGATGACAGAAAGCATGTGAAAGAGATGTCTTGGAAAAGAGCAGCCTTTATTTCAAACCCTTTTTGGTTTTGCAGAGATTACTTGCAGATAAAAGAAATGGTAATCTTAAGTGTATAGCGGAAGAAATAAATTCTTTCACTCAGTGATCAAGATAGAGAAAAGAACCTGGGAGAAAAACAATGTAATATTGAACCCTGAACTGCCAGAAAGAGTTATCGACCAGAGGGTACTGACCTTAAAAGAATTAAAGGTCATATTGGCAGCTAGTCCAGCTTCAGCTCCAGGACCCAGCGCCATTCCCTATAGCATCCATAAGAGATGACCAAATATTCAGGTACATCTCTGGAAGATATTAAAAGCAATTTGACGAGAGGTAGAGTTGCAAATCAGTGAATGTTCTCTAATGTAGTGTAGATTATTAAAGAAGAAAGCTCTAAAGGAATTAAAAAGTTTAGAAGGATTTCTTTGCTGGACACTGAAAACAAAATCTTCTTCAGCATTCTGTTCCAATAGCTTCAGAATTATTTTGTTACTAACAGTTTTATAGATACTTCAGTACAAAAGGGTGGGATTGCAGGCATTCCAGGTTGCCTGGAGCATATTGGCATAGTAACGCAGCTCCTCAGAGAATCAAAAGAAAGGAAGGGCAACCTAGTCGTACTGTGGCTGGACTTTGCTAATGCATATAGATCCGCTCGACACAAATTACTTAAGGAAGATACCATGTCCCTATTTGTGTAAGGAATCTCATACAAGATTATTACAATGATTTCAGCATAAAGACAACCTCCAATTTGACATCTTTCGATTGGCATTGGCTAGAAAGGGGAATTATCACTTGATGTACAATCTCAGTGCTATTATTTGCCTTAACTATGAACATGTTGGTAAATCAGCAGAAGTTGAGTGTCAAGGTCCATTGATGGGAAATGAAGTATGACAACCTCTGATCTGTTCATATATGGATGACCTGACAGTTACATCTACTGTTCCTTTATGTCAGGGGACATTACAGGGTTTAGAAAAGTTAATGACTTGGGCAAGAATGCAGTTTAAACCGAAAAAATTGAGGCCATTAGTAATGAAGAGAAGGATTGTGATAAAAAAGGTTCCATTTCAAGATTGCAGGGATCATTATCCTTTCATTAAAAGAAAAACCAGTTAAGTGTCTGAGTAAAATAGTCAATGCTAATTTAAAAGACAGATGCTAACCAGAAATGTTTTTACAGACTTTGAAGCAATGTTGAACAAAGTAGACAACGCAGGGCTGCCAGGCCATTTTAAAGCATGGATATATTAATATGCCATTTTAACAAAGATTCTGTGGGCCCTGGCATATGTTGTGGCATTAACAACAGTTGAGAATATGGAGAAGAAAATTACTGGCCATCTGATAAGATGGCTTGGCCTACCAAGGAGTTTGAGTCTGGATGGAGTATTGAACACATTACAATTTCCCTTCAGAGAATTAGTTGAGGAATTTAAAGTGGCAAGGAAAAGGGAGGCACTTCTATATAGGGATCCAAAAGATATTAAATTTGAAGAAGTAAGAATAGAGGCTTAAACTGGAAGAAATTGGAAGGCATTGCACAATCTCAGTACTGCAGAGCAAAGGTTGAGACAGTGCTAGTAGGAACAATGGCAGTAGGCAGATCAGGCCTAGGTTACTGTCCCAATTTCCAAAGGAGAGAAAAAAGGAAAAATTGGAAAAACTGTCTTGAATATGAAATAAGAGACAATAAAATGGTGGCCTTAGGTCAACAGGGGGCCTGGACAAAATGGGAAAACCTAGAAAAAAAAAGATGATTTCCTGGACAGATCACTGATATATTAATCCCAGTAAAACAAGCTTCCTTGTGCATTCAGTGGATGATACATTATCCAGCCTGGCAAATTTCTACCTGTAGGGAAAGAGTGAATCTCCACTTTGTCCATTTTGCCAGAAGAGAGGTTCTCTCCAACATGTATTGAGTGGTTGCCCCCAAGGCATTAAGTGAGGGGTGTTACTGGTGGCATCATGATAAAAGTTAAGGAGCCATTGAAACAATAGTCTCAATGAGTCAAAGAAACTGTGATAGACCAAATAAGATGATGAATTTCCTCAGAGCCAGGGAAAAGATAAAATACTTTCAGTAGAAGAAAATGTTCCTCTTCAGTTCTGCCTCATACTGGCAAATGATCGTAGGTATAGGCAGGCAGCTAAAAATTCCAAGTAAAAATAATGCAGACTAAGCTACGTTCAGACATGATTATTTATTCAGAAAAAAAAATATGAAAGTCATCTTGTTAGAATTAACAGTTCCTTGGGAAGAAAACCTGGGTGAAACCCATGGAAGGAAACTTTGGAAATATTTACATGTTGTAGGGGAATGCAAAAGGTGATGTTTGTGAGGTCAGTGCAAACCAATTGAAATTGGCTGCAAAGGTTTTGCTGGGTTGTTATTATGTAAGATGCTGTCAAAATTAGATTTAACAGGCTTGTAAAAGGCCATTCGCTCATTAACAATGGCAGCATAAGAAGACTCTAGATGATTATTGCTTAAAAGATCAAGTGATTGGCAGTCAGCAAGGAGATGAAAAGAAGTTGTGCTTGATATTATTCTTTTTCTCAAGGGAGCTGGAATTTAGGTCTTGGGTATGAATTAAAACTACACCTGATAATGGAGTCTTGACTAGGGGACAGAATTAGGGTATCCTGAACAATTGTTATCTATGAGTGATTTTTGGCTAAGATCTAGCACCTGCTTGCTTCTTTACGAGCATTGCAGTTATCTGTCTATCTGTATATATATACACACACACAATGGACACAGGGGGAGGGGCTTGCATTTTTTCTTTGATTGGATGATTAACATGAATGGAAATAAGAGTAAGTAGAACATGATTCATATGTGTGTTTGCATGTGTGTGCATGTATATAGTGCAGTGAAGTGAAACAAAATCATTACTTACCACTTCAAGCTGAGTGAATCACTATGTTCCTTACCAGAGTGAAACCATTACTGCATTTGCTTCTTTTTTATAGAAAAAGAAGAGCATAGATTACTAGGGAACTGGAAGTTATCCATGATTGGACAATAAATTGTCAAGAGGAGCCGTAGTGTGTTATTAAAAAAAAAAAATGTGGAGAAAATTGCAGCTGATCAATGGCACACAAGTTGATACCCGATCAGTATCGGCTGCATTACCGTGGAGAGGGGGTATGATGTTGAAAGACCTGAAACCTCCGAATGAACCTCGACTAGAAACATCACTGATGATGTGTGCTAAAGCATACAACAGATGTATTTTATGAAATGTTTTCAATTACCTGACTCACTGTGTACGCACATTAAGAAAATTACATGGGATGCCATGATATTACCTTCATCCTCACTGACCCCTGACCATGATAGATAATGCAAACGTGGCATGTATCACTGTTTGGTCAGTGAAGAGAACCTGTAACTTTATTTTCATCAGCTGGTTCCAGTCAAGAAGTTCACTATCTCAGAATCTCTGTGATTGTTGTCTATTGCCATGAATATAGTGTGCTTCTTCATTTCCTGCAGCACATTGGAAGAGAACCACTTTTGCCTTCCATCAGCATCAAAGAAGGGTCAGTAATGTTATTAGTCATGATCTAGCATCTCGACTTGAGTTACTTTACCACTCTTGTGACATGGCTTCACTGTCTTTTCTATGAATATTTTTTCATGACAATTATTCTTATGAGTTCACCTCCTTGGTACCTCACCTGCATGAATTCAAGCATACTACTAGATTGGCAATTAGGTCTCATCATTTTACTGTTAAAAATAGATGTAACCATAATTCTATTCTAACAGTTTATTTTCTTGCAAAATTCTCTTCCAGTTTCTTGCTTCCCTGCTGTCTGATCTTCAAAAATTTTAAATTATTAGCAATATTTCTGATAAAATCATATATAATTATCTTAAATTCAGATAGCATACTTATCATGTAGATATGTCCCGAGAAGCCTACCAACTTGAGTTGCTCATTATCTATTGTATTGTGAAAGCAATTACAAAATAAAATTTGACATAATAAATGTGCAAGTAATATTACACAAAAACACATATACACAATACCATATATTTATATTCATGCAAGCATACACACACATACACACACACACATATATATATTAGGTTGGTGCAAAAATAATGACGTAATAATGTCGTTTTTTGACGTATTTTTTAACGTCAAAAAACAACATTATTACGTCATTATTTTTGCACTAACCTAATATATATATATATATATATATATATATATATATGACATTTTTTATGTTTATACGTTATATGTATGTCTAATTTTCATAATTTTTGTCAGAATTGCAGAGATGAAGAATTATTTTTATATGATTTTTTTATTTAGATCAGCATGTTCATCTTGGTTATTATAGTCAGAACATTTTGGCCACTGTACCCTCCCCCTCCGGCTTTCTCTAGGTGTCTGCTTTATATATTAGTTTGGTGCAAAAATAATGTCGTTTTCTCACGTATGTTACTGTGTGAGAAAACGACATTATTTTTGCACCAACCTAATACCTTATTATTTGGATGTGTATCTTCATCTTGATTATTATAATCTTGACATTTTGGTCTCTGTACCCTCCAGCCTTCTACAGGTGTCTGCCTTATTATATGCTTTGTTATTTGGACTAGCATGTTTAATTTGGTTAGTTGCAACATTATAATAACCAAGATAAACATACTAGTCTACTTAATGAAGCATATAAGCATACTAGTCTACATAATGAAGCATATAATAAGGCAGACACCTGAAGAAGGCCGGGGGTTACAGTGGCTGAAATGTTGTGAGTACAATAACCAACATAAACATGCTGGTACTAATAACAAACCATGTGATAAGGTCTTATTATATGCTTTGTTATTTGGACTGGCATGTTGATCTTGGTTATTGTACTCACAACATTTTGGCCACTGTACTGTCCAACCTTCTCCAGGTGTCTGCCTTATTATATGTTTTATTATTTGTCCATTATCCTCATCTTGTTTATTATAATCACAAGATTTCAGCTACTCTACACTCCAGACTTCAGGTGTCTGCCTTATTATATGCTTTACTATTCAGATAATTTTGTTCATCTCTGTTATTAGGCTTATGGCCAAAACATGTTGAAACATAGGTTCCCATACAATCACTAAAGTTAAGCAACATCAAGCCAGGACAGCTGCTGGATGGGTGACTGTTTGGGAATACCATGTGCTGTATCTTTGGCTGTGCAGGTTGTGTAATGGATAATAGCTTGGAAGTTTTAATTGGAGAGCTGAGTTCCAATTTCTGTTGTCTTTGTTATATTCATTTACATGCAAATACCCTCGGGAAAGTTAGGAATTCATCACTTCTCCACAGAGCTATGGGTTAATTAGTAAAAGTTATATCGCTAAATCATTATTATCTCAAAAAAAAAATTCTTAGAATCTAAAACTATTTACTGGCTTTAAATTACCTGCAAAGGATAGATAAGCTGTAGAAAATGAATCAGTTTCAGCCGATACTTGCAATATTTCAGCCACTGTACCCTCTGGGCTTTTTCAGGCTTCTGCCTTATTATATGCTTTACTATTTACTATTTAGACCAGCATATTTATCATGGTTATTATACTCACACCATGTTGGCCATTGTACTTTTCAACCTTAAAAATTATCTTCATATTTGGTAATCCTTTTGTTAATTGTAAACTTAATACTTTCTTAAATCCACAGGGGTAGTGTTTTTCAATTTACCATACTTAGGGAATATTTATAGTTTCTTCCACTGACACTGAGCTTATGGCTGTCACATTGAAATACTGGTTCTCTCATGATCAGTGAAATTAAGCAATAGCAAGCCTGGTTCGTACCTATTTGGGTGACCACTTGGGAATACTTGAGCCTGTAAGCCTGGATGTGCTGGTGGCATAATGGATAATGGCTTGGAATTGGAAATTTCCAATTCTGAGCCATTATCCATGACACCACCAGCAATTTGAGCCAATTCCCAGTTCCTGTTGGGTTTGTTTTATTTGCTTATGCATAAATGCTCTTGGGATAGGTATGAATCCACCTCTTAAGGGTTAATTAGTAGGACTTGTATCAGTAAATGATTGTCAAATCCAGAAAAATTCTTACAATCTAAAAATATTTTCCAGCTTTAAATCTGAAAAAGGTTGATAAATCGTAAAAAAACAAATCAATTATTCCACATTACTTGAGTATATAACTTTTCAGCATCATCTAACCTAAGACTTGGACTTGCAACTATCAAGGAACCTGACATTTTTTAAAGCCTTGCATCTCTTGGACAGTGATGAGTTCAATCCCTGGGTGAGGTCATGCTGATAAATCATATGCTATGATTCAGTGGATGAAACATGTAAGAAACATAAAACTGGTGAATATCAACTGGTATGGATTGACCCATAAGCATTACCTTCATGGATTCAATAAAAGGATTCAGCTCAAAATATCATGAATGTTACAAACTAGGAAGACAAAGCATATTATATATTATGTATATTTTGATTGACTGAATGCTTGTCATCTCTCATGGAGGATCTTGGTAATTATTAATGTTATGGTCCAGTTCCTCGTACCACGGTGATAGTCCAAGGTAGAACCAATAAAGAAGAACACAGGTATGGAATAACACAGATATATTACAAACAGGAATATATACAGAGAAGTAGAAGTGTTAGTATGAACAATCAGGTTTAGTAGAGAGAACAATGTAGTCTTGACCAGTATCACTATTCCAATGTCTTGCAGTAATTGTCTGAATGTGACTCTGTTTCGGACTACCTCTGACTCGACTCTTGACTTGAACTACTGACTCCTTGCCTACTCCTGAGGTGCAGTATTTATTAAGTATGGAATAGTTTATTATTATTATTATGGGTAAGATGCCATAACAATTAATGTTCTCAATGTTTTTTGGTTCCACTTTGTGATCTGCACATTTTTTTTCTCCTTAATTTGATAATATGATCCTATCGGCATTTGTCACACTGCTCCACTAGAGTGCATGTATAGTGTAAAGTGGAATTGTTAAGCCAAGTCTGAATTTCAGTCAATTCTTTCGTCCACTTCACACTAATCCCCTTGGAAAAAGGTATGAATGCATTTGTCTCCGATTATGGGTTAAATAGTAAGACAAAATAGACTCTCTTGCCTTTTGTGGCAGGGAAGCAAATGCCTGAAACCTGAGGTAAGGTGTTCGCCAATTTCGTACTCACTGTGCACTGTTTTTGTTAAGAGCCCCATGCAAAAATCATACAAAGAAACAATTGATGAGGGGTGGTTGGAAGAGAATTTATGAACAAAGCATTCTGTCTTATCAGGGAGGAGCGACTGATGATTTACCCTGGCTTATATATATATATATATATATATATATATATATATATATATATATATGTGTGTGTGTCTTGAACAATAAAAATTTTTTAAATTAAAATTTCAGACTTACTGATATATATTAATAGTTTTGTTTTATTTTTTAATTATGTTACTAGACTACTTTTGGCCAGCATCAAGAGAAAATTCATGTTGGTTAGTTGCAGTGAACTGCAGAGGTGAATGACAATCTCTAAAGAAGTTGAAATTGGCCTTTGGTTTTCATTTGTTTTGTTTTTTTTTTTTTTAGTTAATTTTTGATCAGTTCTGGGATTGTTCAAAGATATTTTTCAAGTTCTGTATACATACATGTATGTATGTATGTGTGTGTGTGTGGATATATATATATATATATATATATATATATATATACACTCTCACACACATGATAAAACTATAGTTTTAAAGTAATCTATATTTATGTGTAAAAGTGCTCAAAATCAGAGATAGAGCATATCTAAATATAAATGTTGACACTGAGGTTGGCATCAAGTGGTGACAGTTTGTTTCATGCTTAAACACAGTCTTCAACAGCCTGAAGATTGCATTGAAGCATGAAACAAACTGTTGCCACTTGGTATCAACCTCCATGTCCACTTATATATATTAGGTTGGTGCAAAAATAATGTCGTTTTCTCACATAGTAACATATGTGAGAAAACGACATAATTTTTGCACCAACATATATATATATGATTAATACAAATCTACAGTTGCTAAGGACATTTTGTTTTTGTTATTATTAGTTACTTTGTTTAAATAAATTCATTTCGTTTTTTGCCTTGAGAAAGTCCACATTGGACGAAACATGTCAGCAACTATTACAGTTTTCCTATTGTCATTTATATTTATAAATATTGTCTCTTCTACAGGTTAACTCTGAGAAATTTTCATATATATAAAATTTTTGTAAATGTTAAGAAAATTAATGACAAAGTGGGAAAAAATTTTATGTGATGAGTTTTGTTCTTTAGGAGTTGATTATTCATTGGACTAAAGTGATGTTTATGTTGACGTAACTCCATATGCAACACAAAAGGGAGGGTGTATTGAAATTTAAACTTCTAATTTTAAATTTTATTTATGTATTTTTAATATGTGTTTCAGTATATAGTCTAGCGAACTTCATTTAATTTTGTTTTGTTTATGTTTTTATCAATTTTGTCATTAATGATAACAGAAGATCTGCCAAGACAAGTGAAATGTTGTAACAACCTGAATATTAATTTCTTGCTATTAAAGCAAGAAACCAAAACAACAAACTCTGTGGATTAGTTGCTCTTCATAATGACTCTGAACATAATTTTGATTTAAAAAAAATGCTACTTGAATTAAAAGAGAAAGCAATTTACTAAGATGAATGTGTATAGAAAGTGCTTTAATTGCTACACCATTTGAGAGAGAGAGAAAAATGAGAGGACATACTATATATTTATATATTTGATGACAGCTGCCTGAACAAATATGGAAAAGGACCAAATGTTGATTCATTTATCTGTTTTTTTTTTTTTTTTTAGTTTTTTTTTGTGAAAAACCTGACATGTTTTGATCAGGCAGCAGGCTGTTCACTTGAAGACAAGTCCCTGTCTGAACTGTGGGTCGCAACATCTGATTCCTTTTGATGTCTTTTTGATAGCCAGGAACAAAAGACTTGGTAGATAGGGATCTGGGACAAGAAAGGCTAGGAGGAATGAAAGGAATGCAGGGAAGGTGGGAGTTGAGAATGTTGAGATGTGGAATTCAAGATGCTCTCTCTCTCTTTCAGACATACGCATGCACACAAACCATCTGGATAAAAAATTTGTTTTCTTGAAGTGATGAGTCTGCATTATGAAACAGTTCACAAAATTTTATAGCAGAGTCCTATCTTAAATTGATATTATGTTAAGTAATATAGGATGTTGGGGTCTGCTTTTGGAGGACTGTTTTGTAAGTACATTCCTTTATTTCGGGAAAAATAATTTTGGAATTGGAACTAGTTGTTACTGTGATTAAAGTAATAATTGTTAAACTCTTACATAAAAATGTTCATTAGTACAAGAAATTATAAGGTTAAGAAGAAAAAATAAAACAATGGTTATATTACATTCTCTGACTTAGATTGCATAATTTTCTGATCTCATGTATGTGTGTATATATATATATATATATATATATATATAGCCAATTGTCAGAAATTAATGCAAGCATTGTTGAGCTATTGTATTGGAAATATTAATTTATATATATATATTTTAAGACATTTTTATGTTTATATATTCTTTTTATAGATACAAATATTTAAGTAAATGCTCTGTTTATAATAAACAGTATTAATAACATTTACCGGCCTGAATGTCCGAGAAATTTTCATAGAAAATATTTGTCCTCCGACAGGAATCAAACCTGTATCCTATACGGAACCATCATTTAGCCTGACATGCCTTAACCGATTGGGCCACAGAGGAGCAATCGGTTAGCAAGGTCGATTTTACTGCTTTTAAACTACAATCTTCCATGAATCTCTCACATACATTCATATCTGCTCATACATATCCAAATGTAAACAAATGACGTCACACATTATGAAATGGACAAAGTCTGACAATTATTTTAAGACATTTTTATGTTTATACATTCTTTTTTTTTTTATGTGTGATGACATATGCATTGAGCAGATATGAATGTACATGAGAGATTCATGGAAGATTGTAGTTTAAAAGCAGTAAAATCGACCTTGCTAACCGAATGCTCCTCTGTGGCCCAATCGGTTAAGGCACGTCAGGCTATATGACGGTTCTGTATAGGATACAGGATTGATTCCTATTGGAGGACGAATATTTTCTATGAAAATTTCTCAGACATTCAGGCTGTTAAATGTTATTAATACTGTTTATTATAAACAGAGCATTTACTTAAATATTTGTATCTATAAAAAGAATGTATAAACATAAAAATGTCTTAAAATAATTGTTGGACTTTGTCCATTTCATACATACATATATATATATATATATATATATATATATATATATATATATAGTTTGAGGGTATGCTATATTTATGTGTAATAATGCTCAATGTCAGAGATAGTGTATGTAGATATGAAAATATAAAAGGGGACATTGAGGTCAACAACCTGCTGTGACAGATTACATTCAAGCATAATTGGTGTTGAATTCAGTTTCCACTTTTATATAATCATTTTACTCCAAACAAGTTAACAAAGCCACTAAAAAGTAGGGGCTTACTGAATGAAAGAATATGGGTAAAGGTAAAAAATTATTAAAGAGAGAAGATATAAAGAAAACAGGAATTAAGAGAATGGAAGATAATGATTGACATTTGGAAATTAAGAATCTAGAAGAGACTTCCACAAGTGTGAGGTCCAAAAGGGGAAACTCTCAGAATATGTTAAGTCAAGGTACCAAATAGGAAATGTCATCTGAAAAATAGCTATGAAAATATTTACAGAAAAAAGCATAGGGAAGCTATGTTATGGTGGTGGGAAAATAACGGAGGTCAAGATGCAAAGAATATATATATAAATTTTTCTCTGTCAAGAATCTCTAAATACAGAGCTGAAGCCCCAGACAAGTTGTAACAGCAATATTCAATGTATAATACACTTATGAATGAGTTTGAAAAAAACCCCAAAAAACATAATACATTATGAATAACATTGATAAAAATGAATAATAAAAAAAGGAGGATTGTCAATGGTCAATAACTATTGGAAGATTTACTGACTGAAGACTGCTATTTGTATAATTTTTCATACATTTACTGAAAAACATACTGAAAATTTTCTTTTTTTTTTTCCCATCAGAAAATAAATTAGAAAGTAATTTACTTATATACCTGTTTGCATTGAAAAAAAATACTTGGTGGGTGGAAGTGAGAAGTAGCATTTTCTGCAAACTTGATTACATTTGTTGAAATAGAATCATGGTTCTCAGACGAAAAAAAAAAAAAATCAAAAGATATTAGTTGTATTGAGAGTGTTATAATGTGATATAGAACATTTGTGTATGTGACTAGAGTTGTTTTAGTATGCTTTGCTATTGTAGTTTGAGTGTGGAAAAAATTGACATAGCTTCTTAGAATAATTTCACATGGAAGCTAGTCTGCATTACATATTATATATGTATTCTACAGGGTGCGATGAGGAAATTGTCGCCATTTTATGTTTTTAATTTTGCACATTGTTTTTGATTTTGTTGACTGCACAATATAGTAGGGTCAGTTGGGCACCATATGTGGGGGAAAAAGAGCACCATGATGCAATTCAGAAATTTAGAAACGGCATGCTATACTGCTTGGCATTCACACCGGAAGCTCCAATATGAATATTTCAGAGTGTTGGGTGTCAATCTGAGGACAGTGCAGAGGATTCAGAAAGAGTTGGAATAGTTTAATGGTGATTATGAAAGTATGGTAGATTGGAAAACTCACTCTGATATATTCCGATAAGAAATGAATTCCCGAATTTGTTGGTGAATTCCAGGCTATGATTGACAATGATCCCTCTAAGTCAATCAAGTCCATACCCAGGGACACAGGAGTGTCTGAGTTTCTTATCAGGCAGGTAGTGCTTGAAGACTGTTGGTATTTCTCCTACAAGATGAGAAAAGGTCAATTTTAATTTGAAACCATGAAGGACAAGAGGAAAAACTGTGTTACAAAGCTTTTGAACAAACTCAAGCATCACCTCCAACCGAACATACTTTCGTTTTTCTCAGACAAGAAAATAAATCTGCCAGGATAAGATGGTGAACACACGGAACAACTATTGGCTTACTGTGCCCCCCCCCAAAAAAAAAATGTACCAAAAATGATGAGAACAAAATATCCAGGCAACATCATGTTGTTTGGCGTGATCGCTAGTGATGGTGACATTATGTCTCCATTTGTCTTCCCACAGGGCCTTACACCAAATATTTTAAAGTGTTTGGGTGTCAATCTGAGGACAGTAAAGAGAATTCAGAAATAGTTGGATGAGTCTGTGTGAGGTGCAGTTTAGTGAGAGACCAACAAAATTCCTTGTAACACCAAAGATGAACTGAAGGCAAGGATTATGGCAGCATTTAACAACTTAAACAAGGAGACTGTCCAGAAAAGTTACAGGAGATTCTGAAGTTGTCTGGAGGCTGTGGTTGAAGCTAATGGCAACTTTATTGAATAAATTTACTCTTTAGTATTTCAAGATATTTTTGTGTAATTTTGGTTAATATATCTGTTAAAATGAGATGTTAGTTTTATTTTCATTTTTGTGTAATTTAGATGACAATTTATCCATCGTACCCAGAAACCAATTAGTCAGATTGACTGTTTCTGTTTTTAATTTCCATAAGATGTCTGAGTTTGATAGATGGATTGAACAAAAAAAAAGTTTCAGTAAAGAAATGCTATTGGCCTATGATGGTATGTGTGTGTGAATTTGATCCATAGAATATGACATAACAACATTGAAAACTATGTCGGGAGAAGCAATAAAAAACAATGTGAATCCTTTCTTCATTACTTTCCTAAATGTTACAGTGGAAAGTATTTCCTTTTCATTCTGAAAAGAAAGGAAGAGGTTTGTTTGTTTGCTTGTAACCCTAGGCCTTGGATTTGCTGATATGAGGCAAAACTTTGCAATAGTGCCAATAGCAGGAACAGAGCTTTCTGGGCATGTTACTTGTTATTGTACTGTTGAAAATGCTCGATGTTCTATAAATAAGTTCTATATTAATAGTTTCTTCTCTTTCAATACTTACCTGTTTTGACTTCTTGCTTTCTAGTCAACTTTGATCTTAAAAAATGCAATGTCCGTCGTCATCATCTGTCTCTTTGGATCCTGTTCTTTTATTGTTTGCTCTTCTTAGTTATTTTTCATGCAACACTCTCAAGCTCAAAATTGAAATGATGTAACCTTCTATTCTGATAGTTTCATCTTTTGCACTTGTTGCCTGTGGAAATATCTTCTGGCTTCTTGCTTTCCAGTCCTCTATGATCTTCAATAATTTAAATGATGCAACTGTAAATTCTGTTCCGATAGTTTCTTCTCTTGTCCTTCTTGCCTGTTGAACTCTGTTTTGGCTTCTTGATTCCCTGATAATTATGAGAGGGAACAAAAACTTGGAGAGTTGTCTTAACTGAAACCATAAAGGGTTCAGTTTGAAATTCCAGTGTATATTGCCTGAAGAAAGCCAGGGTGTACAATAGCCGAAATGTCATGAATAAGGAAATAAAGATGAGGACAACAGTCTAAACAATGTAAATAGTGTAAATGATAAGTATGATCTCATAGCGAGGAAAAACGGCGACTTAAGTTGTCAAACCCAGCGTCAGCGTGTCGTGTGTATTCTACGACAGAAAATGTGGTGAAAAAGAAAATGGCATGCTGAAGATGGAATATTTGAATGAAAAAAACAAATCCGTCACTATAAAAGTATTTTGATATGCAAAATACTGAACATCCTCTCCCAGCTGTTGAATGGAAAAAATGCTCGGCTGATAAAAGCAGTTCGTGTTCTCGAATTGGTAAGACGAATTTGGGCATTTTGGCTACCACATTTGTTGGAGAATGAGTTATTTTTCTGACTGGTTGTGTGCATTGTGATTTGTGAATCAAGTTTTCGGCATTTCTTTCTGTCCCTCCCCCCTTTGTTCGAGTCTGAACTTAGTGATTTATTCTCGGTGATGTGGAAATAATCTGCGACAAACATTTCCTTTGCAATCCCAGATAGCTTACAGATCTTCAAAAATTTAAATGCAACATTAGTTGACATTTTCTGTTGCATTGAAAGCTGTTCTTTTTATTGACCCTTTTCCTCAGTTTCTTTCATTCTCAGTCACCCCTTGTGCCATAGTGGCTCTATCACCTTGCTTGGCATGAAATTATTAAAAAGAAAAAATAAAGAAAACTTTTACATTGGTGACTTGATTTAAAAATGATTGGAGGAGGGATAAATATTGCTTCAAGTGTTGTTAGCTAAGCAGAATATACAATTCCAAATAGAGACAAAAAAAAAAAAATTCATGAGTGGGTAAATAATAATTAAGAATATATTAAGTAAGGGTAACTGCTCAACCTCTCTTCAATTTGAAATGATATCATTCATCATCTGCCAATAATGCAAAATGCTTGGCCCACAGGTTCTCTTCTAATTTTACTCTTGACTCATCAGATGTACCTTTGGCTGGCTTTCTACTTCAGACTCAGTTTCTACTGTTTGATATGCATATAACTCCATCCATGGTTTCTGCTATCATCATTGCAGTTTAGTCTAAGGTATGATATGAAACTACATCTGTCAGCAAGGCCTGTGTCAGCCAGTAGATTAGGGGTTTTGAGGAGCGTGTAACCAGCTCTTAATTGCTGTTGCACACAGGTCCATTCTGACCTGGTGTGGTAGCACCTGTTAGTGTCCCAGGTATAGGCAAATAGTGACCCCCTCCCACTAAACAAAAACGAAACACAATGACAGTGTAAAAATGCCAGCAGTACATTTTTATATTAAAAAATTACCAGCAATATATATTTGTAGTATAATTACCAACAATATGTATATACCAACAAATTGTAATTACTCCATCCAAATCTGTTTAAAATACTATCAAACAACCAACATGAAAGAACTCTTTCATGCCATTAACCCTTATAATATCCTACAATTTCTTATAAATTAGATTATAAATTCTTAAAGAAATTAAACTGTATTCCAAAATATAAATTCATCAAAACTACAACTGAATATCATCTACCATTTATTCAATTGTGAAAGCAGAATAACAGTTCTATTACTTCCAAGTTCCCAAGAAAATTAAATTTTGGCATTAGATGACCCATAAGGAGCTGATATGCTGTTAAGCAGACAAATCAATAAAATAATTTATTATCGTTATTGGTAGCATCTATTAAGGTTCCAGCTATGAGCAAATAGTGAATCCCCAAACAAAAATCAAAACACTAGGAAAATATAAAAAATACATTTTTATAGTAAAAATACCAGCAATATATTCTTATAAAAAATGACCACTAAACTTTTATAGCAAAATTGAAGACATGGCATACATTATGGAAAAAAAAGCAATTTGCTATGATTAATCTTATTTCTTGTAAGGAGAGAAAGTTTTTACTCATTGTTTGATTTTCTAAGATTATTTGGTAAAAAAAAAAAATAAAGCTAAGTAATTAAAATTTAATCATGAAATAATGTCATTTTTTGAATTGATTATAAACTTTGAATTTTCATATTTAGATTTCGGCATTAAATAATTCATAGAGGTGTTGATATGCCACTAAACAAAAATTGCAATTTTTCCTGAAGAAATGTGCCCCTGAACTGGCCCATGTTCTCTCCAAGCTCTACAATAGGTGCTTTGCTCTTTCTTAATTTCCAGCTTGTTAGAAATCTCCTTCTGTATCTTTTAAGAATGCTCTCGAACTCTGATTGACCTATTAGTCTTCTACTTATCTTTGGCATGGTACTGGAGGCTCTAAATCAACTTTGAATTGGTGAAGCATCTCACAGGCTCTTCGTTCAGACAAGCAATATGGCTTTCACTTCTCTTGGTCAACCACCAATGATTGCTGAAATATTCTGTCAAGTTTTGGCAAAGCTTGTGTTGTTGCTTTAAATATTTTAAAGGAATTTTACAGTGTTTAGCAGTTTAACTTGTTTTCCTCATGAATTGAAATGTTACAGTGTTTCTGGCTGTTTATTTGATTTGATTCAATCTTTCTCATCAAACTGTGTAATGAAAGTTGCCCTCGATGGCCACTCCTCTAGATCATTTTCCATCAGAGCTCTATTCTTGGACCCACTCTATTCCTTATTTTCTTCAATGAACTTTCTGATGTCATCAGTTCCTGATGAAATGCTGAAGACACAACTGTTTAATTTTGTCTTAATAAGGAAGTCTAATCAGTTCAATAAAATTAAAAATGGTACCTAATCTCAAAAAACATCTACAATTTATTGTTAACTTGTTCACGAAGTGTTCTGTTAATTTTAACACTTTTAAAAGGAAACTGCTTTGTTCATCATCCTTTGACCTCTCTCTGGTTAGTTGGAACTACATTACCAATCTCTTTCCACACTGCTCAGTCCTGAATTGCCATCCACAGATCCAAATTGTCCAACCCTGAGTCCCAAACCATGGTGTCTAAGAATATCAACTTTTGTGAGAAGTCTCCTTCAGAAGGATGCCATAGAAGTAAGAATGAGATGACTTCTCTGTATGCTCAGTGGCAGTAGTTGGCAAACTGCTACGACTCTTGAAAGATTGGTCTCAAAC
>OZ010614.1:44274411-44296911 GCA_963932145.1 Acanthosepion lycidas
GTGCCATATTTTGGTAGGGATAGTAAAATGTTGGCTAAGCAAATTTCATCGAGTTCTAATCAATGCTATTTTGCAGCGAATGTACGTGTTGTGTTTAAAACAAGATCTGTTCTTCCATCCATGAGTAAGGATGTTCTACCTCCTCATCATATTAATTCTGTAATTTATCAATTTAAATGTAGTTGCGGTGCCGACTACATAGGTAGAACTACACAACGCTTGGATGTTAGAATCAAGCAACACGTGCCTGCTAAAATTTATAATAAAAATTTTTCGATTGGTGATACCGTTCGAAATACATACGGGTCATCTATAGCGGATCATTTCATAAATAGTCCTGGTTGTGTGGTGGACTTCAGTGTGAATTGGTTTTCTGTGTTGTCCACTTCACACTCGTTGTTTCATCTGAAGGTGTTGGAGACGCTGTTTATGAGGTCTGGGCAACCGTCTCTTTGTAAACAGAGAGATTGTTTGCTTGGGCTTGCTCTTCTGGGTCTCTAGCATCTTTAGGTGTTACAACTGTCCCTTCCGTTCATTCACGTCACCCATATATTTTTTTTTTTTTTTTTTTTTTCATAATTTTTCCCCCGTTTACAGCTCTGAAGAGAGGGGGCGAAACCGGTCGGCTGGTATTTTATTTTAATAACATCATGGTCCAATGTAAAAATATTCTTGTTTTTAACGCCGTAATAAAATTTTGTACCACAAAAAATATTTTTAAATATATATATATATATATATATATATATATATAATGTGTGTGTGTATGTATGTACGTAATATATATATATATATATATATATATATATATATATATATATATATATATATATTACAAGTCCTGGGTATAACGATAAATTACATCTGGTGGCAAAGCCTCTGATTGAGACGTTTTGAGGAGTGTTGAACCACCTCTTAAATGCTGCTGTTCCCAGATCCACCCTGGCCCTGACTTAGAGTGGTAACAGCTGTTAAGCTCCCAACTATAGGCAAATAGTTAACACAAACTGGGGTCAAGACAAAATGAAAGTATATAAATACATTTTTATAGTAAAAAAAGCCAACAATACATGTTCATAGTAAAAAAAATACCAGCAATATATTTTTGGAAAAGAAATGACTAATGTTGCGAAGAAAATTAAATTTCAGCATTAAATGACCCATAAGTAGTTGATATTCCACTAAACAAATTAAAGTTCAATGATACAAAGCTTGGGAGCCACTCCAGGTAATGGGTTATGGAGGAAGACAGCAGTTAACACAAGTCTGGAAAAGGTTAAGGTTGTATTAAGTGGAGAAGCAATGCTCTTGGGATTTGGTTCCATAAAGCAGTTGTCCAAGAGAAAAGGCTGTTTGAGTTGAACTGACATCTTGCTTATGGGATATGAATGGTATGAGGGTCGTTCTCTACAATGTGGGTGGCATGACAGGTCTTAGCCATGAAGGTTAGAACTGGTAGAATTAAGTAATGTAGTTCGGCCAAGCACTTTCCATGGAAATAATGAGAGAGCAGCAAGAAGCATGCAATGTTTCACCTGTTGTAAAGGGATTGTAGGGCTGAAAATAATTCATCATCCACAAGGACTCAGAGACACTTTTGGACTTGATTAAGACTGGAAAGTGAAGACTTCATTTTTTGACCTGATAAAGGTCAGCATCGCAGGAGAAATCAGGTACTTACTAGACTAGTACAGGGATGGATTATATGTATGAGTTCCACTGGAGGTCTTGGTTGAATTTGTTTCAATAGGCACTCAAGGCATTGGGGTATCCATGATGGAACATTTATTCATCGTGATTGGTGATAGTTCAAAAGTGTAGAAATAATAAAAATAAAAAAAATTATTCATCAACTAGCATAGTACCCATAAAAATGACTGTATTATTATCTTAGGCTTTCTATCTCAACTAGTGTGATCCTTTTGGCTGTTGAAGCCTCACATTGGACTTGGTAATTTCAGCATTTAGAAATTAATCCTTTATTTGGCAATGTTTAAACTTCATGCCATGGCAGAATTTACAGACATGCTGTAATTATACAGAAGGAAAACTTTGTCCACCCAGTGAATAGGGAGGTGCTTAGTGTCTGCTCTCATTTATTATTTCTTCATCAGTCAACACTTGGCTGACAATGAGTGTGATCTATTGGCAGATTTTTTAGGCATTTTTAGTAAAATTAGCAAAGATTGAAGACTTTTTGAAAATTATGTTTTACAAAAGAATAGGAAGTGGGGTAACCTATAATTGCTGGAATTTCAGCAAATTTCTATTAATCATGCATCATAGACCCACAATTATAAAAGAAATTGGAAAATTAAAACAAGATGTAATCTGAGATATAAAATAATTTGAGAACAAAATGTATAATGCCTGGAAAAATCATGTTTATTTAAATTTTCTTGTTCTATAGTTTGTAGATATTTATATCAAATTATGAATAAAAAACCTCTGCAATGTTGTTTATTTTCAAAGTTATAAAAATAAGTGAACCAAGTATTGCAGCCATATATGGTCTGGTGCCCCTTCTGTTTGCCTTGGGGTTCTTGATAGGCTCCAGAGGCGGATATGCAATGTAGTTGGCCCTGCCCTGGTGTCTCGTCTACAGTCACTTTCTCACAGACGCGCCGTCGCCTCCCTCTGTCTGTTCTACAAATACTTTCATGGAAATTGCTCTGAGGAGCTGCATTCGCTGGTTCCCAGTCGTCATGAGTTCAAGCGCCCTACGAGGCTGGCATCTCGCTCTCACCCCTTCACTGTCGAAACTCCTAAATGTAGCCGTCTCTTCTACTCCAATAGCTTCATGTCTCGCACCTCTCGCCTGTGGAACTCCCTTCCCTTTTCCTGTTTCCCTGAGAGCTATAATCTCCAGCTATTCAAGTGTAATGTCAATCGACATCTCAAGTTGCCTTGATCTATCCACTACCCTCCTCCTCATCCTTTCCTCTATAACTCCTATCTGATCTTGCTCTAAATTTTCTGTAACCCCTTGCGTCCTAGTGGCTTCCCACCTTGCGTCCTAGTGGCTTCCCACCTTGCGTCCTAGTGGCTTCCCACCTTGCGTCCTAGTGGCTTCCCACCTTGCGTCCTAGTGGCTTCCCACCTTGCGTCCTAGTGGCTTCCCACCTTGCGTCCTAGTGGCTTCCCACCTTGCGTCCTAGTGGCTTCCCACCTTGCTTGGCATGAAATGCTTAAAAAAAAAAAAGTACAAGGTGATATTTATCTTTTATAAAGATTTATTATTTACCATTTTATAATGAAATAAATTTGAGAAGAAATCTTTTTTTTTTTCTTTTTCTCAAAAATTTATAAAAGTTACAAAATTACCAGAATATGTAAACCATGATGCCATATTTATTATTTGCCATTTTACAAATAACTATAGAACAAGAAAGTTTGAAGAAACATCTAACATAAATTATTAAAATTTGAACATAAATTAAAGAATGGTTGGTTCAGAGCAACTCTTCCTCTGAACGTATTTTCTTTAATTTATGTGGTGAGAACGAATGAAAGAAATTTGTAGAAAATGCTTTTTTTTTTCAAAATTTATAATTTATTATGTTTTGATTTAAATTTTCTTGTTGACAGACATTTGTATGAATTTATGAATGAAAAAATTCTTTTCATATTTACTTCTTTATAAAATGGTAAATAATAAATATTATAGTTGGATTATATATTTTTATAATCTTATAAGCATAAAATTATTCTTGTAAATAAGAAGTCTAATAAATAGTCTTTGTTGTGAATTATCAAGAATAAAGAAAATGTGTAAATTCACTTTCATATGTTTGGGTTTTATTAAAATTCTAATCATCACTTTTTTAAGCAATAAACATTGATGATTGAGTTGAAAGTCTATACAGTAAAGTGGTGTCATGGCTTTGTGTGCATGAAGGTTACACATTACCATAAAAATCTTAATAATTTAAATGTCTCAAGTTGATTAATTTAACCAAAAATTTGTTGCAATTCCAAGCTGCCTGTCTGTCCATGTCAATTTCAAGATTTATTGACTAAATCAACCTGGCAAAAAATCACAATTGTTTTTATTTATTATAATTTCACATCCATTCGTCTAGATTTAGATTTATTGATTTTTTTTTTTTATGGCTTATCAACCTTTTGTAAAGCCAGAAAATATTTTTAGATTGTAAGAATTTTTTAGAGATGATAATAATTTATTGATAAAAGTCCTACTAATTAACCCATAGCTGGGGGGGGAGAGAAGCAGTGGATTCATACTTTCCTCAAAAGTATTTGCACGTAAGTGAATATAATGAACCCAACTGGAATTTGAACTCAGCTCTCTGATTGGCCATAGGCCTTGAAATCTGGATAAAGGATGACATTCCAGTCATCTGCTAAAACTTCCCTCCTTGCTGTCATGATAAAACAAATGATCATTCAGAAAAAAAAAATTAAAATATCTTTTTTACATTGGACCCATAAATCCTTTATGATAACAGCGTGTACAGCCTGCCTGCTGGATAGGTGAAGACAAGTGCAAACATTGCACTCAAATAACACTGCCTCTTGACTATCAAAATACAATGATTTAATAGATGATTTACACCAGAAAATACTAGAGGTCGGAATCAAATTTAATGTCAATCAGGAATATTTGATGTAAGAAGAGATGATCTGTGGTGACCTCACCATTTATTGCCCTTTATACAGTTGATTGGAGATAATTGTTGTTATTCCATTTTTCAAACTTTCTCAGGATGGTTAATTTTCCCTCATCTATTTACCTTTGTTTTGCTAGTACATTTCTTCCATTGAACCAGACTGTATGACTTTTTTTGCACTCTTGACAGCCAGGAAATCAGTGCTTTAACCCAACAGGCCATGAGTCTTGGACAATTAACTAATGTACTTTTTAGAGCCTTAAACCTAATGCCTGTAGTTAGGCGGCAGAATCTTTGAGTGTCCTTTTTTTTTTTCTTTTTTTTTTTAATTAAGGCAACCAGATAGTGCTAATCTCATTAAGGTTGTCAGAGCCTCGCATGTGCATGTTTTATTTTTAGTTGTTTGATCCTTCAGTATTGCTTTCTACCTCTATTACCTTGAGTTTATTCCACAATTGTTGATAACCCCTCCATTTTACCTCTTTTGATATTCCTCCTCCTTTACTAAGCTTGTGACCATCAAGCATGGGACCAACCACTCCCTAAACTCTCAGGCTTTTATTCCTTGCATAATGAATAGTTCACTTGCTTGCTTCCTGCTAATTTGGATATGCACATCAGTTAATTTTTCATATATATATATATATATATATAATATTTCCTCAGATGTTATTTTTAGTAGATACCTATATATGAGGTAGATATCCTGTTTTTATTTTAAACAGTGTCTATTGGCCTTTATTACTTAAATATGGGTGTCCATTAATAATAATGTTTGAAGCACTAAAAATGTCAGATTAAAAATAAATCCATTAATTCACTTGAATCAACTGTCAACATCAACTATGAACATGGCCACAATGTGTTGACTGTATTTGGAAAATAAAACATTTATATAATTCTAGATATATAGGTTAAAAAAAATCCATACATTTTGTTAAAAGTTACAATATCATCCTTGCTAGTGGCTAAAAGTATAGCCGAAAGCACTTGGACATATGGAACATTCGGACAATTTCTATTTATGTCCAGAAAAGAAGACAATTATGAGAACACAATAAAAATTCAACAAAAAGCACAACCGCAGTACCTTGTCAGTCATTTTTAATGAAACTTGCATATATATGGCTGAGGCTTGGAAATTTTCAAATTTGTCTCCCAAAACCTCTGAGCTCTGAGATGAAGTTTTTTTTTTTAATTGTAGCTTTTGTATCAGCCATATTTTCTTTCACTTATTTACGAGTGTGTTTTGTTCTGGGAGGTAAGCCATTTTCCCTTCTACACTTCTACACTCCTCTCTGATTTCGTGATCGCATAAGTGGCAAGGAGATGATAGTATTCTTTGACAAGTGCTTCTTCATAAAGATGCCTGGGGTCTGGCCAGCTCTTCTTCATTTGGGTCCACAGGTTCTCTCTTGTTTTCAGCATCATCATATTTTTATTCCTTTTTATCTTTAGTGGATACCCATATTTGAGTAGACGTTCTGTTTATTTTGAGCAATATTTATTTTGTTTACTGGCCTGCATACTTGAGAAATTATTCTTAAAATGATGATTCCTCCAGCTAAGGGGGGACACAGGACTGAATCCTGCTGGTGGGCACATTTTTTTATTAAGTTTTCTTGAGTGTATAGACTGGTAGCTGAAATACATGTGTCTACTCAAATATGAGTATCCACTAAAAATAACATTTGAAGTAATAAAAAAGTTTATCTTGCCGCAAAATTAAATTGATTTCATAAAATTATTATTAGTCTTAAGAAGTTGTGGAGACTCATGATTGACCATGGCACAAAAAAATAATAATAATAAGGAGTTTGCTCAATAATTGGCAGAACAGGGATTAGGAGATATAAAATGACTAATTTTATGAAGGGCTGGAAGTTGTAAAGAACTATAATTGATCACATCCTGAAGAGACATAGTAGAAGAAGAATGAACAGGAATTAGGAGATATAGCGGAAAGACAAACTTTACTAAGGGCTGCAAAGTACAGGAAGATGTGGCGATTGGCCACATCTTGAAGGGACACAACATATAGTAAAAGAGGAGGACTGTAAGGTGGAAACCTCATAATGTTTTGTAGCATATACAGGGTGCGATGGATAAATTGTCATTTAAATTAAACAAAAATTAAAATGAAACTGACATCTCATTTTAACAGATATATTGTTGTCCCTGGGTCCCGACACTATATCTTTTTGGTACAAGCAACTTTGCTTTGACATTGTTTCATATATGAGGCAAGGCTATCATAGGTAGTATTTATTACCCACAACCCACTGGTGTCATTTGGTATCTAAGTCCATTTTACAACCCAGAGTCCTACACGAATGCATGGTACAGCTCTGTATATATATATATATTTTTTTTTAAAAAAAAGGCCTCCAATAAATAACAGTAGAAATTCCAAAAAGAAGATGAAATAAAAGACAAAAAAAAATAAAAGATATTTAAACTTTTTTGAAAAAAAATGTGGTTCTAGTGTACCATGATCTCATATGCAATCAATCCTAGTATCCAACTCCCACTAATCCTCATAGAAGAGAAATTGGAAAATGGCCTACTGGAGGGTTGTGTAGGCCTTGCAGATATATCACCACAACTCCAGTGTGTTGTGTGGTAGCCAATGTGTTGATAGTCAAAAGAACTTTATAGATATAGATGCCCCTGCTATTTACCTTGCTAAAATCCAAAAAAGTATCAGCAGTATTATTGGTCCTGATCAGTCACTTTCTCACTGCCATAAGGTTGCCTCTCTATGGCTTTTCTGTAAATAATTTCATGGTAATTGTTTGGATGAGCTCTTCACTATGGTATCTAAACTTTTTAAATTTAAGTGTAGCACTAGGCGGGAATCAAGATTTCATCAATTTACAGTTGAGCTGGCTAGGTGTAGGCATAAGTTCTATGCTAACAGTTTCTTTTCTCACACTTCTCGCTTGTGGAACCCCCTTCCAGTGCCATGCTTTTCAACCAACTTTAATCTTCAAAAATTTAAATGTAATATCAATCAGTATCTACTGTCCTCCTGATTACTCCTTTCTCTTTCTGCTCATTATTAATGTTTCTGTTCTTAATGCTTCCACACCCAGTAACCTCTTCTGGCATTTCTGCCTGGCATGGGGTGATACCAATTTAGAAAAAAGAAAAAAAGATATGCTGTCATTTTTGACAGCATCAGTAGAATTGTTAATTAATAATAAACATTAATGAGGATGCTGCAAACAAAATTTTAACAAATTAAAATATTGGCAAGACAAATTATAAACGTAGGATATTAATAACAAAAACAATGGTAGTGATGATTATATTGGGAAATGCAGATTTGCTCACCTTCACCACGACACTGTCTTTGTTTGCATCAGTCAAGGACTTTGTTAACAATGGCCATTTTAATCCATTGTATTTTTTTTTGTTTGTTTTTGTTTCAGGTGGCAAAGCAATTAAGATCACAAGGTTAAGTGTTGCTTGTTAAGTTTGCATCAAATTTGCATCGAACATTATTTGCGTTGAGCATAATTTTTCATTTTTCACTTGGAGAAACCAATTAAATCTGAAATGATTTTTTTTTTTTTTTTATCGTCTGCGCATTAAGTTCCCTTGAAAAAGCTCGGCAGAAGTGTGTGAAAGGGAAAGTTGGTTTCTATGAAATGGCTTAAAAAAAAAAAAAAAAAAATGTTCTCGGAGATTTTAGTTGTTCTTCAAGTAGATTTGTAAATTGTTCACATTTGGAAACTTTTGGCAAATTCTCTTCAGTTTGTCTTTTTCTTTATTCCGGTGGAGATCATGTCATTAACTAAGTGAATGTGGTGACTCCTAACTAAAAGAAAGTAAATTCAAACGGAATAAAGTAATTTATTGGTGATAAATACACTAAGTGTATTTATTCTTAATAATGGTATATGCCAAGATTTATTTACTTTTCTTTTATCTTCAATAATCTTATTGGCAATTAACTTGATGGGGGTGCAGAAAAGTCCTTGGCCAAACGAAGAGATTTTCCTGTAAATATTCCATGTTTGATCATTTGGTCAGATTGTAGGCAATAGGTCAGTCTGACAGCTTTTTAACAGCATTCTTATATTTCTATCAAAAAGGATTTAAGAAATCAAGATGGCGCTGACTGGTTTTGAAGGAGTTTTCACTTTGAGAAGGTACAGTTGAAGCTCTTTTGTAGACTTGAGTGATACCAAATCTAAATCAAACAGAATTAAGTTAATTATAAAGAATAAAATTACTTTTGTTTAGCATTAGACTTGAGTATAGTGCAATGTTTTATGATCAGTAAAAAATAGAGGGTCACACTATACATAGAAAATTTTTTTGAAGAGGTTTAAAATCATACATTTTTGGTGACCAGTTGCACACTATATACAGGTAATTTTTTTCTGGAAGGATTAAAATTCATGCAAAATATTCAGCTTATCAGATTAGATCAGCTTATACACGAGTATATACAGTTTATTGATTTTGACATTACCAAAATATTTGTCTTATGGCCAAATTAAGTTGAAACACCAGTTCCTGTACAATCACCAAAACTTAGGCAATGTCAAACATAGCCAGCACCTAGATGGGTGACTGCTTGGAAATATCAAGTGCTGTGAGCTTGGATGTGTGGGTGGTGTAATGGGTAATTGGAGGGCAGAGTTCCAATTCTGGTCAGATTTATTATATTCACTTACATGAAAATACACTTGGGAAAGGTATGAATCCATCTCTTCTACCCCAGCTATGTGTTAATTAGTGTGACTTGTATCACTAAAACCATTATTATCCCCAAAGAAAAAATAGAATTGTGTACGAAATATTTAGATTTCAGCATTAAATAACCCATAGAGATTGATATGTCAATAAATAAAAACAACCAACCAAAATATTTATATATTGGTTTGAGGATGGCAGCTTAAACTCTCCAGTTTTCTTAGCATTTAATAGAAATCAGTTTTTGTATTTTTTTTTCGTAAGAGTGTGCCTGACTTCCAAATATTCTTTTCTTATCATTTTTTTTCTGATAAAAATTTGTTTCGGAAGTTGAAAAGAAAAGAAATTTTGCCAGTCACAATCTGTGAATTCTGAAAGCATTGAACAAAAGGGAGAGAAGGAGTTAACTAATTTTGGCAAACAAAATCTGATAAGTCACTCTGAAGAGAAAAACAAAATGTTTAAATAATAGAAAAACATTCCCTTAAGATTTCATAGAATTTATGGACAAAAAAAAAAAAAAATCAGATTTTAAGTAGAAAAAAAAAACTCCATTGTATTTGCATCAGGCTTGTAATCAATTTGTTAATACAATTTGTTTGCCTTTATACATAGAAGCATTTGGAGACTAAAGAAAATTCTTCTGTTGGCTTTTACGTTTCAATAACACTTTTGAAATGACTATATTTGATGGCATATCATGCAAACTCTGTTTACGTTTATTATTACAGAATTATGGAGTTAGGTTTGGTTGTGTTAGTTGTCGCTTTGGGATCCATTTCTCTATAGTTCTTTAATCTTTCAACTGATGCTGAATAGCACTGCCTGACACAAAATAAGAATAGCATCCTTGAAAGTCAGCATTTGAAATAGGGCTTTTTTACCTGAACACATATCCCAGTTATGAGTCCTCTATTTGGCCAACTGATAAAGTTTTAGAAAAAAATGGAAACAAAAAGAACACTTAGATGTAGCATCAGAAAGTGACAGTTGACTTAGGGCCCAAAATGAGGAAAGAGGGCTTGGAATATTCGACACTGACAGGACATCTTGAAGGCCAGGAGAGCAGGAGGGAGGTAGGAAAGCGGTGCACCACCAACCTAATGGGCTTGTGTAAATGGTTGGCAAAAGAAGGATTAGGAGATATAACCAAAAGACAAATGGCACATAGAAGAAAAGGAGGAGGAGGACTTTAAGGTGGAAGGCTCATGATCTTTTGCAGCATATACAGGGTGCGATGGATAAATTGTCATCTAATTGACGCAAAAATGAAAATAACACTCGTATCTCATTTTAACAGATATATTTACCAAAAGTACACAAAAATATCTTGAAATACTAAAGAGTAAATTTATTCAATAAAATTTCCATTCGCTTCAATCACAGCCTCCACAACCTTTTCTGGACAGTCTCCTTGCTCCTTGCTTAAATTGGTGAATGCTGCCATAATTCTTGCCTTCAGTTTCGTTGGTCTCTCACCCACACATAATAATCAAGGGGGTTGCAGTCTGGGAAGTTAAGTGGCCAGATGTAAAGGGTGATGTGGTTGCAGAAATTGTCTGATAACCATGACAAGGTTCTCCTGCTTGTGTGGCATGGAGCAGAGTTCTTTTGCCAGTCACAGGGTCTTCTAGCAGCCACCCTCTTGACCTAGGGCAGCACTACCTCCTCAAGGCTGTCACCAAGAAATTTGGGAGTTTTTTCTTATTAGAACAATCAGAGTGAGTTTTCTGAGCTGCTGTACATTCGTAATCACCATTAGACTCATCCAACTCTTTCCAAATCCCCTGTACTATATGCAGATTGACACCCAAACACTCTGAAATGTTCATATTGAAGTTTCCTGTGTGAATGCCAAGCAGTACAGCATACAATTTCCAAATTTCTGGCAGTGATTTGCATCATGGCGTTCCTTTTCACAGAGACAGTGCCCAACTGACTCTACTATACTGTACAGCTGACAAAATAAAAAATGAACAATGAGAATGAGTAAAATTAAACATAAAATGGTGACAATTTACCCATCACACGATGTAGATACAGGAATAATTTTTTTCAGGAAAAAAACAGTGCCACTGAAGTACATAAAGGAAAAAATAAATGTATAGGAAAAGGCACCAAATTCTGTTTTTGGCAGACTGTAAATTATTATTATTGCATTATGATATATAAAATGCTTACTTTATTTATTTAATTAATTGATATTTTGAGAAGGTGTCTGAAAATTCAATATAAACATATAGAAAGAAAATCCCAACAGAAAACCTTTCTCTGAGTACAGACGTTGGACATAAGGCCAATCAGCTCATACTGTGCAACAAAGAAACCTCACCACTGGCCTGATGTGCCATGAGCCACCAAGAAGAGAGCATGATATAGGAAGAGGATTAAAATAAGAAATAATAAAATAATGTTCATTGCATGGCTAGGCCTGGGATTGGAATCGACAGCTTGACAACCCACCTAGATTTCAATCATTTGTTGTGAGTGAGTTACAGAGCAAGATCATCTCTGTCTCGATGAAGAGTGCTTGACTAAATTAATGCATGTGACAGTAAATTAGGAGGGATTTCAATCTTGGTGCACAATTAGAAATTTAAGGAGAGGAATTTATCAAATGTATATGATGAAATATGAGGAGGTACTGAAAAGTTCCTGGTCTAACCAAGCAGGGATTCCAAAACAAATTCTGATGTGTTGTAATGGTTTCAGATTTTTGGAAGTGAGTTGGGCTTTTCAGCACCCTCTCCACCAATATGTGTATAAGATATTGGGTTGGGGATACTCAGCATTCATTTTACTTATCAAAAGTTTGTCAATATCTTCTCTTTCCTTTTGCATAAATCCAACATTATACAATGAGAATTTGGGATCAAAATTAAGCTCATAGTGACATGATAGCAGCAGACTTTTCCCACCATAGAAGGAGCACATGAAAAACACATGATAAATCACCCTGTATTTTTTTTTTTTGTGCATGGTTGGGTTACAACTTCTTGGCTAACACCTAAACATCATTGTTTGATACTTTTTTTTTCTTTTTAATGCTAAGTTCATCAACTACAAGGCTCAATAGCCACTTAGGGTAGGGTAGAAGGTTACTGAATAAGAGGCAAAGTTTATATGGGAAAGATGATGTCTAATCCTAAATTTGAACAGGTTTAGATTATAGCGATTGTGGAAAATAACCTCTTGGGAGTTGGTTCCATAGAGCAGCAGTTCTTAGGGGGGAAAAAGCTGATTGAGTGGAACTTAAATCTCACCAATATGGTATGAAGGGAATGATGTTGGTTCACTACAATGAAGATTAGAACAGGAGGGACTAAGGAATGTAGTTTATCTGAACACGTTTTATTGAAATAATGATAGAGTAGCAAGAGGCTTGCAACATTTCATCCATAAGAAAGGGGTTGTAAGGTAGAAAATAATTTGTTACCCACGAGGACATGGAGGGAACGTCCATTCATTGTGATTGATGATAGAATGCAACTAGTTAACTTTTCAAGGTATTGAATGAAACCAGCAAGTCCCTCCGCCCCACTGAGCTGTCAGAGGATATATCAGCTGCCAATCTCTGGTCATCTAGAGTGTTGGAGGTGCATCCATAAGGAGAGGTATAAGGAAATAAAGAATGAGGAGCCTAGAATGAAATATGATTTGAAATGATTAAACAAAGATTACAAAACATAAGTTTAAAATATAAAGGAACATATTTCAGTATGGATGACTCATAAATTGAATGTTACTTTTTTGGAATTTTTCTTCTAAATATTCCCTGCCAAATCAGAGTCCTGTGTGTTATATGGTGGAAAATGTGGTGTATATATTTATTTTTTTTTACATTATGCATTTTAAGAAAATGTATATTTGTTGTCTATTAGTTATAGCTCTGTTATTATGCATCTGCAATAAAATAGGAGGGGAGGCATGGTGGACTAATGGATAGGTACAAATTATATCATTTCCTATAAGTTATTATATTTGATTAATGCACAGTGGAGTAATGGATACCAGCTCAGATTGCGGAATTGGAGAGCTAAGTTTCAATTTCAGTTGAATCCATTACATTCATTTATGTGCTAATACCCTTGGGAAAGGTATGAATCCTCTTCTTCTTCCCCTAGCTGTGGGTAAATAGCAGGACAGACCGGGTTCTCTAGACTTGGATGGCAACTGGTCTACTGCAGAAATAAGTGGCAACCTACTATGGGGAAAAAAATCTGCCTCATCAGTCATGTATTGAAAGATACATGAACGCCTAAGTGTGTATCATGCATGGCACATAACCGAATAAAATAGGGTAATGGCATGTTGAGTCTGAAGGAAACACCTAACTGTTTACTCTCCCAACAACTACGGGATAACAGGTAGAGAAGGTAAAGAGAAGGGAAAAAACAAAGCTACACTGCCTCAGAAACCACAAAACAGTGTGTGGCACACAATTTTTAGGGACAAAATACCCATGGGAATGATTCTCCCAAGACACCAAGTCTCATCAACTGCTCTCTGCTGACTACTGGTTTTCCTCTTGCTTTTACTGGCATTAGGCAGCTGACAAAAACCCAGATCTAGACAATCTGCATGGAGACCTGTATCTAAACATGCCAAGCTGCCTTGCTGACAATTTGGGGAAAACCCAGATGTAGCCACTTTTGTCAGATATGTCTGCATGGGACTTGGGGCCTCATTTGCATCTCTACTGTTGTGTGTAAACCTCAACATCAAGCATTATTTTGTCAGCAGCAGCAGTCAGTCGGGTACATTTATATATATATATATATATATATATATATATATATATGTCAACATAGAAGTCAACACTTAGAGGCGACAGTCTTTCATGCTATATGCAATTGTCAGGCCACCTATATATATATATATATATATATATATATATATATATATTTTCTACACATAGCCTAGATATGGCACAGAAAATATGAGGTACCAAATAGTGAGGATCAGTTGCAATTGTTCTTGTTAGACAAGCTTACTGAACATTACACCATGCCAGAGTGCCCCATATATATATATACACACACACATACACTAGCTTAAAAGCTGCTCTATTGGGTGGCATTTAAGCTAGCTCCTGTGAAGGGTTCTTGATTGGGCCTTCATCAAATTAGTAAGGGATGAGTAGATGTGATAGACAACAATAAACTACAGAAGAACTAAAAATTGATTGCTGCATTTAAGTATTGCATTAATATTTAAGCTTACCTTTTAAAAGTTCAATGATAATTCTTCTGTTGCCACTTAATTTAATGACAGTTTGATGTATGTAGGTCCTTACTTTCTGTACAAACAATTATTTTTATTTCATGAGTGACTTTCACTGGATTTCACAATTAATATTGATCATTCCCAAATTTATATTCAAGTTATAACAATTAGCATTGTACACAAAAATCTGTCGAATGAAAACTTGGGAATCCAAAATTTCAAGTCCGGATCGAGACTGTAATGTTTTTAATTTGCTCACAGTTGGCCTGATTCCAAAATGGTATGATATGTCAGGCTATGGTCTCCAGGACTAAAGTTGAAAAATTGTGACCCAGTGACATTCGCATTTATTATATATATAATCAAATATAAATAAGATATATCTGTAAAGACAATATATGATAAAATACAAAAAGAAAATTCCCTGCATGTTTTTTCAAATATCACCTTTCTTTATAATATACTTTCCTGAGTCAACATACATGCCCACAAATGAATAGTATTTTATGAAAGTGCAGATATGAGAAACACTTGCAACGTTCTATCATCACCAAGCAGCTCCTGAATTTCACTCTATTGCAATGAGCAGGCCTTCTTTCAAGGAGGCCCCTTTGCCTTAAACATCAATTGGGACTTAAGCTCATCCAAGACTTCAATTGAAAATTACGATCAGTTTCCTGTACCACTCAAGTAAGTACCTAAAACATCCTGCTGACAAGAGCCAAATCAGGCTGAAAATATTGATGCCATATCTAAGCTAGCTGCCCAGTCTTCATATTCCAGTCTTTATAAAGTCCAAAAGTGTCTTCATGGTCTACTCTGTTACTATCCATATAAATATTCAGACAAGTTACATTAGTTCCACAGGTTCTGGCCTTTACAGGTAAGACTTACCAAGCTTCTTACATTGAGGTGCACCACTCTCATTCATGTTATATTCCATTAGTAAGGAGTAAGTTCAACTTGGATAGCTTCTCGAGAACTGTTGTTTTGTAGTACAGAATCCCAGGAGGAGGCTTTCCTGACCACTATAATCTTAACCCCCATCAAGTCTCATGTGAACTATTATCTTTCCTACATTTCTTATAAACTATGCTCTTTACTCTTACTGTTCACGCAATTACCATGAACATTATTAATACACACACACACACACGTGTGTGTGTGTATATATATATATATATATATATATATATATATATATATTAGGTTGGTGTAAAATAATGACGTAATAATGTCGTTTTTTGACGTTAAAAAATACATCAAAAACGACATTATTACGTCATTATTTTTGCACCAACCTAATATATATATATATATATATATATATATATATATATATATATATATATATAATAAATAAATAGAGACAAGAGGAAAAACTATTCTTTGTGGACATGTTTCGTCCTCTGAGGGAATTTCTTAAGGCAATCAAAGAATTGCTTTGATAAAGTCCCTCAGAGAATGAAATGCATTGACTAAGAATAGTTTTTCCTTTTTTCATTTTGTTCCTGTACATATACACTCTATCTGAAAATAATATATATTAATAATTGCAGCTATACCTACGTTTGCAAAAATAGGTATATGTGTAATTATTAATATATATATATATATATATATATATGCACATTACATTATAGTTCTGTTTAACTATATTGAGAACTGTTTTGTCTACACAAAAAAATTAAATAAATATATATTTGTTCTTCTGTATGTGTATGTAATGGCACACATATCTATCTATATGAGAATAATACTTACCAACACAGACATAAGTGAAAATTTTTTGCTTTGTTAAGTAAAGTGAGAGATTTTGAAAATAAATTTTCTAAAATAAAATATCTTAAAGTGCATTTGTTTTTTCTCTCTCTCTCTCTTCTTTTTGATAATTTGAGAAGTGATTTTTGATGTTATTCCCTTCACTGATGTAGAATACATACCTAACTGGATATGCTTTTATTCAATGTTCATTTACCATATTGGTACACAATATGTTTTAGCAGTATAGAAGATTTTACAAACATGTTAAAATCTTCATCCTACATGATTGAGATGAAAAGAAGTTTTGATATTTACTGTATGTTGGTGTTAGGTTTGTTCGTTTTTGGTGTTTGTGCATTATGTATGCACAGACATGCATATAGGTGTGTATGTATATGTATTTGGGCACCTTGACGTGGTGTAATGGTTAGCAAGCTTGCCGTGCTAAATCAATTACAACTGAATAGTGAGTTCGATCCTCACTGGGTGCGCCACATTTTCGGCCTTGTGCAACATCTAAGCTACGCTTAGAAAATCATTTAGGCCATCTTGAGGTGGTGTAATGGTTAGCAAGCTTGTCTCGCTAAAATATTTACGACTGAATAGTGAGTTCAATCCTCACTAGGTGCCCCATATTTTCGGCCTTGTGCCACATCTAAGCTACGCTTGGAAAATCACTAAGTGTGTATGTATTTCTTTGTTTATTTATTAATTAATAATAATAAAGTTTATATTATATTTGTTTTATTTATTTAAAGTTTATATTATATTCATTTTATTTATATTGAATTAGTGCTTAGATGTAAGTATATATTTATATGCCTACATTTATTCATTATTTCAATTTTCTTGTTTAAGAGTTTATTTTGGTTTTTAAAATTAATTATTGCTAATTTTTCCTCTAAACATAATTTACAATTTTTACTGTTAATTTTATCTGGTGTTGCTCTTTTTATAATTTCCTATTTGATTTTGGCAGGAATATTGTTTTCTTTTTTTATGGGGTTGTATTGTTTGTGTATTTGTTTCTTTTGAATGACATTTTGTAGTTATATCTTTCTTTAAGAGTTTTTGCTGTGGCAGCTATGTAAATTTTCTCATTTGTGTTACTGTTATTAGTTATGATAGCTTGGTATATTGTGTTATTGGTTAAACACTCATTGTTAAGTGGGCAATTTTCTTTGTTTCTGCAGTTACATTTAATGGTGTCATTTTACTGCATGTTATTATTGTTATTGGTTTTGTAGTGTATTTTTTATTGTGCTTAGTTATTTTCTTCATGTTATCCATGCAGCTATATCTAATTTTGATTTTTAATTTTGTGGATAATTTTGATAATTTACTATTTTTAGGAATGTGTTTGACAATTATTTTGAAGCATATTTTCCTTATTTTTGTTTCTTATTGTATTGTTGTAGAAAGTGGGGTTTGAACAAAATTATATTTCTTTTCTTGTTGCTTTTGTTTGAATTGTTTTTGTTTTCGTATTCTAGTTGGTTTGAATATCTGCTTTTACTTATGGCTTATTCTTAGTTTTTTTAATTTTCATTAAATATTTTTAAGTTACTAGAATTTGTTGAAATTCTTTTATTTATAGATATGGGTATTTGTTTGAATATATTGGGGGTGGAGGTAGAAATTTCATTAAAGTATGTAGGGTTGTTTGATTTTCTGTATGGTTTGTAGGTTCCATTGTTTAGGTTGAATGTTATATCGAAGAAATTTACTATTTTTTGATTGGACTTTATCTCTGTTGTAAATCCTAGGGTTTTGAAAGTTTTTATTATTTGTCTTTACTTTTTTTCTTGTAGTTTTTTAGAATTACAGAACAGACGTATGTCATTTTTGGTTAATAATATTTGTTAATTTATTGATTATGTATATGCCTGAGTTTGCATAAAACACCATAATAGCTGCCCATTGTTACATCAAAGTTATTATTATCATTATTATTATGACTCTTTTTGTCCATATTTATTATTGTGGTATAATACTGATTTTTGTCAGTGTTTAATTATATTTATGTCCTTATTGTGGCTAGTCATGCATTGTTTTGCTAAGTTTAATGCAATAGAAGTCTTTCATGTTTAATTGTGTGAAGGAGCAGTTTTCTTTATTACTAATGTGTAAGCAACCAATTGATTGATTATTAAACCAATTGATTGTTGCTTTATTATTTTTCCATTGGTTTATGTTTAGTGTGCTCTTTAGTTTTGAGCATATTTTTTCTAATATTAGTTTGCTTATTTTCCCAATGTTACTTTTTGTAGGGTTTAGTAATCTGCATGTTGGTTTGGTAATGAAGCTCTCCTTATGGTCTTTTAATTTAATGAACAGTTGTATTTTTGTTAATTGTTTTATTCTGTTGTCTAATTTTACTTTAATGCCTATGTTTTTAGCTTTGTTTATATTACTTTCTATTTTGTTATTAGTCATTTTGTAAAATTTAATGACTTCTTTGTCAACTAGTTTATTATAATTCTTGGTTTCCATTTTATAGATTATCCTAGACTTATGTGCTTTTATAAATAATTTGAGTTGTTTATCATTTTTGACCTTTTTCAAGATTTTTTTTTGGAAATTATTGTTTAATTTTCTTCTTTCTAAATTATTGATTATTATTATTATTATTATATATATATATATATATATATATATATATATATCTATATATATATATATATATATATATATATAAAATATCTGGCTTCTATTGATTTCAGAGCACACCTATCTGCTAGCCAATCCCTTGTGCAGACATCTGCTCAGGTACCTTTGTGTTTGTTCAACACCCACAGAACCCACTTGTTGTTTATACTGCAAGCTTAGCAGACCTTAGTTACAGTTTCTGGGGGAAAGAGAATAATCTGGCATTGACTGTTTCCGGATATTTACATGTACCCTGTTTCACTCACAAGGTTTGGGTCAAACTCTGGTACAATTTTCAACCACTTTTCAAACATGCCACTTGCTAGGATCACCACCCCAGGCCAATAACATCTGGAAATTAGTTTCTTGACAAATCGGCCATAGTGAAATTCAAAATCAGTGTCTCATGGTCAGAAGCAATCTAACCTCTCATTTATGCATCTCTCTCTCTTTATACATATACACACACATATTATATATATATATGCACACAGACACAAAAACACACACAAGGATAGAGTGTATGGAAATATAAATGTGAACATTGAAGTTAACACTCAGAGGCAACAGATTGTTTCATGTTAGACGCAATCATCAGGCCTGATGATTGCGTCTAACATGAAACACTTTTATATATATATATATATATATATATATATGTATGCAAGGATGTAGAATCAACAGCAATCATGTGCAGATATCTCTTTTTTTCTGAGTCCTATGGCAATGGGGGTGTGGTGATGTGTGAATGTCTAACAAACAGGAAATCTAAAGTCACAACTCAGCACATGGGTGGCCCAAGAATTATAACATTGTCACTTGTTGACTGGACACCAACTTGTTTTGGTGGAGTTTTGGGTGACAGAGTAGGCCTTTTAGAGAATGCACTGCTCACCCCTTTTGGGGAGAGGTCTAGAAAAGGTTCATTCTTTTTACTGGTTATTTTCCTGTGGTTGACAGTTGTTCATTCGTGCAGAGCAAATACAAAACGTTTACACTCTCGAAAATATTTGTGTTGTTGGAATGTAAGAACACTTCTTGATGGTCTCAATTCAAATTGTCCTGAAAGCCATACTTCTCTTGTTGCTAAAGAGTTAGCTTGTTATCAGATCAATATTGCTGCTCATTCTGAAACCTACTTAAGTGAGGAAGACCATCTGGTTGAAAAAGGTGCTGGATACATGTTCTTCTTGAAAGGAAACGCTGAGGGTATAAAGCATGAGGCAAGTGTTGAATTTGCTATCAGATCGGATTTGATAGAGTACCTGGAGCAGCATCAAGGTATTAGTGTCTGTATCATAGTGTTGAGGCTCCCTTTGCCTTGTAAGTGCTTTATAACTGTTGTCTCTATCTATGTGCCCACCCTAACAAATACTGAAGAAACTATGATGGTTTTCTATCAAGATCTCAGAAATGTATTTACAAAAAATCTGAGGGCTGAAAAGATTGTCTCACTTGGTGATTTTAATGCCAGGGTAGGTAAAGATAGTAACACCTGGGATGCAATTGGTAAATATGGACTTGGTAAAATGAACAGCAACGGACTTTGTTGTCTTTAGTCATGTACTAAATTTAAACTTGCAATTGGTAATACATACTTTCAGTACAAATTGCTTCATAAAGTCACTTAGATACATCCTTGTTCAAAACATTGGTCATATTCAGTATCTGTCTATATTTCTGAGATAAGGTATTATGTATACTATTTCCATTATTGTCCTCATCTTTATTGCCATATTTATTACAATGTTTCGGCCGTTGTATGCTCCGGCCTTCTTCAGGTGGTTGGAATGTCGAACTGAACCCTTTATTTTGCTCACTGGGGTAGACTGTTCTAGTTCCATCTGCCGTGTTTAATGGATGTCAGTTATCAGTTATCTCCCGTTAATTCCCCTCTCCAAGTTCTCCACTGCCTTAACTGGGTATTGAACAAAGACCCAAAGAGGGTGAGTTCAATACCCGGTTAAGGCAGTGGAGAACTTGGAGAGGGAAATTAACAGGAAATAACTGATAACTGAGATCCATTAAACATGGCACGTAGAACTAGAACAGTCTACCCCAGTGAGCAAAATAAAGGGTTCAGTTTTACATTCCAACCACCTGAAGAAGGCCGGAGAATACAATGGCCCAATAATGGAAATAATGGTCATATTCATTATGTTATTTGTTGTAAATGTAATCTTCAGAATGTTTGTAATATCAGAGTAATGTGTGGGGGTGATCATATGATAGAGGAAAATTAAAATTACGCATTCAACGAAAAATGAGAGCAAAAGGGGTATCTGTATAAATGTTTCTAAGTTATGTGATCCAAATTCATGTGAAGATTTACAGAATGATTTTGAGAATTCTGTGTTAGATGGTACATGGAATCAATTTAAAGAAACCTTTTTTAATACCAGTGCCCAAATCTTACGTTTGAGGAAACACAAAAAATCAAGACTGGTTTGATGTAGTTGATGCAGCAATTAATGAACTGCTAAAATGGTAAAATGAAGCTCACCAGAGGGTCTCTTAGTGCATCTGACAAAGATAAGTCATCCCTGTTGCAATTTTTAAAAAATGTGAAATCTGTTTTTGCAATGTAATCTTCGTCAAATGAAGAATGAAATGTGGCCAAAACTTTCTGGACAAATTCAAATGTCTTTTGATCAGAAAAATTTGAAATCATCACTCGATAAGAAAGATGTTTGGTCCCAAACCTTCATCTCTGGTGCCTTTCAAATCAAAAGATGGAAATAGTATTTTTAAAAATCTAGAAGATATCATGAAATAGTGGAATGAATATTTTACTGAACTGTTCTACAACCAATCCATTATATCATCAAAAGTGCCTACAGAGGATTCTAGGTATTAAGTGTCAGTCTTTTGTGTTGAACACAGCAATTTTAGAAAGGGCAAATGTATTTAGTATTAAAAAGAGGCTAACACATAACCAGATGCACTGGACTGGTCACATAAAGAAATATGGGGGGAATTGACAAGCTGCAAACATCTTCCACACAAACCAAAAAAAAGTGCTTCAAAGATGTCATTAAAAACAACCTTAAGAATCTTGGGATTAGTACAAACAATTGAAAGAAGGAGGCATGTCTAACTAGCAGAAAATTGTTTCTGATGGTTGTAACAGTTTTGAAGAGAAAAGGGTTGAGCTTGCAAATGTGAAATGAGCCTTAAGGAAAGATGATGCTAATCTGTTGCCTCTAGATTTTCAACATAAATGTAATTTTTGCAGCAGAATTTGCTTGTCCAAAGCCGATTTAATCAGTCACATTAAATACCATTGCTACAATAATATAGACCGCATTTATCAGACTGAACACCTTCCTCCCAGACCAATGGACCCTGTGTCAGTTTTGTGACAAAATTTGCAAATCATCAGCTGGTCTAAAGAGGCACACTAATAAATTTCATCAAGAAAAAATAACCTTCAAAACTCTCATTCATTTGTTATTTACGTAAGAAACCTTGTAATATTGCAGCAGAGTTATAGAGCCACTTGCTTGCACCTGAACATGGCAAT
>OZ010614.1:44301911-44306911 GCA_963932145.1 Acanthosepion lycidas
TAGAAGAAAGGATAAGGGTAGTGGATAATCAAGGCAACTGGGGATGTCGATTGACATTACATTTGAATAGCTGGAGATTATAGCTCTCAGGGAAACTGGAAACAGGTGAGAGGTGCGAGAAATGAAGCTATTAGAGTAGAAGAGATGGCTACATTTAGAAGTTTCGACAGTGAAGGGGTGAGAGCAGGATGCCAGCCTCGTAGGGCGCTTGAATTCATGATGTCTGGGAACCAGCGAATGTGGCTTCTTGGAGCAATTGCCATGAAAATATTTGTAAAACAGAGAGGCGACAGCGCGTCTGTGAGAAAGTGACTAGGGAGCAGCAACTCGGTTCTTAGAAGTGAACAAGATTACTACTTGCAAATATGGTTTGATTAGTGAAGGCTTGTGCAGAACCAACCACACTTTATGGAAGAGACCAATACAAAGAACAGATGCCACAAGGTCTCCAAACAACTCTCCTCAGGTTTTGAATTCAGAGTTGTTCTTCTAGACCAGTTGGAACCCAAATCTACAGAATCCAGTATGTCCTACTATTTTGCCCTCAACTGGGTTGAGAAGAGAACAATTTCACAACAGTATTTGTTCATAAGTGAATGTAATGAACAAAACTGCAATTCTAACTTTTATATTTATATCCTACTATTACAAATGTTATTTTGTGGCTGCTCATGTTTGAGTAGACATCATATTTTTTTTTTAACAGTATCAATTAAGCCTAATTGCCTCTTCATTTCAGAGACTTAATAAAGAAAATGTGATCTCTAACAATAATTCATGTGTGCACCCCCTTTGTAGGAGAGATCGCCATCTGATGCTTTAGACCACTCGTCCATGGAGAGTGTCACACTGTATGAAATGGCCAAAGTGCTCAATGAGCTTTTTAAATATTTTGTATAATTCAGTTATCGTACCTTTCTGCAGTTTTATTTAATTTTATTTTATGTGGGTGTGTCTTTCAGGTATATAATCTATCCAAATCATTTACTTTTCTTTTCTTGATATTTCCATCACTTGTTATTAAATATCCTACATTGTCATAATGAAATTGTTGTATCTATCTATCTATCTATCTATATATATATATGTGTCATAATACCCTTACTTCAAAATTGATAAAATGAATTAATGTATAAGAAATTTATAAGGTAGATCTTGCTCCCTGTCACACACACACACATATATATATATATATATATGTGTGTGTGTATGTGACATACAGGGGTAAAATAAATGAATGCAAGTTTTAAAACCATTATAATGCAAAGTATGCAATTGTGAAAAACAACAACATATATTTTGAAAATAAAAATGGGTATGAAATAGGCTGTATGAAATGACAACAAATTTTCAATTGTTCCTCCATTTTATTGCATAACTGAAGTTGCATGATTGAGAGACTATCTATAAGTTGAGGTGTGCACTTTTCTTCTAAGGAATGTCTCCTTTGAAGTATTATCATGCAGTGTCTTTGTGGTTTCAAACATATCTATTGGATGAGTAATTGTTGGTAGAGCAAAAGAATCCCATTTTGAATTGTTCCTTGTTTTGTAAGCTCTCATTTATAAGGTAGATCTTACTCTCTCTCTCTCTCTCTCTATATATATATATATATATATATATATATATATATATATATATATATATATATATATATATATATATATATATATATATATATATATATATAGCCTTTTTAGCTCTCCTCTCCAGTCTCTTAATTCTGACATGAATTACTTCAAATTTCTCTGGTCACTAAATGCACTATTGACAACAGTTCAACAGTATTTTTTTTTTTCATATTTTACAAAGCCTTTATTGATTTTCCTTGATGTGCATAAATAATGTCAAGATGAATTCATAACTTTTGCCAGTCTTACGATTCTCCATTCTCACAACTGTCCACCTGCCTTATTCCTTTATTTGTGCATCTGACACATGCATACACTGATAATAAAGCCTCCTGCTTGAATAGTCATTTCTGTTACTATACAGATTTGTGTGTCTATATGTGGGATATTTAATAACAAAAGTGATAAAAGTGTAAAGAAAAAGAAAAGTAATAAAACACATTTTAAGAAAGTTTAAATTTAAAATTTCAGCATCCCCTCTCCTTCATACACATGTGTAGTCACATCAATGTAAACATCACTTGAGTTCGATGAACTCCTAACGGATGAAATGCTTCACATGAAAAATTTTTTCTACTTTACCATAGAATTTCCTAAAGTTGTTCTGGTATATAAAAATTTATATATGATTTTTGTATATATAGAAATATTTTTCTGGTTGCCTGACAATCACAGTCATGTAGAACTGAAGTAGTAGTTTGAACTTTGTCTCTTTCTGAGTCGTGAAGAAATGTTGTTATTCTGTCTTAGTAATCTAGACATAGAGCACTCTTTGTTACTGTTTAGATAGGTGTTTGCTGGTTTATCTTCTTTTTCTTGGTTTCTTATCGCAGTTTTTTTTTTTTTTTAGTACCAAGACTTTGGGTAGGTGCATGTTGAGAATTTCTCAGCTAAGAAACTTCACAAATCTGACTGTAAACAGAATTAAAAAAAAAATTTTTATGGCATATGTGTGTGTTTATATACATGGTTGATTTAGTTAACGGTTAACAGATCTGTTTCACGCTTAGCAATTATATTTTAAATGGATGTTTGTTTAGTCTGAATGCTACCAAGATTTAGTTTTTGTTTTTACATTTTTCAAAAGCTCTTTTTAAAGTATTTAAAATATTTATAAATGTATATATATTTCTCTCTCTTTCTCTCTTTTTATCTATCTATATATATATATATATATATATATATATATATATATATATGAAGAAATATACTCTTAAGGTGTGCTATATTTATGGGACAAAGAGCTCATTATCAGAGATAGAGCATGTGTAAATATAAAAGTGAACACTGAAGTCAACACAGAGGTGACAGGCTGTTTCATGCTAGTCGCGATCGTCAGGCCATAAATAGACTCATGGCCTGATGATTTTGTCGAGCATGAAACAGCCTGTCACCTCTAAGTGTTCACTTATATATGGTAAAAATATACTTTTAAGGTATGCTATATTTATTAGTTTAGTTACTACATATCAGGAATAGAGTGTATGTAAATATAAGAGTGCACATTGCCACCTGCACTCAGCCATGTTTATCTGTTACATGCTTAAATGTGGGCATGAAAGTGATTTGGCACTTGGTGTTGATCTCAGTGTCCACTTGCATCTCTCTCTCTCTTCCCCCTTTTCTCTCTCTCTCACTAAAATTTAAAATTATCAATTACAATAGAGAACAGTTTCATTAGCTTCAACCCGGGATTTCTTAGAAATACTGTTATAAAAGTTACAGTATTTCTAAGAAATCCCGGGTTGAAGCTAATGAAACTGTTCTCTATTGTAATTGATAATTTTCATATTATTGTTGAGACACAAAAAAAAGTACTTGGATGAAAACATTATTAACATTCGACAGTTTCTACATGAATTTGATTCAACACATTTACATACAAACTGGAATGTTGTAACAAGAAATTAAACAGACTTTGTTGTTCAATTTCAATGAAATATGCTAATATATTCAATAAAACATAGGAGGGGCTATCTGTTAAGGATTTTGGTAAGTTTCTCCTTGTCTTGGAGAAAAGTGGTGCTTTGAATTTAGCTGGAAATTTGTGAAGGAACTTGCTGAATTTGTTAAAATGTGATTACTTTTGACTGACCAAGTCCATTGTCAGTAACTTTCAAGGAAAGAAGGTACAAAGTTAATGGAAAGTGCATTGTTTAAGTTGTGAATGATTTGAAGCTTTAAACGAACACGTGCTCCACTTGACAAAAGACTGATTGAAGTTACTCGACACAAGGAGAAAATCTCCAAGACACATAACAGGTATTCTCTGGTCACTGTAGTAAATAAACTGAAGGGTTGTTGCCTAAAATATGCTAATTTAATTTACTAAATTGTTATATAGCAATAAAGTATCACTGCCGACACTTGAGTTTGAACATAGATTGCCAGTGAGAAAGCACAGGCGATCCCATTATTGAATTAAGTAGACAACGTGAACATAGAGGAAACGCATATGTAGGAAGTCGCATGAGGTCTAATTGATTGCATTTCTACTCTATACTATATGAATCGTCATTTCTAGTCTATCCTCTATTACTATTCAGATCTGCATTTCTAGTCTGTCCTCTGTTACTGTCGGGACTGCTATTCTCTACTCTATTCACTATACTATTTCTCTATTTGGATCACTATACAGATTACTATTTGAGTGAGTATTATCAAGCAAATACTATTAGTGCAAGATTATTCAAAGGCATCTGACGCCAGTATTGTTTGACAGCATGCTATAGTTGTATCTGCGATTACAAAGTCTCTATTACAACGAGTATTCATTGACATCCCAAAAGTGGTAATGAGTGTTCATTGACATCACAAAATAAATTTTGTAAATATTCAACATTTAAAATATATATTCAGACCCTAACAATGGATTAAATAGTAGGACAGACTGGATACTATAGCCTTGGTTGTCAACCAGTCTACTGCAGAAAATAATGGCAACTTATTGTGGGAATTCTTTTGTCAAGTAAGACATGAATTGAAAAGATAACTTGCCCAAGCCTGTATCATGGATTGCACTTAAGGAAGGAATTTAAAAATATGTAGATATTTGTAAGACTTTATTCTTGTTATTGCTAGAGTTAAAATATGGTTTCATGGTAATATTAGCTGTTTCCTTATCAGGAAAAAATTGGCATTTGTTTACCAAACAGCAAATGCTGCTTTTAGTGGAAATTTGTAAAATCCTTCTATTAAAAACAATTTCTCAGTACCACAACTCAGAAAGAGACAAAGATCTATATATGTTAAATTTGTACTGATAATGATCTATAACTAAATGTAAATAGAAAAACCTGCCAATAAAAATTCTTATGAACTTCTGTTTGCACAGCAGCAACAGAATAAAATCTGAAATAATTATCGGCT
>OZ010614.1:44321911-44336911 GCA_963932145.1 Acanthosepion lycidas
TGATCTATAACTAAATGTCAATAGAAAAACCTGCCAATAAAAATTCTTATAAACTTCTGTTTTGCACAACAACAACGGAATAAAATCTGAAATAATTATCGGCTTCTATTTGAGAGCACTTAGAATTTGAAGCCTCCAATATTTACATGATGAAGAAAATACATTAAGATTATTTCATGCATAATGTGAGGAAGAAAGCTTACAAAATCCATAAAAAAAAAAAAAAGAAAAGAAAATGCTACAAATAACCTTGATAAATATAGGCACATAATACCAGCTACCAATACAATAACAATTACATTTGAAAAGAACTTAAAATAAAATTTGGTACAACTACTTCAGAAACAATCTACTATGTGTCATGTCCCTTCAGGATGTTGGCGATCATGGCTCTCCACAATTTCTTGTCTTTTGTAGTTCTTAATAAATTTTGTCTTTTAGTTATCACTTGTTCCATCATCCATTTACTCAGGCTCACTAGGTAGGTTGTACGTTGTTTTCGTCTGTGCTTCTTGCCTTCAGTATATCCTGGGAGTATCAAATTTTCCAAGCCCTCTTTCTTCATTATGTGTTCAAGAAATTTCAACTGCCTCTTTCTGATGCTATGTATAAGTGTCCATTATGTTTCCATTTTCTTTAAAACACTGTTGTTGTTCACAAGTTCTGCCTGTGGTATTCTCATCATCCTACTGTAGTGTCATAAGAGATTTAATTAACACAAAAAACAATAACTACAGTAAACCTGAAAAAGCAAATTAGAAAATATGCTGCAAAAATACTCCAAGAGCATTGAAATGTAAAGAGGAAAGCTCCAAGAGCCTTGAAATGTGAAAAGGAAAGCTTACAAAATTGAAAAAGAAAACAGTATAAATGAAACTTGGTGCATAATAGTATCTGGTTGGAAGGAAAGTCTTTGTAGTTTGTAGAAAATTAAATTAATTCAAAAACGGCAAGAACTTTATTTCTAATTAGACACCCACTCGATAATGTCTACAACTGAGAAGAATTTTTTCTTAATACAAAAGTAGTCACATCTACTGATAAAATAAAAAAAATAAAAAAGTTTAATTAATACAAAATAAGAACATTAAACCTGAAGCAGGTATTAAAAAAAATAGCAAAAATATATTTCAAGAATATCTTGAAATTTAAATAAAAGATTCTCCTCCTATGTGTGATATCCATTCTGAACATGGGTGATCATGGCTCTCCACCACATCCGATCACTCATGGCCTTTAGCAGCATTTCTCCCTTTGCCTCCCTACTATTCCTGCATCCATTCACACAAGCTCATCAGGTAGGTTGCCCACTGCCTTCTAATTCTCTTCCCCTTGATATGCCCTGTGAGGGTTAAGTTTTCCAAGTCTTCTTTCCTCATTATGTGTCTAAGAAATTTCAGCCCGCTCTTTCTGATTCTAGGTGTTTTTTTTTATCATTTTCTTTAAGACTTCCATGGTACTCCATCCATGGAATTCTCAGTATCCTTCTGTAGATGCACATTTTTGTTGCCTCTGGTTTCCTCTTCATCTATTGTGAGATTGTCCAGTATTCACTGCCACAGAAGAGGATTGATATCACATAGCAATTCAGCATTTTTTTTGTATGTTTCTAAAGAAATTTTCATCTTTCTTAGTACATTTTTTAGCTTTTGGAAGACATCTTTCATTGATCCAGTGCATATTTGGATTTCAAGGTCACATTTTTCATCCTTTGATAAAACACTTAACAGGAGATTTAGGCTTCTATACTTGTTTGATATTGACATCTCAAATTCGTAGTTTGTGTCGTGGGCTTTTTCTTTTGCTGACAACCATACTTTTTGTCTTCTTACAGTTGATGGCCAGTCTTTTTTTTTTTTTTTTTTCATGTTTTCCTTTGTCAAGAATGAAGACTGAAACTTGGAAGATAAGTTAATCCAAGCTTTATTTGTCAAAATACAAGCAGGGTTCACATTATGTGTGCTCCTGGTATTCATTGAATTTGGCTGGTTGTCGTAATCTGGAGAATGGGCCATAAACGAATATGGTGTTGTAAAGGAGTGTCGCAGTCCATCCCTTATTTACAACATCTTTTACAACCTTCGTCTGGGAGTTCCTTTAGTTCTCTTTCAGTGTCTGTCATCAACACAGTATCATCTGTGTATCATATTGTTATAATGCCCCCCTCTGACTCCCAATAATCAGTCCTGGTAGGTTTTCCGGCTTCCTTGAACAGATCTAGAGAGAAGACAGACAATACACTCAAAGCATTGGTTATTCATCATAATAGCTCTGATCATAATTTTGCATTCAAGAATGCAGTTTTAATAAGAGAAAGTAATTTATTAAGTTGGAAATGTATTGAAAGTGCACTAATTTAACAGTATATTACCCTCCCTCACAAAATTAATACTAATGGAATCTATTGCTAGGTAAGCTGCTAAGAAAGTTGGTTCACTGTGATGTGTGAGACAATTTTTCTCTCCAAAATCTATCTTGTATATCTGTAAGTCTATCCATGCGTCGTATATTGCTGTCACATATAGTTCAGTGCTCCTGCTATTTATCTTGAGCTCCTTGATAAAATCCTAAGAAGAATCAGCAATATTATCAGTCCTGAGCTGGCGGCTTGGCTTGAGTTACTTTTCCTCTTCCTGCTTGTTAGTAATGTTTCTGTTCGTAAGACTTCCTCCCCCAACTCTTTGTGTCTTAGTGACTTTTCTGCCTTGCATCAGGTGAAACAGATTTAAAGAAAATACGTGGTAGAATTAAAAATAATAATGATAAAAATAAAAGTGAGATAGATAAATTTAATATCAATAGACATAGTACATCCAAATATAAATTTAAAGCTGAGCATGTGTGTAAACATAGTTGTATTTCTCTATCAATTGCACCACCTATGATTTTATAGATATATATATATATATAAATATACACACACACACACACCCCTTGATGAATGGATGGAGTGATTCCTGGAAGGTCCATCTGTGTTGTGGAGTTATTTCGCAGTGGAGGATTGTATTTATACTGAATTGGTCCTAAAATAGGTCCGACGTACAAAACGTTAAGAACTTGATATAATAGATATAACGCAGAGTAATCTAGTTGTGATCACTGATACTTCAGTATTTGACTGTCATCCGACATCGACTGACTGACCGACCCACTCATTACTCTTACTACTTATTATAGGTGGGAGAGTCTATTAAGTATAGAATAGGTGTGTTCCACTATAACACTATGAAACTCTGGAGTCAGGATGCTGAAGATAACATCAATCAGCTAAGGAACAAACCATTTATATCTATTAATTCTATCTATCTATCACCCTTATTAATCTGAGGAAGTTCCTTCTTGGAATGAAGCATGTCAATCGGAAAAAGAAAAACGTCAGTCATCATCACGCCCTGTGGAATGAAGTGAATATATTAGGCAAGGAAGAACACTAGCGAGTTAGACATCTGAAAGAATCAGTTTATATACTAGGCTATGAGGAGCTCTTTAGCAGGCCTAGCATAGAAATAAATATGATATGGGAGCTGCTAATAAAGAAAGACAAATGATAATGGGTCTTGAACAACAACAACAGCAGCAGCTCTAACAAAAGTGAAAAGGCTTCAGCAAGTGCAGACAAGCAGCAGCACTAATCAGCAGTCAGGTTAGGTTTAAAGCTCCAAGTGTTGGTTTGTGAATTTGGTGACATATTGTGAGTTCAATCTCTAGATCAGTCAGTGTCTACTTGACTTGGTGGAAATGGGGTGAGCAATAACTGTGTATCATTAAGATATCTCTAGACATGGGCATTTGAATGAGAACAGTCTACCCCTATAGATTAAATAAAGGGTTTGGAATCTCTCGTAGGTTACTCAGATCAGCAGACCCCTGGTGAAAGCCAGAGGGCACAACAAAAAAAATGCGATAACAAGTACAAAAATGAGGAAAATAGTCTGAACATAAATAATGATAACTCCTCATCCCAGAAATTAAGATAGAGAAAAGTCACTGAGAAGTTTTTCCATCTTGTTATTTACTGACACACATACATTTTTATATCTATGTATTTGTTATAGATTCAGATAAATATCTTTCTGTGGGGCTTGACCATAATCTCCGAATCAATTCAATTGTTCATTGTTGGAGGATGTAATTGGCTTCATTGTTTCTGTATTAACTCGAAGGAATTTGTGATGAAGGGACAAATGTCTTTAATTTTGAAAAGGTAGTGTCCATTTCCTTGGATATTTTCAATTGCACAATTTATTCTGCATGAACACTTACGAACATTTAACAACCGTAGACACATGGCATGCATAGTGAAAATGACCATTGGGCAGTTAGCATCTTGAGTCGGTTTGCTTTTGGCTCAAAGCTAAATCTGATAGCAAACAACCTTGTAGTAATCTGTCCTCTTTAGGATCACCATATGTTTCTCTCTTCATTTCTATCTTAATCGATTATAAATAAAATTTAGCCGAGATACTTTTGTCATGTTTATTAGATTGATGGTAATGTACACAGTGTTTTGCACTTTTTCTGGAAATCTTAGAAGTGTCTTTGTAGCTTAACCATCTCTCTTATTTCTTGTGGAAGCACTAATTAAAGTATCAAATCTGCTTGAAACAAAAAAAACAATTTTTTTTTTTTTTTTTTTTTTCAGGGAATAATTTTTGTAGACTGTCTCCAAGCTGTGACATTTGCCAGAAATTAACAATATTAATGTTAACTGTGTACAACTAATGTTGGCTTTTTTCCCTATTTTTAAGAGTACACAGTTATCAATGAAGTAAGCCTGGTTTCAAACTAAAATCAAAGTAGAGATAATGCAGGGATCAGTGTGATACTTTATTTATATTATGAACAGTGTGATACTTTATTTATATTATGAACAGTGTGATACTTTATTTATATTATGAACAGTGTGATACTTTATTTATATTATGAACAGTGTGATACTTTATTTATATTATGAACAGTGTGATACTTTATTTATATTATGAACAGTGTGATACTTTATTTATATTATGAACAGTGTGATACTTTATTTATATTATGATTTATTTATATCATGAACAGTGTGATACTTTATTGATATTGTGAACAGTGTGATTATTTATATTATGAACAGTTCATAATATCAACAAAGTATCACACTGTTCATAATATCAACAAAGTATCACACTGTTCATAATATCAACAAAGTATCACACTGTTCATAATATCAACAAAGTATCACACTGTTCATAATATCAACAAAGTATCACACTGTTCATAATACTTTATTGATATTATGAACAGTGTGATACTTTATTGATATTATGAACAGTACTTCTATAAGAAACTGTTAGCATAGAACTTATGGTTACATCTAGCCATTTCAGCTGTAAAATGATGAGACCTTGCCTCCTAGAGCTTTCCTCTATGGTGTATAGTCTCCATGAATTTAAGAGCAGTACAAGACTGGTGACAAAATCAAAAATTAAAAGATTAGAAAAATAGATTCCATGTGAACAGAAAGGAATATTGGTCAATATTAAAACATTTCTTTCTCAAGATAAAAGTGTCATTTTAAGCAAGATAGTGTTGATGAAAAAAAAATAATCCAAGAATACAAAGTTAATAAAATTGTGTCTAGATCCAGAGCAGCCTTGAACATTGCTACGTCCATGAAATCTTTTGGCAGAGATATGAATTTTTCACTGTATTTGGATTGCTGTAACATGGATAAACTGTTACTGCACAAATGCTACACTGAGCAATTGGCTTGTTTGAAGGATGCATTGGAAAAGAAAGGACACTTTCTTGACTAAATAATGATATTCTCACTATATATATTGATAAAATATTTTGTCAATGAAATAACAAAAAAATTTAACATCGAGCAAATACATACTGTTTGGGCATTGAAATAAATGCTGGACTGTGTCTGTCCTTTTACACTTCAAGAGATCTTCAAACCATATTCAAAGATGGCTCACAGCATTGATCACTATTTGTCTTTTAAAATAGCTAATTTTAAACTTTTTATGCTATATATTTGTAGTTGTCATTTTATTCTCACCTACTTTTTATTTTCCTTTTTTCTTTATATATATAACATTTATTTCATCGCATAAAAGTTAGGAGTCTGAAAAAGATCCTACTTGGAACAAATGTGTCACTAATAAATTTTCCCTGTTGTCATTTCTTTGCCAACTATTATTTTAGTAGATTTATTTTCTATCATCTTTGTGTGTGTGTGTGTGTGTGTGTGTATATATATATATATATATATATATATATATATATTTGCCAACATGTTTTCATCGAGATATGTTTTTTTGAATAATTTAGACAAGTTTTGTCTACTTATTTTCCCTTGGATCCTTTCATATTCATGGACAAGCTTTTTGGCATCATTATTAAAAGAGAGAAAATTACTATGTTGATACATGTTATTTATTCCAAGTACTTTTGACATTAGCACAATGTCATCATCAAGGTGATGTTCTTTTCAAGACAAATATAGTAGTTTTAGTCATTTTTAAAGACAAAATTGCTTTGTTTATCTGAAAGTTAAAATTTTTACTGGTGAAGTGAAGAACACAGAGTTTAGTACCATTAGCTAAGTAATGCTTCTGGAGAAGTAACTAATTCATGTGGTGTTAAGATATTTTTTTTAAACAAAAATATGTATTATAGCTTCAAGAATTTTTAGTTTATGTTTATTATTTTCATGAAAAAGTATAGATGTATTTTCAACAAGAATTTTTCTGAATTGCGAATGTGGGGAGGTATGTTGATGCAAATGTTTAGAAATGTTGGATCTATCATTCAAATGAAAACTCAGCTGCTGAGACAACATGGTCGTAGTGTGGCCAACATAAATGTTATTTTTTTCAGTTAGAGATAAAACCTCTCAGAGGACGTTTAAATTTATATACAATGTTGGTCTTTGGCAGCATGTCAGTTGGTGGGGAAGAGTAATTATGAATAATTGCAAATACTGTAGTATATAATTAATTTTATTTTTTTTACTAGGGTCTCTGGTGGATATGTTAGTATTTATTAATTTTTTTAGGATATTTTCATCTTGTTTATAATTAGAATGTATTTGATTGCAATATAAAAGATCAATATGTTTGGGGTTAGTTGAAGATGTATCATATTCTATTTGCTTTGTATTAAAATTTCTGATAGAACAACTTATTTGTTCATCAAAGGTATAATTAGGGAAGTTAATATTAATAAGAATTTGTTTTATATTTTTCAGTTCACTGTAAAAAAGCTGTTTAGTGGATGAATTAATTTTTGTATGGTTCATTAGGTTTTATATAATTGCTATTTTATAGTAATTTGGGCATTCACAGTTAAGGGAGTATAAATTTATGCTGGTTGTTTTTTTTATGTGGCAAGATAGTGAATTTATTGTTATTAGTGTTTATCAATATATCTAGAAAAGGAATATATTTGCTATTATTAAGTTTGTATGCAAATTTAAGGACATAATTATTTAGTTGATATTCAATGAAACATGTTTCGATCTCTCTTTCTCTCACTACATATATATATATATATATATATATATATATATAAAAACACACATGTAAAATTTCAGATAGAATATATCTGTAAAAGAAGAATATAAATAAACTTTTGTCTTGCGTATATATATATATATATATATATATATATATATATATATATATATATATATATATATATATATATATATAGTGTGTGTGTTAAATAGCTTCACCAAGCCATAATTGACCAAGTGTAGTGAGTACAGCTACACCTATGAAGACATGGTGAATAATGGAGGGGTTCCTCCATCAGGAGTGAGAAGTATTTTGATATGGATCTTTAATATGCTAGTGCTATTTTTGCTTAGCCTGCTAATAGGATGATTTGAGCAAAGAATATAGGCTAGTTCAACTGTCTTAAATCTCCAAGGCAGGGCCTTGTCTTTTATTTTAGACATTTTACAGAGGTTGGTTTTTATTTCCTCATCTTCTACACATGATCAACTATACATGATTTTGAAATTGTCACACAGATTACAGCTATCTAACTCTGTGCAGATACATGAGTAAAGTGATGAAAACATGATTGAGAGCTGTATATACAACATTACATGCAGTTGTGGCAGTGAAGACAAGGATGAGATCAGTTGCTGGCAAAAAATAAGTGCATTAATATAAAAAGCTGAGTCATTTTCAAATGTTCACAGATAGTGCTGATATGGTTTTCTTTATGCATTTCTCTGGCAAAACTCATTAGCAAAGATTATATTATAGATATTATGGCTGAAAACTACCAAAAACCTTTCCATACATTTCAAATAACTGATAATCAATTTTTACTTATTTTTTTAAAAATCATTTCACCCCAAGCAAGACAATAAAGCTACTAAGCCACTAGGTGTTACTGAGAATGAAAGAATCGAAGAAAAAAAAATCATTATTAAGGAAAGAAGACAAATAAGTACAGGTTTCAAGGAGACAGAAGATAATGATTGACACTGCATTTAAATTTTGGAAGATCAAAATTGACTGGAAAGCAGGAAGGTGGGAGAAATTTCCACAAGCAAGAAGTGGAAGAGACGAAACTGTTAGCATAGAACTTATGGTTGCATCTGTCCATTTCAACTGTAAAATGATGTGACCGAGCTGCCAGTCTTGAACTGCGGTTAAATCTGTAAAGTTGAGATACCAAAAAGGAAATGCCCCATCCAAACAAGATTTGTCATTTTTAAACGTGGCACCAGAGGGAAGATTCAAGTGTATAGTTTCTGAAATAAGAGAAACAAAAACAAGCAAGCAAAGGGAAATGATTCTGAATGAATGAATATCCAAAAGTTAAATCCAATATGTTTTTGAAGAAAATTTCAAATTTTAATGGAAGCAGCTGCAACAAAACGACAATTCTTTATGCTGTCAGCAGTTGTGAAAGTATTGCAGATTTCTCATCCGCCCTTTACTCAAATATAGATTTATGTGTAAGATATTTTTTTTTTTTTTTTGCCTTTATACTTACCTGAATTATTTTTTTTCATCTGATTCATATTTCACATGATTCATTCTCCAATTTATTTCAGGTAAATTTTGCCAGCTGCAATTTTGTTGGTCGAGATCTAACTGCTATACACAAGGTGATGAGAACTGTCATCAAATTTTTGCCATCATTAGGAGCTTAACTGTAGGCACCATATAACCTTTAGTCTCCTATTACTGTTGTTTTGTGGATTAAGATTTGCCACAAGAAACTTGTTCTGGGGCGATTTTATTGTAGTTTTTGTGAGTGAAGTTTTAGTTTCATTATTCCACTTCAACTACAGCATGGATAAAAAAAATAATCCTATTCCAATGTAAGGCTCAAGAGCTAGTCAAAGTAGAGAGAGTTACTCAATGATGTGTGTGTGATATGAACATAAGAAGTAGGAAGTGAAGATTATAAGGATATGGCAGATAGACTTGAAAATGTTAAGAATATAGTATTTTGTTAAGTATCAGGTGTCTGTTCCCCAAAACAGTTGTTCTTGGGGATAAGATTCAGGAGTGGAATGTCCTTCTTACCAGATGAATACATAAGGAACAGGATGATTCAAGCCTGTGGATGTAGCAAGGAGGGTCTTGGCTGTAAAGGTCTGAATTGGTGGCAATGAAGAATGGAGTGTGTTAGAACATTATGGTGTTTTGGAGTTTATGATCAGTGAAAGAAGTTTTACAATTCTAATCTGTCAGGGTTTTTTATTTATTTTTTTACAAAAATAAGTAATATCTTAATTTATTAAATATAATGTCTGGTTGTTCATATCTGAGTATGCCTGTCTACTTGGGTGGTTAACTAATCCCTGTTGCAGACGCCTGCCCAGGCACATTTGTATTTGATCAACATCCACACAACCCACCTGTGGTTCATAGTGCATGTTGAGCAGACCATAGGTAGAGTTTCTGGAAGTATGCACATCTTCTGGCATGATTAACAGTTTGAACAAGAACAGTATACTTAAATACTCGGTCACGATGACTTGTGACTTTGTGCTGGCACAAACATCAGCAAACAGTTCCGTCTACCGAATTTAAATCACAAGGCTTGGTTCAATTTGTGGGATGGTTATCAGGCACTTTTCAATGGTACCACACAATGGGATTGACCATAGTGAGATTTAACCCCAAGCTTCATGGAAAGCAAATGTTGGACATTATTTAATATATTTGAAAGAAAGAAAAATACATTTTTAATTGTCATTAAATAAGTAGGTAATATTTTAGTAAATGTAATATTGGTGATAGAATTGTATTTACTTTATAGTAATTTTTTATACTGCTCGTAGGTTTACCTATTGCCCGGTTCATACTCCTCCCTAGCCTGTTAAACAGGAGTAGAAGTTTATACCTTGAATTGTGTTTAGGATTTGGTTTCTGGTTCGTTCTAAAATCTATTCCAGCTCTATACTCCTGACGCTTGTCCTTTCTTATGCTAATATAATTTTACATAGTAACCATCTATATTGAGTGGCTCTTTGGCCTTGTATTGGGTGGATGTTAGTAAAATAAAAACAAAAAACTTGAAGGGCCACCCATGGTAGAGAGTTACTGAGCAAGATTGTTGTAAAATGGGGGCAAGATGTGATTAATAAGTGCACATTATAAAGGACGTTTAGGGTATTGGTTGACTCTGGACTTGAAGAGAGCAAAATTGTAGTCATCAAGAATGCATCCTTTTCTGAAGTTTGTTGCACAATATAACAGTTCTGGGGAGGAAGTAGCTGTCTGAGTAGAACATGTTCTTTATAAAAGGTAATGGGGATGATTTTCCATCATGGACATAGCTTGATGGGTCCTAACCATGAAGGTCTAAACTGGTGGAACTAAGGAAATTTACTCATCTGAACATGTTGGCAACAGATATTATGCTTATTTAATTATTCTAAATTAAATAGAATTCTGTCACCAACATTTAGTTCATGAAAATATTATTTCATTACAACAAATTAAATATGACTTGTCTTATGACTTAGTAAAAATGTTAATATAAAAAAAAAACCCAAAATTATTAAAGTAATAATTTAAAGGAAATTTATTTGTCTTTTTCTTTTCTACCTACAAGCTGGAATTATAACTATTTTCAGTTGGCTGTTTTAACTACAACCTGTATTAATTACAACCTAATTTAGAGTTTTCTTTCGATGGTATTCTCTGGCTCTTCTTTTGAAACCCGATGTTCAAAGGTAAATAAAATTGCTGCAGTTTATTAGTACACAGAATTTTAATAAAGTATTCTAAAATATGATTGTAAGATTAATTCTCAAGATAGATTAATTTTCTAGAATATTTGAAAGCAAGTTCTGCTAAAGATTCTTCAAGAACAAATTCTTAAAGACAAAAATTGATAAAATATTATTTAATTAAAAATCATATTGAGAGGAGCATTATATCCATTCAATTAAATTAAAATTACTTTAAAAATACCTTTTATGGTGTGTAGGTTAGTAAGAATGGACTTCTTGTTAGATTTCACCATTCGTACTGAATTTAAAAAAAAAATAATTGAATTAATGAAAATGAATTACATTGTAGATCCGCTATATAGAAGAGAAAACCTTAAGCAGGTACACATTGCCTGGAAAACGATAAAATATAATTCAATGTAAATTCCATTTGGCTGATTTAGAATGTAACATTAATACTTTTGCATATATTATTTATTCTGCTTGCAAACAATAACAGATTCAACAAAATATGTTTTAAAACATATTTTAGTTCTTAAACAAGGTAGTGTATACTAAAAACGAATACCCACCCACCAAATGTATTATCAAGACAAGTGAAGTGTATTCATTTGGTTATTATTCTCACTCCGCATCAGACTTTAATTCTATGATTTGTTTGAACTGTTGATTTCATTGTTGTGTTTCTTTTTTATTTTGTTTGTTGCTTTTATCAATGCTTAGATCTATAATACACTTGTACAATAGAGCCAAGTGGACATTTTTGAGCTCCTTCAATGATTTTTAGCTCAGTTATGGAACTATGTTAATGTTATTTGTGCACAAGAAGTAGATGAAAAAAAAACAAAAAAACTTTAACATGTCTAATTAAAAAAATAGGAGTTCACGTCAAGAAACCCTGATATGCAGAGAAGAACCAAGAATCCTAAAATTTTGAATTGAACCAATTTAGATTTCTTTTGAGGGGATTTTCAGTGCCAAAACTGGATTCAGCACACCGAGAAACATCAGAATAGACATCTAGATATAATTTGAAATAACTTGGGTACTAAGTTGACCTGCCACTATGGAAATGGATTGGTCTGACTGATATATCAATGATTAATTTACCTTGTGTCATCTCTGGTGGGTAGGGGCACAAAGTTTTTTTATGGCTTTCAACAACTGGCATTTTAAAAGCATATATTCATATAATATATCAGTCAGTTATGTGCCATGCATGATACACGCTTAAGTGATCATGTATCTTTTGAAAGATGACTGACGAGGCAGATTTTTTGCTACAGTAGGTTGCCATTTCTTTTTGTGATAGACCAATTGTCATTCAAGGCTATAGACCCCAGTGTGTCCTGTTATTTTGTGGGGGGAGAAGAAGAGGATTCATACCTTTCCGAAGGGTTTTAGCACGTAAGTGAATGTAATGGATTTGATTGGAATTGGAACCTGGCTCTTCAATTCCTGAATCCGAGCTGCTATCCATTACTCCGTGTCTCCTCTCACATAATATATACAAATATATTAAACAACGTGCACTGATAAGAAAGCAATTACATCCTGTAAAGTAGTGGACTGATAAATAAAGCAAAAAAGAAATAATAAAAAAAGCAACACAGTTATCCCTATTCAGAGTTCAATCAAGGAAAAAATACGTAAATATGTGCATGACGACTAAAAAAGAAAGTAAGAGGAAGGGAAAAGAAACAGTAGTATAAATCACAGACAGATTACATTTAGAAGTGATAACTCTTTCAGCTTACAAAGGGAAGGTTGCTTAGACTTCATATAGAGGGACTCAGGCATATTCAAATGGTAATTCAGGCTTACAGCCACATCATGTTGAACTCCTAGTTCCTATACAATCACCAGAGTTAAGCAATATTGAATCTAGTCAATACCTAAATAGGTGACCATCTGGTAGTATCAGTTGCTGTAAGCTTGGATGTCTGTGTTGTAATGGATAATAGCTTGGATTTGTTAATCAGAGTACCAAATTCCAATTCCAGTTGGGTTCATTACATTCACTCAGATGCAAATACCCTTCAGATAAATAATGAATCAACATCTCCCCCACCCTCAGCTATCAATAAGCCATCATTATCTTCCCCCCAGAAATAATAAATAAATGAATGCAAAGCAGAAGTATTAACGAATGTATACAGATTTATGTATGCAAAGCAGAAGTATTAAAGATGTATACAGATTTATATATATACATAGCAGATGTATTAAAAAATGTATACAGATTTATGTATGGAAAGCAGAAGTATTAAAAAATGTATACAGCTTCATGTATGCAAAGCAGAAGTATTAAAAAATATATACAGATTAATGTATGCAACGCAGAAGTATTAAAAAATATATACAGATTAATGTATGCAAAGCAGAAGTATTAAAAAATATATACAGATTAATGTATGCAAAGCAGAAGTATTAAAAAATGTATACAGATTAATGTATGCAAAGCAGAAGTATTAAAAAATGTATACAGCTTCATGTATGCAAAGCAGAAGTATTAAAAAATATATACAGATTAATGTATGCAAAGCAGAAGTATTAAAAAATATATACAGATTAATGTATGCAAAGCAGAAGTATTAAAAAATATATACAGATTAATGTATGCAAAGCAGAAGTATTAAAAAATATATACAGATTTATGTATGCAAAACAGAAGTATTAAAAAATATATACAGATTAATGTATGCAAAGCAGAAGTATTAAAAAATATATACAGATTTATGTATGTAAAGCAGAAGTATTAACAAACATATTCCTAAATTTGAATATTCAAATTTAGGAATACGTTTTCACAGCATCGCCTACTGGTGACAACGTGACCATGTTTAAAACGGAATGCTGATCGGGTAAAACTTTCAGTTACCTTTTTGTATAAGTCTTCTTCTTGTGTCCATCGTCTTTGTCATGTTAAATTTGATAATGTTAATTATATTTTATATTGAATATGTCCTGAAGATGGTTTATTGACCGAAATGTCCAACCTCAACATATTAACATTAAAACAGCATTATTGCATATAAGGATTTTTGTTTGTTTTTTCCGTATATTTTTTCTTCATACAGATTTATGTATGCAAAGCGGAAGTATTAACAGATGTATACAGATTTATGTATGTAAAGCAGAAGTATTAACAAATGTATACAGATTTATGTATGCAAAGCAGAAGTATTAAAGATGTATACAGATTTATATATATATATATATATATATATATATACATACCAGAAGTATTAACAAATGTATACAGATTTATGTATGCAAAGCAGAAGTATTAAAGATGTATACAGATTTATATATATATATATATATACATACCAGAAGTATTAACAAATGTATACAGATTTATGTATGGAAAGCAAAAGTATTACAAATGTATGGCAGTTTTAGTACTACCCTTTATGCATCTAAGCTGGAAAATGCCGATCAATTCTCTCCTGCACTGTTTGATGAGTTTTTTCAATATATTCAGCATTGCACTGACATTTAAAATCATAAATCATGAAATTAAGATGATGGTTTAGGTGGTGGGGACAGAACATCTGTACAAATGATAATTATAATATGAGCCATTTCCTTATAAGGAAACATTCAGCATTCATTGGCCAAGAAGTTGGTTGAAATTTATAAAATCTTTTTCTTAAAGCATATTCTCAGGAAAGTAGGTTTCTCAAGTCCAGTAGCTGTTATCATTTTTCCCATTTCATTTGAAATCATGTAGAATGTCAACATCTTGATGATGATGATGTTATTTTCTCTTTGAGTTATGCGCTATCCATTATAGTTGT
>OZ010614.1:44341911-44354411 GCA_963932145.1 Acanthosepion lycidas
ATGTTGAGAGTGTATCTGGAACCCCAGCAGCATAAAAAACTACTAGAGCTGTTAAAGTGTGGATGAACTCCTCAAAGCCAATGGACATTCACTCCAACTTATAGGTTAAATAACCTCACCAATCCTTAATTGCCCAAGCATGATGAGTAAAACTACACCCCCGAAGACATAGTCAACCAGAGCGGGGTTCCTCCAGCAGAAGGCTCTGGCTTTGAATTTGGATGGACAGTCATGCAAATGAACATCTGGGAGAGTATGGCTAAGTGACCTTTTTTTATTCTTTGTTAGTAATCTGCCTGCTGGTATTTTAGGTGAGCCTATTTTACTCCCTTTTCAGGCATTAGATCATATTAATATTTACATTATCAGTTAGTAAAAACCAATGACAAAAAAAACTGACTTTCAGTGTGGCAAGACATGTTTCCTTTCAGACATGAAGCATTAAGTACTTCAGAGGCACACACCGAAGATTGTATTGAACTGTTCATAACTTCATCTTCATTTCTCTCTTTATCCTTCTGCAACATATCTTGTTAATACATTTATTAATTGTTGTTTTTTTGAATTCCATATTTCATGTAAACTTTATTTTTTACCCGGACTCACATGAGTCTGACAAATATTGTTTGCAGGACAACTGTTCCAGGAGGTACATGATAATATTTCCATTCCTGTTACCCGGATGAATATATTCCTGATGAAAGGTGGATGGTGCCCTAGCCTGGAACATTGTGATAGCAATACAGCTCATCTGTATACTTAGAAAATCTGATAAAGAAATTCAAAAAAGTGAATTGAGTTAGGAATGTTTTGCTTTCCAGTGTATGACAGTAAAGCAGCTTTTTGGCACATTGACTCATAAAAATCAGTTATATATTCAATGTCTTTCAAAGTGCTGAACTGTAATAACTTAGCTGGACTGACTTTGGAATTGGTGAAATAAGCAAGATTTAAGGAGGACCAATTCTATCATATTTGACAAAACTCTGTTCTCTCACAACAGCATGGTTCCACTTATTCAACACAGAAATGGATGAGAATAGCCGAGGCTAGTAAGTAGAGGGTTATAAGTATAAAATAAAGAATTCTAAATCAGAAAACTGTCATCATTGGAGTGACATAATTGATTTAAGAGTGAATTTTTTTTTCTTCAAAAAGCTGGTAAGTGGAAAATTAAAAGTGTCCAATTTGTTGTCTATAATTTGGGTAATTTTACTCTGAAAGACTCTAATAGCCATCCTGATGCTTGCTTACTCTAACTTATTAGATTACCTTTCAGTAAAATATATGGCTGTGATGTTTATTAAATGATATTACGAAAGACTGATGATTTGCAGACAAGGAAAATGGGGAGAACCAGAGTTTATAAATGCTAGACTTGTTGAATGTTATTTGGAAGGACAGCTTGATGAAGAGATTTATGAAATTTTACAGCAGGGAGGTCTCTTGCTTTCTTGATAAGCAACGGTGTGGTATTGAGTGTTGAATGACACTAATAGGATTATGAGTCTTGCGCCAGGATGCTTAATACATAGAAACAAATAGAAACACAAAGTGAAAGATTAGTCATTGTTATGTGCAGAAATAGTTGACATAGCCTTTAGCCAGATGTAAAAAGATGGAGGAACGAAAAGAATATATTTGAAATATGAATTTTTCAGGGATTGAGGAAAAAAAGAAAAATTGTAGATGCAAAAAGTTGATGAAAAAAAAAAACAAACACCACAAAATAAGCACATGTGGAGGAATTTTTTTAACATTAGAATAAGCAGTGTGAATACACAGACTTTTTGATACAAGTTTTTTGTTTTTTTAAATCATTTCAGCCCAAAAACCAATAATATGCAAGGGTTAATATGAACATGATGCAGTGTTTTGGAAAAAAAATGGTGAATATCTGGAGTGGAATAGTGCTCTCTTTGTGGATCAGTTTTAATGTATGATATTAATAGGAACCACCTGAATTATATACTAAAGGATCTATTACCTGTACACTATATATATATATATATATATATATATATTCTTAGTGAGGCATGTAGTCTGGGAAGCACAGGACCCCCATATACCATCACCAGTCTAGAGTTGAAAAACTCTGAATTCAAACCAATTGCTGCCTTGTAGACCTTGCCTCTTTAACATCTGAGAAGATTGAGGTAACCTCAACATCCCCGGTACAAAAGGTATATACATGTTTTATATATATATATATATGGTTGGATAGATGTGAGCTTATATGTTAGCTCTATCTCTGATATTGAGTGCTTTCTAATAAGTACCGCGCATATAATATATAAATAATTATACATATATATATATATATATATATATATATATATATATATATATATATATATATATACACACACTTTTCACATATATATATATATATATATATATATATATATATATATATATGCAGGGTGGGGAAGTTCTGAAAGCAAATCCTTCTATTTTTTAAGTGTAAGTTATAGGTCTTCCTTAAATACGCATTATATTTTTTTCCTTTCGGATTTTCGTGGAGTGGAATTGAGCATTATGCTAAAATATTTTGCATGTTTTAATTTCAGTTTCACCAAAACGTTCAGGTTTTTTTTTTGTTTTTTTTTGTTTTATGTCTGTTGGACAAGTAGGCTCATATTTTGGGTTTCTTTTTCCTTCTCTGCATGTGTTCGGTTAAGATTGCGTCTTACTCTACCAAAAATCTAATTGTTACTACAAGATTTCCCTGCATTCACACTGATTATTTCCCCTGACTCCAATAAAACTCTCCTCGATGACCACGAAAGGCCAAATTCTGTTATTTGCTTATTTTTTAATCATTTCCCTCCAAGTAAGGTGATAATGTCACTAGGACACAAGGAGTTATTAGATTTAAAAAACAATGGGAATACTTTAGTTTGGAGGAAGGACAATAAAAGAGACTTCAAGAATGGCAATTGGTATTGATTTTAAATCTATGAAGATTTTATCTGTCAGGGAAGCAAGAAGTGAATACCACAGGTGAGAAATGTGAGAAAAGAGAGTATTAGAATAGAACATATTGTTGCATTTAGCTATATCAATAGTCAAATGGTGAGACCTAATTGCCAATCTAGTAGTACGATTAAATTCATGTAGTCGAGGTACCAGTGAGGAAAGCTCATTAAAACAATTGTCATGAATGTAGTTATAGAAAGGAGAGAGGGAAATCCATGTCACAATGGTGGGAAAGTGTCTGAAGTTGAGGTGTCAGGACTGATAACATTACAGACCCTTACGTTTTCATGGTAAAATTAGTATTAATCTACTAGTGTTGATAAAAGTTTTCAAGAGACATGATGAATATACTATATGTAGGTAGTGTAATGGTTATTGTCACGGAAAGTGGAAATGGAGAGTGAGGTTCATATTCCGGACTTGGAAATGTGTTCACTTTCAAACAAATACCCCCAGGAAAGATGGGAATCTGCCTCTTCTCCCAATCATTTCTTTTTTTTTTTTTTTGCAATGATATTCACTCTGTACAAGGCCCAAGAACCACTCAAGATAGATGGTTACAGAGACATAGTTTATATATGGGGCAGGTAACAGTTAACCTTAGACATGAACGAGTTAAAATTGTGGTGAAGCATCCTTTTGAGAGTTGGTTCCACAAACCAGCAGATTGTGGGAAGAAGCTGCTCAAGAGGAACTTGCATCTCATCAATGGAAGGTAAATGGAATGAGGGTAGTTGACTACAATATGTGCAACATGGCAAGTTTTAGTCTTGAAGCTTAACACTGGGGGAATTAAGGAATGTAGTTTGAACACTTTCTGCAGAAATAGTGATAAAGAAATGAGAGGCTTGCAATATTTTGTCTGTGGAAAGGGTTGTCGGGTGCAAAATAATTTATCACCCACAAGGATATGGAGGCACTTTTGAACTCTATCAAGACTGGAAAGTTAGAACAGGACAGCTCCTGCCTATATATGGCAACAGTACTCTGTTATTGGCCTGATTTGACTTTTGTAAAAGTAGAGGATAGCACTAGGAGACAAGTACTTACCGGAGCTGTACAGGAAACCAACCATTTTTTCAGTATCCTTAGCAGTGGATCATGTATATGATTTCCACCTGTGGGTTAAATATTAGGTTGGCGCAAAAATAATGTCGTTTTTTGACGTTCAACATCAAAAGAAAAACGACATTATTTTTTGCACCAACCTAATAGTAGGGTATAGGGTGGCAACTAGTCTAAGAAAAGGAAAACTGTTAATTCCAAACAATGGAGAAGGCAACAGGAAACCATTCCATTAGGTTTCCAAGGGATGCATGGCAGTTCACTGATAATTAAAAAAAAAAAAAAGTCTGGGGGTAACCTATGGTTATCTTTTGTCTTGAAAGCACATAGCATTAAAAAATATATATGATTTTGGGCTTAACTTCTTTTTTTTTTATTAGAAAGTTTTATTGTCATATACTAGTGTATGATTTTATGATACAAGTCATGGGATATTTACTATATTCTGAACAAATATATAATTGTATAGTTATTGATTTTAATATTTTAATTTCAGATATATAAAGATCGCCATATGTCATAAGAAACATATGGCTTGTATTTTTTTTCTTTTTTTTTAAATCATTTCGCCCCAGTAAGGCAATAAAGCCACTAAGATGCAAAGGATATTACTGAGTGTGAGAGAATGAGAGAAAAAGAAAAATATTATTAAGGAGAGAGAATAATAAAAGAACAGGAATTATGAAGACAGAAGACAGGGATTGTCATTGCATTTAAATTTTTGCTTTGCATTTGACTAGAAAGCAAGAGGCCAGAAGAGAGTTCTACAAGCAAGAAATGCAATAGAAGAAACTGTTAGCATAGAACTTATGGTTAGACCTAGCAATTTGAACAGTTAATTAATGAGACCTAGCTGCCAATCTAGTATTGTACTTAAGTTCATAAAGTCAAGATACTAAAGAGGAAGGTTCATCAGAATAATTACCATGAAAAAATATTTATAGAAAAAGTAAGGTATGTTAAAGTGGTGGGAAAGTAGCTGAAGCTGAGATGCCAGATTAGGATCGATAATATTGCAGATTCTTTCTTGGATTTTATCAGGATTCTCAAGATACATAGCAGTCTTATAAATATGTAAGATAGATTCTGGTGAGAAAAATTGTCTAGCATGACATAGTGAACCAACTTTCTTACCTGCAGACCTAGCATTTCATTCAATGAAATCTTCCCTCTTCATGTCAGTGGAAAACATTAGCCTGAGAAGAATTTAGCTGCAAGAAAGTAAGATATTTTAAGGTTACTGAGTTAGAGGAACACAACATTGGAAATAATGGAACACGCAGAGATCGTTGAACACCCAAAAAGAAATTGAAGACATTGGCCTGATAAGAACAAGAAAAAAATTGCAATTTGAAAGTCACAAGAAGAAAATGTTGGAAGGAGCTGGTGTTGTAAATGTAAACAGAAAAACAAAAAATTAAAAGGCATGAAAGCAAAGAAATGAGCTACTTAAAATTCATGAATAGAAAGATGTATGTTGAGTGAAGAAGTACATGAAAACTGATTTCTCAACAATGGCTGGGATAGAGGTTGGATTTTATGTAGAAATGACCAACCAACATTACTTAGACAACAGAGGGCAGATGAAATAATATTTTATTATATATTAGACAATGAAATTTATTGGTCCCTTCAAATTTGATGATAGTATCAAGATAAATGATGGTACTTATGAGAGGTCATGGATAAGCCACAACCAAGAAGCTTTAAATTAAAAATCGTATTTGTGGAAGACAATGCTTTTCCATGTGTGGCAAACATTACTGTTGCCCACTTTGCCAAAAAAATTTCAAAAAAAGCAAATTGATTGAATGTCTTTGAGACTTTCCAGATAGTAATAAATTAGAATATTTCCGGTTCATTACACATAGAATCAAAAAGAGACAGCTGAAATTTCTAGGGAGCATGATGAGAAAAGACAGCTTGGAAAATCTGATACTCACAGGATGGATTGAATGCAAGAGGAATAGAGGAAATCAGCATGTAACCTGTCTAATGAACTTGTGTAAATGTTTGGCAGAACAGGGGTTAGGCAGGATAGCAAAAAGACAAAACTTACTAAGAGCTAAAAAGGACAGGAAATTGTGGAGAGCCATGATCGCTAATGTCCTGAAGGTACACAGCACATAGATCAAGAATGAGTGTGTGTAAATGATTGGCAGAATGGGAATTAGGAGAGATAGCAAAAAGACAAAATTTAATAAGAGCTGCAAAGAACAGAAAATTGTGGAGAACCATGATTAGCAACATTCTCAAGGGACATAGAAGAAGAGGAGGAGGAGGGGCTTGTGTAAATGGTTGGTAGGACAAGGTTTAGGAGAGATGTAAAAAAATACTAAGAGCTACAAAGGACAGGAAATTGTGGAGAGCCATGATTACCAACATCTTGAAGAGACACGACACATAGATGATGAACAAGCTTGTGTAAATGGTTGGCAGAATGGGAATTAGGAAAGGTAGCAAAAAGAAATTTTAATAATAGCTACAAAGGGCAGAAAGTTGTGGAGGGCTATGATCACTCATATACTGAAGAGACACAGCATATAGAAAAAGACATGAAATTAAACATTTTTCAAGCGATAAAAACTTGCAAGAAGAAAATCATAGAGTGAATGCAATCACTGAATGAACGTCTGATGAATATGTGAAATAAAGTGTTTAGGTATATGGGATATTATTTTAATGGAAGAGCCGTTCGGTGCTATGCAAGACATTCATATGAATGTCTCGAGTTGATGAGGCCATTTAAGAAATTGCCTCAAATTTTTAGGTCAGTATTTTGGTTTTGTATCAAGTTAAGCAGTTGGGTGAAACTCTAGAGCAGCTAATTCTGTGTTCAATTTGCTTATCTCCTAAACTAAATTTCTCATGGACAGGACTTGATAAATACTTCAAAACTTATTTTCTCTCTGATTTATTTATAGCAGATAAATTTTCTATAGATCATAACACATAGGCACTTATCTCAGGTGATTATGCAGATGTGTATGTATGTATGTATGTATGTATGTATATATGTGTGTGTGTGTATGTATATATATATATATATATATATATATATATATACATATATAAAATACATACACACACACACACACACACAAAAAGAACTGAATATATATTGAAGTAAGCACTCTGTAACTGAACTTGCTGGTATCCAAACTCTTAACTTTTCAATCCCTCACACAAATTGACTTTCCTACACATTTCCCCGGTAACACTTCCCTTCTTGATCTGTGTTTTATCTCCATCCTTGACTCTTGTTGCACTATGCAGCTCTGCCCTCTTGGCAACTCTGATCATGCAGTAGTGTCTGTTAACATTTCCTTTCACTCCCCCTCTAGCCATGATCCTCCTACCAACATAATATCTCTCTGCTATCAACGCGCAGACTGGGATTTGTTCCGTGATTTCCTTTGCGACGTTCTTTGAAATATTGTTTTCAATCATCCCATTCAAAAATGTGCATCTGAGGTCTCCTCCTGGACAAAAGGTGGCACTGAGGCTTTTATTCCAGCAAGAAAATACCAAGTTAAATTGTGCTCATCTTCTCGATTTTCACCTGTTTACTCAGCCGCTATGAACCATAGGAATCACTTCTGTCTGTATCAGAGTGACATGTCTGATTGCAAAAAACATCTCTTTGTCTCTGCTTGTAATGAGTGCAAGTGTGTCCTCAATGAGGCAAAGTTACTGCTTGCTGATAGAATGAAACAATGTATTGCATCTCGCAATTTTGGTTCTAAAGATTATTAGTGGCTGTGCAAGAGAGTGCTGAACAACAACAAAACCTCAATCCCTCCCCAATTCAATCAATTTGAAGTCCTGACATCCACAGCTGATAAAGCTGAATGCTTTGCTTGGAAATTCTCATTCAGCTCAACACTCATCTCATCTCGAGTACCCACACCTGATTTCCCCCTTAGAACTGAGGCTCTACTGAGTGAGATGTGCATAACTGTGTCAATGGTATTGGACATCATCTCCAAATTAAAAATATAAAATATTGATAATTTATCAATTGCACTATATATATATATATATATATATATATATATATATATGGGAGAAAATGATATATAAATTTTTATATACCAGAACAATGTTAAGAAAATTAATGACAAAGTAGAAAAGATTTTTCATGTGATGCTTGTTGTTCTTAAGGAGTTCATTGAACTAAAGCAGTCTTTTAATTGATGTAACTCCACATGGACATGAAGGGGGGGAGGATGCTGAAATTTAAATTTATAACTTAAATTTCTCTCTTTTTTTGTGTGTGTATTTAGGTGTATGGTCTTAGCAATTTAATTTAGTTTGCTTTGTTTTTTTTTAATGTTTCCATCACTTTTGCTTTTTAATTATTCTATATTGTCAAGAAAAGTGAAATATTGGAAGTAAATTTATTGTGGATAATCTAGCAATTAAAGCACTTTCTATACATGTTAGTCTTAGTAAATTACTTTCCCTTTTAATTACAGTAGCATTTTTATTAAATCAAAATTACGCTCAGACTCATTATGGTGAGGAGCTCATGCTTTGAGTGTATTGTTTTGCAAAAGATAACTTTTGTGTTCATATACACTTTTATTTAAATTCCTTGGGGTTTCTCCTATGTATTCCATGTGACAACATTACAGGTGATAGAGTAAATTTCTCTTTCCAGTTTCAGCTGATCATTTCATTTTGTATTTAGTCTTTTACTGTTTTAGAAGTCATCATAAAAAATGTTATATTAAGCCTAGATAAATTCTTTTCATTTGTACTTGTGATGGAGTTAGTGGATAGAATAATGTTTTGATTCATTGGATTTGTTACTGGTCCAGTCTTCCATTTTTAAATATATCTATCTATCTATTGATATATATATATTTTAATAGTAGTAATAGTAATAATAATGTTAATATAAGTAAAAAAATCCTGGTTATCAGGATAAACTATATCCTCTGACTGGGAGGTTTTGAGAAGCATCAAACTATCCCTTAATTGTTGTTTCCATGACCTGGGGTAGTAGCACCTGTTAGGATCTCAGCTATGGCAAATAGTGAACTCCCAAATTTGGGTCAAAACACTATGAAACTATAAAAATACATTTTTGTAGTAAAAATGCCATAAATACATTTCCATAGTAAAAAGAAATTATCACCAATACATTTTTGTAAAAAATAAAAAATACTAGCAATACATTATTGTAAAGAAAATTACTAATGCTCTCAAGAAAATTAAATTTTGGCATTAAATGACCTATAAGTAATTGATATGCCGCTAAACAAACAACTAAAACAAAAATGTAGTAATTATGATAATTTAACTCATTCATCAGGCTAACATAATTTCTACCAAAAAGTGCTCAATAGATAACTAGAATTTTAATATGTCTTAGCTGGTAGATGGACTCAGATGTTTCACTCAAATAGATTCAGATAAATTTTTTGATAAATAGATTTATCAAACATCTGGCCTCGATGAGCATTCTGCTGCAAAACCTTTGAGCTAGTCCATCACCTAAGAAACTTGAACATTTCTTGATTCATTGAAGAGATATATATAGTGGACTCTCCCGTTGTATTCAACTTAGGAGAGTCAAGCAGCTCGGTTCCTAGGAACCGACAGCCCAGACACACACATGATTTGATTATAGCAATGAAGGTTTTGCACAGAACCAACCACATTTTTTGAAGGGTCAAATACAGAGACCTGATGCACTATATTCCACAAGGTCCCCAAACGACCATCCGCAGGTTTTGAATTCAGAGTTGTACTTCTCTTAGTCCAATTGTCATCCATGGCTATAGAACCCAGTCTGTCCTGCTATTTACTCATAGCTGGAGGGAGAAGAGGATTAATACCTTTCCCAAGGGTATTAGCATGTAAGTGATTGTAATAGATTCAACTGGGATTTGAACTTGACTCTTCAATTCCTCAAACCAAGCTGCTATCCAATACTCCACTGTGCCTCCTTAATATATATATATATATGTATATATGTATGTATATATGTATATATATATATATATATATATAATATGTATAGATATTTATGTGCTCTGCATAACCATGATTAGGTTTTTTTTTATGGGCACATCAGTTTAATCTACATGAAATTATGATAAAATCTGCAATTAAAAGATATTGATTTCCAGAGAATTAATGGTTCATGGAGCCATTGATTTACCAAAAATTCTGAATAATAGAGTAACACCTGAAAACTTTGTGTGTATTATACTAGCAGAGTACAGGTAAAAAAATAATGGGCTTTTATTTATGTGCCAATTTTAACTTCTGTCTATGATCAAGGTATAGTATCTGTTCACTTTGTGAAAAGTGTTATGGAAAATATAGACATTGCATCTTAGATATTTGTAGATAACACAAAGTTCTGTGTTTTAGAAAAAAAAAATAAATAAATAACATTCCCATAAATCTATATACATACATAAAAATCAACATATTCAGTTACAAATAAAAAACATCCTTGATGGTGACAAAAAGGATAGCTGAAAGTTCTCAAATGTTCAAGCTATTTTTACAAACTTTTAGAAAAGGCAAAACTTATATGAATACAAGAAAATATTTAAAAAAAAAAAAGAAAAAAAAAAGAAAAAAAAGAAGCTTAACTGCAGTACCTTATCAGTTGTCTTTAATGAAACTTGTAAAAAAGATAGATTGCTGCACAAACACACACACACACACACACACACACATACACACATATATATATATATATATATATATATATATAAGGTTGGTGCAAAAATAATATCGTTTTTTGATGTTAAAAAATATGTCAAAAAACGATATTATTTTTGCACCAACCAAATATATATATATATATATATATATATATATATATATATATAAATAATATACTAGCTATGGGTAAATAGCAGGACACACTATATTCTATAGCCTTGCATGGCAACCAGTGTAGGAGAAGGAAAAACTCTAAATTCAAAACCAGCTTGGCAAGGGTTGGGCTGTCAAGCTATCTTACCCAGGAAACATCACTGCTACTGTGACTGCAATACATATGGTTCCCCCTGACCTTAATGGGTTATTTATCTTGTGATTGTGATATATATGTATCCATCTTTTGTCTTCCTGAGCCCTGTTCATTGATTGGCCTCCTCACTAAAGTCTTCTAATTCTCTTTCACTCCCTGCATCCTCGTGGCATTATCATCTTGCTTGAGGTGAAATGATTAAAAAAAAAAAAAAACCCTATCTAAATAGATGGCAGATCATCTTTAGTAAACACCTCCCACATTACATGTATAATAGCTCTATTCTGCCAATAACACTTGCATTAATTCCTGATCACTCACAATAGAATTGTTCTTGTTTTTTCTTTGAATTTCAGCTAAAAAACATTTGTTAAAATCCTTATAAATGCATTCACATTAAACGAGGTTGAGTCAAGAAGTCATGCAATTTGTTTTATTATAATATAAGAAATAAGGAACATAATCAAATATATTGTATATCAAGATATCATTATGCATCATAGGTCTACATCTCTACTTCTTACAGCAGTTTGCACTTTTAGACTTTCATCGCTTTAGTCCAACGAAAGAGGAACTGAGTGGCAAATGTTGTGGAGGTGATGAAAAAGTGAAATCTGCTGTAAGAAATTGGCTACACCAGCAGCCAGCTGAGATACATGCCTTCATTCATAGGTGGAACACTGCCATTGAAAGAGGATGTGAACCTATGATGTATAGCTATATCTTGATGTATGATTTTTATGTTCCTTATTTCTTATGTAATGTAACAAATTGCATTAATTTTCGCTTCACCTTGATAAAACAAGACAGACAGTCAGGCACTCTCTTGAGTCTGATCATGGATGTGATAAGGTAATTTGATTTATGGCCTCCAGATCTCAGAGATCCCAATGAATTTTTCTTACCTACAGTTATGTCTTGCTTTCATTCTGACCTGAAGAAGGCAGAGAGAACAGATGCTGTTGATGAAACATTGTTTCCCTCAGCTTTGTATAAACTTCATAACATGCCTTATAACTTCAATATATAGCAGAATTCCTTCTCAGTTTTCTCTTGGTTAAAATTTCTTCTTTCTACCAAGTGCCTCCTGTTGAAGAATCATTGATCTTATTATGTAATATTATGTGATATTATTAAGTATCCGTTTATACAAGGTTTGATATCATGGATTGAATTTATTATGCAAATATATAAGTTATTCACTCAATCATTTCTCGTGATGAGAAAAAATACTAAAAGCATTTATTGGCAATAAGCGGATGCCAATATTTTCAGGAAATGTTTCTGTCTGGGTCCGGATATGGTGAATATAATTCAAAAAATAGATTATTTTTACCTTAATTATAGCATCTTTGAATGCCTCAATTTGGTTTCTAACTTATTTTTAAAATCGTTCGCCACTTCATCTGTTCAGTGCCTATCTGCGATGAGCAAGAAGGAAATAGAAAATGCTATT
>OZ010614.1:44356911-44419411 GCA_963932145.1 Acanthosepion lycidas
CCATAATACGGGTTCTCCCAAGCCTTGTGAGTGAAATTGAGTAGACAGAACACCTGGGTGTCCGTTGATAACTGTGCTAGCACACATTAACAAGTCATTGTGACTGAGGGTTTGGGTGTGCTGGCATTGTTCAGATTTTTGATCATGCTAGGTAACATGCTCTTTCCCAGAAACTGTAACTAAGGTCTGCTCAGTATAGTTGCAGTCTAAACCACAGGTGGGCTCTGTGGGTGTTGAAGAAATGTGCCTGAGCAAGAATCTGAATTAGATGGGTATCCTTGAATATGAGTGGTTAGCTATTATATATATATATATATATATATATATATATATATATATATATATATACAAATTTATGTATATATATGTGCGTGTGTGTGTGTGTGTGTGGCTTATGTCCATAGACATCCATTCTTGTGTGGTCACTCTAGTTAAGCAATATTGAACATGGTCAGTATATAGATAGGTAACTACTTGGAATACCAGGTGCTGTAAACTTGGATGTGCAACTGGTGTAATGGCTAATAGCACTGGATTTATAAATTGGAGAGCCAAGTTCCTATTCCTGTTGTCTTTCCCTAGCTATGAGTTAATTAATAGAACTTGCATCAGTAAATACTTTCCTGTTTCTGAATTAAGTGTACATTGGTATTGAAGTTATGAATAAATTGTCCAAACTTCATATTTTTTCTTGTTATATTCAGATACTTTTGACTACTATAGTCATTGTCAATTATTGGGTGTTGTCTCTATGAGGAACAAAAGTTTCTTGACTAAATTTTGTCATTTTTAGATCGTTGTAATTGGAATCAGTTCAAAGTATCATATGTAACTGTTAAGTAAAAATCAATTATGAAATATAGAGAAGGTGTTGCCGATCATGTAAAGCTGAATACTGCTTTTAAGCACGATCCTTCTCGTTCTAAATTTCAAAAAGTTCATATCTGCTTAGTTTCATATCTAAAATGTAAACAAGGCAATTTCTAAAGAAATGGAATATACACGTATTTAATTATTAATTGGTCAAGCTAACTTGAACATTCCTGAATCTATTACGCCAAACATCATGGTCCTACATCAACATCAGAATTAAGGTGGCATCCTGTGTTTTAACATGGTTGGTCAATGTAGGTGATTGCTGGATGACCTGACGAAATGTTGCAAGCCTGTCACTGTTCTATTGCTATTTCCATGTCATGTTTTACAATTTCTTCTTTCTTTTTTTTTTTTTTTTTTTTTTTTTTTTTTGACAAATGCCACAAATCTAAATAATGATTTTATTTTTCTTTCCAGGTAAGCAATTCTTATGAATCCTTATGCAGTAAGAAAAAAGGTGAGATTTTTTTTTTTTCCCTTTTGAGATTAACATGATCAGGGATCAACTATGCAGAAACTTTTCCCTTCGAATCAATATTTCGATTGTTTACATTATTTTCTAGTGATACTTGTGCCTGTAACATTATTCTGGGTTTTATGAGAACAAGTCCCTGCTTTTTTTTTTTTGTTTTTATAACACCATTCCAGCCGAGATATCTTTTCAGTATTCACACCTAAATGTTGGATCTGTCGGTTTTCCTTTCAATGTGTCTGTGTGTGCATAAGTATGTATATATGTATATTTATTTAGTCGAGCTAGCTTGGACATTCATGAATCTTCTCACCAACCATCACAGTCTTGTATAAAAGTCACAGGGTCATTAGGTTGACATTTTGTATCATAATTGGGCAATGTAGGTTGTTGCTGGGCAACCAACATGTCTTACGCCATGACTAGGTCTCCAGAGCAGTAGATCACTCGTGAGATCTTGTTTTATTCACCAGCAGTGTCCTGCAAAGAGCATTCTGCATTTGTGTAAGATTGTAGAAATATCAGCAATGCATCCATAGAGTGGTAATTTAGTTGGATGTTGTCTCCAAGTTATGTTAAATATAGGTCTCAGCATCTGAGTGTAGGTTCTGTCAAGTTTAGACTCAAGGGTTTTAGTTAAAGTACAAACAGTGGCATGAAAGTACGGCAGATTAAGTTTGTTGGGTAGAGCAGATTTCCAGATTACATCCATTTTATTCAAGGCAGTCCAGTCTTGAGATATGTGAATCCTTTTCTGTAGAATTTATTTCGCTTTCTTGGTTTTGTCAAATATTTTGCATACTCAGGAAGTGAAAAACAAAAGAAAGGTTTGATAAAAATCTATCATATAACAGTTTTGAAAGAAAAGATGTATGACAACTTGGAAAAAGGTTTTGTGGCTTGTTTCATCTGTTAGGCCTTTATCAGACTGGGTTTGTTTAAGTTGTTTATTACTACACATGCACACGATCAAGAGATGCTAGGAGTTTCATAATTTAGAAAGAATTTTTGCAATCTAGCCAAATTCATCTATATTCTTTTTCTTTTTATCATTGTTATTAAATATCCCACATTGTGATAACAGAAAATCTGCCAAGAATGCTGAAAACTAAGAGCCTGGACGTAAATTTATTGTGGCTGAACTCGTGATTAATGCACTTTCTTGACAGTTTTGTCTTATAGATTTATTTTTTCTTTTAGTTAGAGTAGTGTTTTATGCCAAAAATGTGGTCAGTTATGTTATGCTGAAAAACCAATGGATTTTGCGTGTTATTTTTTTAAAATGTCTCTTTTGTGTTCATACAGTCTTTTATTCAAGTTTCTTGAAGTTTCTCTAATATATTCTTTCTGGCAATCCTTGTTGGTGATAGAGTAAATTCCTTTTCCAAGTTTTTTTGTGATGTCATTGAACACTCATTGTTACTTTCATAATACTTGTTGTAGTAGAGACTTTGTAATCACAGATACAACTATGGTAATGCCATTAAACAATACTGGTGTCAGACGCCTTCAAATTACACTTGCACTAATAGTACTTGCTCCATAATACTTGCTCAAAAGTATCCACTGAATAGTAATCTGTATAGTGAATAGTGATCCATATAGTAATAGAGGATAGAATAGAAATGGTGATCAATTAGGTGCCATGCTAATTCCCATTTATGTGTTCCTTCATGGTTACATGATCTACTTAATTCAATAATGGTATCACCTTTGTTTGCTCATTGGTGTTCAAACTCAAGTGTTGGCAGACATTTTATTCCTATCTAACAATGTTTTGGCTTGTTTTGTTTTCTATTGATTTAAGTCTTTCATTATTTTAGATGATATATATAAATATAAATAAAGTGATGGCTCTTTTTATTTACTAATGTTACACATTTTTTGTACTTTAACATTATTTTTAGTGGATACTCATATTTGGGTAGATGCTCCATTTATTTAGTAAACAGTATATTTATTTATTTTTGTTTACCGGTCCGAATATTGGATAAATCTTTTCAAAGAAAAATGTGCTGTCCATCAGAATACAAAACTGTATTCACTTAGGGGAAACTGTCATTAGATCTGACTTGCTTTTAGACCTTCTGGCTACAGAGTGTGTCGATGGTCAAGCACATATTTTTCTCTAATAAAATTTCTCAACTATTCAGACTGGTAGATAAAAATAAATAAATATAGTGTTTAATAAATAAATGAAGCATCTACTCAAATATGAATATTCACTGAAAATGATATTTAAGTAATATATATATATATATATATATATATATATATATATATATATAGTTGGATTGATGTGAGTTTGTGACCCAGGGTCACAAACTCACATCAATCCAACTAAATATGTTAGCTCTATCACTGATATTGAGTGCTTTCCAATAAGTACTGCACATATATAATATATAAATAATATATATAATAAATTGCATATATATATATATATATATATATGCCTAAATTCACCTTCATCACTATCATGCACCAATGGCTTAGGGGTAGAATCACTAACGGATGCAAATTCAGCCGGGTTTCAATCCTAGCTAGAGGCAACCAGATGTCTACCCACACTAATGAGCTGTGATACAGCAAAACAGTCTGTCTGTCGATGACTATATATATATATATATATATATATATATATATATATAGTGCATGTGTGGACAAAAGAATCAACACTGTATATACTTGTAAGCAATCTTTGCCTATAAATAAATGTTGTGTCCCTTCAGGATGTGGGTGATTATGGCTCTCTTCACCATCCTATCCTTCATACTTATAAGTGATGATTATCCTTTCACTATTCTTTCCAACCCATGTTTCGCCATCCATTTACACAAACATTATTAAGTATGTTACTCACTTCTTATATCTGTATCTGTACGTCCTGTGCATGTCAAATGTACTTTCCACATTAATTGTCTCCAAAATTTCAATGATCATTTTTTTTCTGATCTGATGCACAAGTATCTTTTTCATGTCTTGTTAAAACTATGTTACTCACATTTTCTGTCTAGATAGACTTCTGCCTGGAAAAATACCGTTATGTAGAAAGGGATTGATATTGACCAAGCATATATTAGTGATGGATGAAGACTATAATACGGATAATTATCCAATGTTTCCTTTGACTTTTGTGTGATGAGATCAAATCAAGACTAATGACCTTTGGGAATTCCAGTGAAGAATGTAATTAAGAAAAGAGCAAAAATTAATTAATATATTTTAATAAGGCTGTAAAAAGAAGTCACAGTTTCACGATGTTGATTATTCATAGATTAATTGGGCACAGCTCATTAAGTATTCTCTGCGTTGGCTTCATTTAGCTGAGTAAATAAGAATTCATTTATGAATTTACCGATGCTATTTTTTTCTTCTTCTGAAACAATTCACAAGGGGTGCTTAGAAGTTGCCAACCCATTTTCCAAAATTTGACAAAACGTAACGTCCTGGGTATGACGGTAAACTACATCCGCGTCCTGAGTACGGCAATAAACTACATCCAACAGCAAGGTCTCGGATAATGTTTTCGGAAAAATAATGTTACCAGCTATACATTTTTTGTAAAGAATAACGTTGCCAGCTATACATTTTTTATTCCATACAAAATAGGCAAACAAACAAACAATTGACAAAACGTAAGATATTTTTTTTTTCTTCTTCCCTTCTAACATTTCGTCAAAGGCGCTTAGAAGTTCCCAACTCGCTTTTTTTTTTTTTTTTTACCTGTCTTGGTTAGGCCTAGAATTTTTCGGCACTCTCTTCTGAAGTGATATTTGTCATGAAAAATATTTCTTTTTCCTTTCAAATCCTTTGACTTTTTTTTTTTTTTTTGACACTATGGGGGTTAATAACTCTCAACAAATTCCTTCATTATTTGTGCATTGCCATGCATTTTCATGAAAGATAATGGACTGGTTGCGTGTTGCATTCTCCACAAATGGGAATTCAGTTTTCCTTCTTTTTAGGATAGTTACCACTCAGGGTCAGAGAGTTCAATCTACTGTGCTAAGAGAAGACAAATTCACGTTTTCCCATGGGCATTTCTGCAGATGTGAATGCAGCAGACTAGATCGGAGTTTGAACTTGGTTTACCTATTCTACCTGACTCTTCTCTTAGATTCTGCAATGCTCTTGCGCTGCAATTTGTCTTTGGTATGTTGCAGGATTATTTCAAAGGAGTGGAAAGTTTGATATTGTCTCTTGATATTGTTTACTCAACTTTGCAGTGTTACCTGACCTCAGGCTATGGAACGGAGAATGGTGTCTCCCAAAGGTAAAGAAGACTTCTTGAAAATTGTCGAAGTACATGGCCTCTTCAAAAGACAATTCAGTCTGGAGTGTTTGTCCAGAGGGCAATCACCGGCAAAGTGGAAAAAAAAAAAAAATCTTCTTGTTAGGTTTGTCCTTTTATTAGGTTGGTGCAAAAATAATGTCGTTTTCTCACATAGTAACATATGTGAGAAAACGACATTATTTTTGCACCAACCTAATATTATAAACCCTGGATCCAATACTCTACTTAAGAAGATAAAGGTGACAAAAGTAAGATGTAATGAAAGAATTGTGAAGAGACGAGTTGTTACGAAAGAAAAATACTGTCATGTTTGGTTTGGTTATATAATTGTAGCCCAGCTGTGGGTTAAATAGCAGGATAGACTTGGCTATCTATCCTTGGGTGGCAACCAGTATAAGAGAAGAAAAACTGAATTCCAATCCATGGAGAAGGCAGTAGGAAACCACTCAACTATTTCTCCCAAGAATATATGGTTATTTGCAGATGATAAAGTGAAGGAATGTCTGAAGAACTGTGATCATGTACATCCTAAACGAAGAAATACAACTGAATTTGAAAGCAATGGGAAACCACTAAACTATTCCCAAGAATATATCACATTTTCCAGATAATAAAGCAAAGGAATGTGTGGAGAGCCATGATTATGTACATCTTAAAGAAAGAAATACAACTGAATTCCAAACCATGGGGAATGCAATGTGAAACAAGTCCCCTATCTTTCCCAAGAGTATATGGCAATATGCAAATAATAAAGAAAAGGAATGTCTGGAGAGCCATGATCATATATATCCACATATATACACATACATATATATACACATACAATGCTGTTCGATAAAAGTGACTGACCTGATTTTTTTTACTAAAAATATTTTTTGTCTATTGTTTTTAAGGTTAAAATAATTTTTAATCTTATTAATATAAAGACCCCTTCCCGACCACCTAGAAAAAAAGTTTATTCATGTTAAGGTATTCTATTGATAATTATAAATTTGGATATAAATGAGATTCAGGAAAAAATTCTGTGCAAAAAAAAGGGACTCGGATATCGCATTCTAATGATCAAACTGGTAAATTTAAAGAGCTTTTGATAAAATATTGAAAACTATTTTACAATACACTCAGAAAAATATTCTAGAGAATTCTAGAACAGCTAAAATTAAATCTAGAGTATTTCAGAATATTCCAGAAAGCCTCATACAGTATAAAAACAGCTTGAAATAGCCACTCAAGTCACTAACCAGATCAAAGGGTACAAATATGCATCAGAATCACTTAAGGCATCTATTATTGCCCTCTCAAAAGCTGGCAAGTCTATGAGAGAAATTGCAGAAATTGCTATAACCTGTCAATCAACTGTCTCTCAAGTGCTTAGGGCACATAATGATGCCACTCCTGCTCCAAGGAAGGAAACAAGGGGACAAAAGAAAAAGATTGATGATAGAACTGGCAGGGTAATCAACTCGCCAAGAAATTGCAGCCAGTCTAAGCGAAGAGTAAGGTGTTAGTCTTGCCTCTTCAACAGTCCGCCAGAACAAGGTTACAAATCTTGTTAGAACAAGGCTACAAATCTTGTACACAAAGGTTTAAGCTGCTAATAAGCAAAGCCAACAAAGCCAAGAGACTTGAATGGGCTCACTATTACAAAAATTTAACGGTAGAAGACAGGAAGAATGTTCTCTTCTCCGATGAAACAAAAGCTGAGCTGAATTCAAAGCATAAAGTGAGTCACTTTTATCAAGCAGCACTGTATATCCAAAAGGATGAAGGAAAACTGAACCAACTCTTACATTTGTACCCACTAAAATTAGTATTTGTAATAATAGGAAATATATATTTGTACACATTAATGTTAATGTTAATGCCATGTTTAAGAATATCCCAGCAATATTAGATAGTTTTTCTCTTAGTGTCTTCAAACAGACAAGATATTTCCCATTGTGTGGACACTTCTATGAGTGTATTTGCCAGCCTTGTCACTAGAACAGATATTTTCACTTTGCTATGTCTGCTAGCCTGGTCACTAGGATATTCCTTATGGTATGTGTATACTGATAATGGAATACTTGCTGGCCAATGACTAGTATTCCACATTACATGGACAATTCATTACATGTTGTGCTGAGTAAACTTGACTGCACTGGTGTTTTTGGTCTGTTCAAACTTTTGAACAGATTGAATATGATGCTAAAGCGCAGTCGGGAGATTTGGAATAATTCCAGTACAAGTCCAGAGGCAGGCTCCATTTCACAATAAAAAACCTTTCACTAGAAAATAACGCATTTTCCTCCGAAGAACTTCAAGGAACTTAGAAATTTTGCTACAAGAACTTGATAGAAAAAAAGAAGAAAAAAAAAACGTATTTTCTATCAATGAGTAATGCTTTTGTTGCTTTCATTTGCCATTGTGTATTGTAATTTTGAATACAACTCTGGTTTTATTTTGGTCGCTGGTTTTATGTAAGAAATTGTTTTTGGCACAATCTCCTGATAGCTCCAGGTTTTTGAGTAGAATCTGCAAGGGAACAGGGAAATGATGAAAATGAATGTGTTACTCTTAAAGAATGCATATTTAATTGCAGCAAAGAATTATGACTCTGTAACAGATGGAATGGTAACTATGGAAGTTGCAAACAGACACCAAGGATCTTTCCTTGATTAATATTGTGTGTAGGTTTCCAGTATTCATGCTTGAAAATAAAGCCAACAGTGTAGGGTTTAAAGCAGAGAGATGTGTTGACACGAAAATGGAATCCTGTTTTATTTAAACCAAAACAGATAAATAAAAACTACATTCATTGTTGAAAACACCTGTCTGTATTAATTTAATGTAGTTGAAATATTGGAAATTTTTTTGATCATCATTTTGAAATCAAGATGACAGCCACATTGGTGGCTAGATTTGATATGTTCAGTTCTTACGTGCAATAGCATGAGAAATTTACTCATACCCATTGTTGTAAATTTATTTTTTTGTTTTCCGAACCAATTTGATCTAATTTACTGTAATATTTTTGAAAGCCTTTGACAGAAAATCCGGTAATTAGTCTGTTCAAAATGATGGTGTTATATGTATCATACCATTCTAGTGCTGTTTTTCTAAATGGATGACAAGAAATTCTGAGAAAAGGTTATGCATTTCATTACAAGGAATTACTGCATCGGCAAGTCACTTCAAACCAAAAAGATGTAGGAAAACAAATGTTAATATATTGAAAATGCCCGTCTTCACTAATTTAATGTTATGTCTTAGACAGGCGAGTTCTCTTGGGATGTTTCCAGTAACTTATGAGAATTATTTTTAATCATTTCAACAGAAGCAAGGCAATAAAGCTACTAAGATGCAAGGAATACTGATTGTGAAGTAATCTGAGAAGAAAACATTAAGTAGTATAGCGGACATACAAAGTAAAAAGAGAATGAGGGAAGAAATCGCCCGGTATTTATCATGTAGGGAGAGCGTCCCCTAGTGAACAATTAGGAAATTAAGGAGGAGTTAACTCTGACAGTAGAGAGAACAATAAAAGAGCAGGAATTAAGAAAGTGGAAGGTAACAATTGACATTGCATTTAAATTTTTGAAGATCAACCCACTGGAAAGCAAAGAGCTGGAAAAAAGTTCCACAAGGAGAAGTGCAAGAAAAGGAGCTGTTAGTATAGAACTTAGTTATATTTAGCCATTTTGATTGTAAAATGATGAGACATTATTACCAGTTTATTAGTATACTTAAATTCATAGAGTTTTGGTATCAAAGAGGGAAGCTCATCAGAATAATGAACATGAAAATATTTACACTATATTAATGATTATTTAGCTAAAAATGAGAAAGCCTGGATTGTTGCTTTGGATATCTTAAAGGCATTTGACAGGGTTTAGCATAATGGTCTTCTTCACAAGGTGAAAGGTTATGATATTTCTGGACAAATTTTTGAACTGATTCAGTCTTATCGAATTGTGAAATGAAAGTTGCATTGAACGGCAACTCTTCTAGTTCTTTTTGCATTAATGCAGTTGTCCTCCAGGGCTATATCCTTGGACCTATGTTTTTAACAATTTTCATCAATGACCTTCTTTTCGGCATAAGTTTTCAGTTTGGTATCTCTGCTCATGACACAACTATTTACTCCTGACTTAATTGATAAGTTCAAACTGGCAGCTGATCTCAAAAATGATGTACAAACTTTTAATTGGGATAAGGAATGTCTTGTTAAATTTAATACAACTGAAACTGCTCTCTTTTAACTGTCTGATAGAATCCTTTTTGCCTTCCATCAGTTTGGCTGATGCTAATCTCCAGAAAAGTGACTCATTGTGCCTTCTCAGGCTAACATTTTCAACTGACATGATGTAGAAATATTATATTGAATCAATTGTTAAACCTGCTGCTAGGAAAGTTGACTCACTGTGTCATGCTAGACAATTTTTCTCATCAGAATCTATTTTATATATTTATAAGTTTACCATTCATTCATTCATTGAATATGGCTGCCACATATGGTCTTGTGCTCTTGGCATATATTTAGAGATTCTTGATAAAATCTGCAATGCTACTAGTCCTGACCTGGAACCTTGGCTTCAGTTATTTTCCCACTACCCCAATATAGCTTCCTCTATGGTACTTAGTTTTGTGAATTTAATCGCAGTACTAGATTGGTAAAAAGCTCTTATAAATTTACAGTTGTATTGGCTAGATGTAACTGTGACTTTTATGCTAACAGCTTTTCTTGTGCTTCTTGCTTGTGACACTCTTTTTTGGATTCTTTCTTTCTACTCAAGTTTTATCTACGCAATTTAAATGCAATGTCAATCGACATCTTCTGTCTTCTTAATTCCTGATCTTTTATCGTTCTCTTTCTTTAATAGTGTTTTTTTTTTTCTTCTTACATACTCACACACTCAGTAACCCCTTGTGTCTTAGTGGCTTTATTACCTTGCTCAGGGTGAAATGATTTAAAAAAAAATCATTACATTATCCAATAGACTTAACATAACAAACACATCAGTGATCCAAGCAACTTTAGGGTCAACAGTAAACCACTTATAATGCAAAGCAGATGGATCATCTGTTACTCAGCTTACACCCTCAACTCCTTTTATTTTTGACATTTATTTGGAGATGAACTTGACACTCAGGATATGAACATGACGATTGCTCATGCTATCCTTTGTTTCTGACTGAAGCTGGTGCATTTTCTGTCTTCGGCAAAATGGTGGAGCAGTGTAACAAAGTGTTCTAAATGTTCACTCGGCAAAAGGACTGTAAACTTTTTTTGTTGGTAGCATCAGAGCTGAGAAAAATCAGATCCTTTGCCATTCCTGAATCTTTCTGTGATGACAAACAATATAGGAAATTGTAAATGTTTTTTTTTTATATGTTCTAGAAGATGAAATATTGGAAATTGTTTAACAGTCATGTTGAAGTCAAAATGCCAGTGACAATGGCAGTTATATCACATATGTCCTGCAATAGCTTGAAAAATCTACTAGTAGATATACTGCCAGACATTTTCTATGTTCTGAATTACATTTACCTAATTAACTGCAGTCAGATAATTGGTGATGTAATGTGTATCATACCATTCTACGGATGAAGTATTATCTTTTTTAAATGGATGGTGAAGAAGTTTGAGACTAGTTTATGAAATTTTGAGGTAAGGCTATGCATTTCATTATGAGGAATTCTTAGGCTAGGTTATGCATTTCATTATGAGAGGTTTTCAGGCTAGGCCAAGCACTTCATTATAAGGTATTTTGAGGCTAGGTTATACATTTCGTTATGAGAGGTTTTCAGGCTAGGCCAAGCACTTTCTGATGAGGAATTTTGAGGTTAGGTTATGCATTTCATTATGAGTAATTCTGAGACTAGGTTATGCATTTCTTTATGAGAGGTTTTCAGGCTAGGCCAAGCACTTCATTATAAGGTATTTTGAGACTAGGTTATGCATTTCATTATGAGAGGTTTTCAGGCTAGTTCAAGTTCTTTCTGATGAAGAATTTTTTAGGCTAGTTTATGCATTTCATTACGAGTAATTCTGAGACTAGGTTATGCATTTCTTTATGAGAGGTTTTCAGGCTAGTCCAAGCACTTCAATATAAGGTATTTTGAGGCTAGGTTATGCATTTCATTATGAGAGGTTTTCAGGCTAGTTAAGCACTTTCTGATGAGGAATTTTGAGGTTAGGTTATGCATTTCATTATGAGTAATTCTGAGACTAGGTTATGCATTTCTTTATGGGAGGTTTTCAGGCTAGGCCAAGCACTTCATTATAAGGTATTTTGAGGCTAGGTTATGCATTTCATTATGAGAGGTTTTCAGGCTAGTTCAAGTTCTTTCTGATGTAGAATTTTGAGGTTAGGTTATGCATTTCATTATGAGTAATTCTGAGACTAGGTTATGCATTTCATTATGAGAGGTTTTCAGGCTAGTTCAAGCTCTTTCTGATGAAGAATTTTGAGGTTAGGTTATGCATTTCATTGTAAGAAATTTTAAGGCTAGGTTATGCATTTCCTCATGAGAAATTCTGTAACTAGGTTATGCATTTCCTTATAAGGAATTTTGAGCCTAGGTTATGCATTTACTTAAGCAGAATGTTGAGGATAGATTATTCATTTCATTATGAAAGATGTTGAGGCTAGGTTATGCATTTCCTTATGATGAATTTTAAGGCTAGGTTATGCATTTTATTATGAGGGAATCCGAGGATAGATTATGCAATTTTATTATAAGGAATTTTAGAGATAGGCTAAACATTTTCTGTTCAGGAATTTTGAGGCTACGTTATGTATTTCCTTAGAAATTTTGAGAGTATGCATTTCATTAAGAGGAATTTTGAGATTAAAATAATTTTATATTTATATGGACAAATAATACAGACTGGGGAAATATTTGGAAGATGAATAGCACAAGTTATTTGAGAAGCAACGTAAATTATTTGCATTAAGCAGGAAATAAATTTTAAAAAATCCCAGGAGAAAATGTTACCATCAAGGAAAGAAAGTAGTAAATCCTCATATTAGGGATGCGGTCTGCTGAAAGAAACAAAATTAGAGATCACTGAATAGTTGAGAAAAATAGACTGCTTTTCACCGTGTCAAAGAGGTTGACTATCTTAAGTAACTATCATTTCTGTATTTCCAGCCAAAAGAAAGCTGACAAATACAAGATTATTTTCAAAAATTAATTAATAAAATTCTTTCTGAATGGACAATGAAAGAACTCTGTGAGAAGGGCTGAACTCTCTCTCCTTTTCATAGAATTGCCCAAGGAATTCAGAAATCTTCAGATAAATACACCTGTGGAAACAAAAGGTCAACTAGCCTGAAAGAGGGAAGTATCATTAGAATCAACTGAAGATTTTTTTCTTTTTTGCAATGATGATCAACCTGTACACGGCCCAAGAGCCACTCAAGCTAGAGGGTTACACAGTAATAGGCACTGTTTATGGGGATATATAGGAATGATAGCAGTTAACACTAGAATTCAATTAGGTTAAGATTGTTGTGAGCCATTCCACAAAGCAGCTGTCCATCGGAAGAAGCTGCTCGAGTGGAACATCTATCTCCCCAATGGAATCTGAAGGAAATGAGGGTAGTTCACTACAACATGTGGGACATGGCAGGTCTTAGCCATGAAGGTTAGAACTGGTAGAACAAGAAAATTTAGTTTGAACATTTACCATGGAAATAACATCTTTCATCTGTAGGAAAGGTGTTTGTAGGGTGGAAAATAATTCATCACCCACAAAGATGCAGAGATGTTTTTGGACTCTGTTGAGACTGGGAAGTGAAGACTGGGCAACTCCTGGTCATATATCACAGCAGAACTCCATTTTCGTCTTGATGTGGCTCTTGTAAAAGTCAAAGATAGCAAGAGTTCAGTACTTACTGGAGTGGTACAATAAACTGACTTTTTTTTTCAGTATTTTTTAACAGTGGATTGTATGCATGAGTTTCACTTGATATCTGGGATAATTTTAAGTGTCAATAGGTACTGAAAAAAAATTAAGTTACTAAAAATATTAGTAACTAGAATTTTTTTTGCAACAGGCTGATAATGCGTTTTGAAATCCTTCCAGTATTTAGTTTTGTTGAAGTTATCACTAGCATTTTTTTGTTAAGATTTACAAATTCTATGTTTTGTTTGATTTGGCAAACCAATCAATGAACTCTGAATAAGCTGATTTGTTTGGAAAAATACTTTGACAAAAACCCTGCAGTTGAACAATTTCTTTAATTTTATCGGACACTGTGGTAAACATTTTTTTTAGAAAACTTCTTTTTTTACTATTTAGTAGGGAAGAATAATAAATTCTTAGGACTTCTTTCTCTTGAACGATCAACATACAATTAGCCATGTGTAAATGTTTCTTTCTGGAGACAAATTCAAACTTTTTGAAGAATTTGGCCTTGGGATTTGTTTATAATTCACACAAACACAAGGTGAACAGGAAACTTGATTCTTGTATATATAAAAACGTAAAGAAAAGATATGCAAAAAACAATATTGTATTTTTATTAAATAACTATTTGTTATTTTAATCATTAAATTGTTTTAAAATAGTGGGAATATTTTGTATGTTAAATAATAAAACTTTTGAATTTTCCCCCCAAAATTAATGGAAATTTATTGTACTAAGCTACATACCCTAGTAAAACCAATTATACTTTGTACCCCCTTATCTTTGCACTTCTCCTTAAAATTTGGTTTTGATTGGTCAATGTATGGCTATTTTAGAGGGTGTGACTGATGAATTGATGGACTAACAGAAGTCAAAGAATTTTATATATAGATGTCAATATTGTTAAGTAATTATATATAAAATGCCTTGACAGCATTTTCCAAGGAGGTACCCATGCTGTCCTAGTGACAGGGGCGGCTCAACCTGAGGATAGATCGAGCATTTTGCTCTGAAGCCTGTAGAGAGAGATAGATAGTGATTATATCTTGCCAACTGACAGGAATATCTTGTTTTGACCCACCAGGATATTGTGAGAGCACTCCACTATGTTACCCAATAAAAACAGTTCATGTTGCCTGGCCTGGGGGTGTCTCCCAGGAGTCAACATGAAACATTGATGAAGAGGGATTTTCTGTAAATTCTTAAAATCCATGGCCCATTCAAAAGATAAATATGCAACATCTACCAGGGTTAGGTGTGTGTGTGTGTGTGTGTATCCAGGGTGAGCCCCGGAGGGCATCCAGCAAATAAATACACTTTCGTTAAGTTCTTTCTATTTGGTTTCCACTGTTTCCAGTTGATTACATGCCATTGAATGAACACAATGTAAGAAAATGAAGGCAATCACCCTACAATTCGACAAGATGAGACAGAAGAGGGTCACATTGTTATAAAGGATATTGGCAGAATCGGCTATCGTCATATTGTTAGATTTGGTTCACCGATGACTAGGTAACAGAGCTTCATGCTGTCATATTAGTGATGTCTATCAAACCAGGCGATATATCTCCTCACTGTCTATTTTATAATTGGTGTCCTGTCCAGACAATGCCATTAGACATTGTATTATATTTAGCTCTCCAACGACGGACAGCCTCTACTCACATTGTGTTAGTCACTGTCAGATTTTACTATTTGAGTCAATGTTTTTACAGTAAAATTGGTATTAACTAACCAATGTTGCTAAAGATTTTGAAGATATATAGTATCAGTTTCAGTTTTTCATACCTGTCCTTAAAAAAAATAAAAAAGAACACCGATAACGCCTTGTTTTTGAAGGTGGCAGTTTTTATCTCAACAAAGTGTAACATAACTTTTTATTTACATGTGAATCTAAAATATATGAATCATTGAAATATATACTAAACTCTCCTGTCGCTTTCAACATATGAGGCTCCAGCAACTTGGTTTGCGGAACTGAACAGCCAGATTACCTGCATATACAATTTAATTATTGTTCAGAACCAACCACACTTTTTTGAGAAAGAACCAAATACAGAGAAGTGGTGCACAAGGTGTACCACAAAGTCTCCAAATAACACTCTTCGGGTTTTGAAATCAGACTTGTTCTTCTCTTAGACTGGTCACCAACCAAGGCTATGGAGGCAAGTAGCTGAAATATATATATATGTATAAAAACATAGATTAAAGCTGATGAGGAGAAAATAGGAATATCATTGTCAGTTTAATGTTTCAGTATTTATTTCTCTAATATTTGTTGAAGCTAAATAAATAAAGGAATATGTTAAAATATCTTTTTAATCATTTCACCAAGGTAATAAGGCGACAAAGACACAATGGATTACTGAGTTTGAATGAATAAGAAAAAAGAGAAATATTATTAAGGAGCTAGAAGAATCAAGAAAACAATAGATAACAATTGACATGGTATTTAAATTTTTGATGGTCAAAGTTGGTTGGAAAGTAAGAAGCCAGAAGAGAGTTCCACAAGTGAGAAGTGTGAGAGAAGAAACTGTGAGTATAGAATTTAGAATTACATCCAGCCAATTCAATTGTAAAATGATGAGAACTTGTTGCTAATCTAGTACTGCGCTTAAACTCATAAAGTCTCAATACAATAGAGCAAAGTTCATCACCCATTGCACTGTATGTTATCTGGGATGCCAGATGAGGACCAATAACTTTGGAGATTCTTCTTTGGATTCTATCAATAATCTCTCAATTTATAGCAGGAGCACCAGACCAGATATGGCAGCCACATTCAAAATATGGATCAATGATAGACTTCTAAATGTGTAAAATAGATTCCAAGAAGTAAAATTGTCTGGCATGACACATTGAACCACCTTGCCTAGCAGCAGACCTAGCAATTGATTCAACTTTGTCTTTTGTTTTAGCTTTGTGCTTAGTTGTCTTACTCTAACACTGAAATGCATTGTGATTCACGACAATTCTTGAAAGAGGATTTAAGTGGAGGAAGAATTTAAGAGTAAATTTCATCTGAACAATTACCATGAAATTATTTATAGAAAATGCACAGGGAAGCTACATAATGGTGGTGAGAAAGTGACTGATGCCAGGACAGGACCAATGACATGGATTCTTCTTTGAATTTAATCAAGAATCTCTAAATATCTGGCAAGAGCATCAGACCAGACCAGACATGGCAGCAATATTCAAATCATGGATAAATGATAGACCTATAAATACTTAAGATAGTCTGGTGAGAAAAATTGTAAACCTTTTCTTACTTATTGCTTATTTAATCATTTTGTTGGATTCAATCCATATATGTATGGCCCAACCTTCAATTTACATAATAAAAGGCCAGTCATTGTAAATAATTTTAATTAAAGATCATGAACTTCTTACAGGCATATTTGTATCCGTATATGATGTATTCAATGGATGAGTTGTGTATTTAACAAAAAATTGAAGATTGCTTTTTCAGCTGCAAATTATTATATCATATCCAAGTTTTTTCCAAAAGATTAGTGCTGATTACACAATATTTCAAGCTCGATTTAGGTTTAGAGTTTGTCACCATGCAATGAGACAATGTATCATAAACTGTAGATTTGTCTGTGGAATATCATTGCATTACTTTTAGATAAGTTATTGTGAAATCATTTAAGATTTTTTGTCAGAAGCATTTTATTTTTGGTCATATATTAATTTAAAATATTCCTTTTTACAGGCTTTATTTTTCAAAATGGAATAAGATCATTCTAAATTTCAGAATTTCACTATTGCCCATCAAAATGACTGGAAGAAAGTGATCTAAAGACAATGGAAAAGAGAGGTAACAAAGTGTAAATAAAACAGCTCCAGTTTGTTAAACTTAGGAAACTTAGCATTGCAATCAAAGTATTCTAAAATGCTGCCAATAACAAAACAGAAAATGAAAAATACCCAACAACAAATCGAATATAGAATCAAAATTTATATTATTTTTATTTATTTGTTATGTAACTAAATACATAATTGTCAACAATGTTTCCATAAAACTTGATATTTCCTGTAATAAATTCTTAATAAATATTATTGTTGTTATTATTTTACTTAAGTGTAAGGTAATCCTACATTTACAATTCCTTATGGCTAACCATGAAAAGAAATGTTGATCAAAACTGCCTAAAACCTTTAAGCATGTATTGCCACAAAATTATCAAATGTTAATTATCAAACACCCCTCCTCCACAGAACGCATCATGTACTGAAAATTTTACACATATTGGTTGTTTGCTTGTGAAAACATTAATTTACATAATCATAGTTTATTCGTAAAAGTTAATGCAATATATTTTGGAGGAACCTCATAAAGAGGAATGTATCATGTATTTAATTAAACAGGGACAAATTTATTTGCTAAATTGAATATCTTTATCTTTGTTTTTTTTATCCCTCACACAGTTAATTGAACAGATTGAATTATCAGAAATTCTGTCTCAATATAAAAGGTCCATGCCCAGAAGGAATCTTTGATTTTGGGGTTTTGATTTGGTTACTGAGGTGGAGAATGATATTCAAAGATGTTTTTTTCTTTCACTTATTTCACTCCGAGCAAAGCAATAAAGCCACTAAGACTCAAAGGGGTTACTTAGTGTGAGAGAATATGAGAAAAAGAAAACATGCAAAGTAAAAATGGAAATAAGCATTATACAGTGATTTATTTGTAGTTCTTGGTTTGTATTATTATGACAGGAGCTGAGATCAGGACCAATTCTGTTTAGTCTTTTTAACCATTTCACCCCAAACCTGGCAATAAAGCCACTAAGACTCAAAGGGGTTACTTAGTGTGAGAAAATTTGAGAAAAAAAGAAAATATTATTAAGAAGAGAGAACAATAAAAAGACAAGAATTAAGAAGACAGAAGATAATGATTAACATTTCATATACATTTTTGAAGATAAATGTTGATTGGAAAACAAGGAGCAAGAAGAGAATTCCACAAGCAAGAAGAAAATAAAATAATTAGCAATACATTTATGCTTCCATCTCACCATTTCATCTTTAAACTGATGTGACCTTTGCCACCAATCTAGTCCTGCACTTAAATTCATAAAATCTCAATACCATAGTTATAGTTTAGACAATTCAACTGTAAAATAAGGAGACCTTGTTATAAGTCTAGTAGTACACTTAAATTTATAAAGTTTAGGTACCAAAAAGGGAAGCTATGTTATACTAGTGGGAAATGACTGAAACTGAGATGCCAGATCAATAACGATAATATTGCAGATTCTTATTTGGATTTCATCAAGAATTTCTAAAAATATAGCAGAAGCAGCAGACCAGATGTGATAATAATATTCAGTGTGTTGATGAATGGTAGACTTATAAATATGCACAACAGATTCTGGTGAGAAACATTTATCTAGCACAACACTGTGAACCAACTTTTCTAGCAACAGACTGAGCTATTATATTCAATATAATCTTTCCATTTCATGTCAGCAGAAAACTTTAGATATTGAAATATGTCAGGTGACTGAACTCTGTGGAAATAGCATCCAAAACAATTAAAGAATTCATTGAAAAGAATTAGGACTTCATTGCTGGGTTTTACAAAATCAAAGCAGAATTTAAATTTTTTCCAAGAGCTGATAGGATTTTCTCTTTTAGAAACCATTTCCTCTTCAATGTCTTCATCAAGTTCATAAATAGCAAAAGCCTGAAGTGTACAATTGGTTGGCTAGTTTTTGTTGCCGCCCTTTCAGCGTTGTTATGGCAGGAAGAAAACTAGACTTTCCAAGCATAAAACCCCCATAGAAACTAATGAGTCCATACAGAGGTTGAGATTGTAGATGATGTTGAAAATAACTCTGAAAATGAATGATGAAAAAAATCATATGTCTATATCTCCATGATGATTAAATAAGGAGCAAGGAGGAAACTATTTATAAATTTAATGTTTTGCTATTTATTTAGCTAATACTACCGAAACGTGTTGAAAATACAAGCATTTTCATAGTTGTTCCTTATTTAATAAGAAGACAAAAAGGACACTTATATAATTGAAATTTCTAGGACACATAATGAAGAAAGACAGCTTGGGAAATTTGACACTCACAGAATATATTGAATTAAGAGGGCCAGAAGAAAACAGCGTATAACCTACCTAATGAGCTTACATATATGAATAGTAGAATAGGGTTTAGGAGAGACAGCAAAGAGACAAAATTTATTAAGAGCCACAAAGGCCAGGAAATTGTGGAGAGCTATGATCACCAACATCCTGACAAGGGACAAATAATAATAAGAATAATAATAATAAAAAGAAGAAGAATGTGTCTGTGTAAATGGTTGGCAGAATTGAAATTAGGAGAGATAGCAAAAAGATAAAACTTAATATAGAGCTAGATAGGATTGGAAATTGTGGAGAGTCATTGTCGTGCACATCTTGAAGGGATATGGTGCATAGATGAAGAATAATCTTGTGTAAATTGTTGGCAGAATGGGGATTAGGAGAGTAAGCAAAAAGACAAAATTTAATAAGAGCTACAAACGACAGGAAGTTGTGGGGATTCAGATCACCCACGTCCTGAAGGGACATGGCAGACAATAAAAGAAAATGAGCTTGGGAGAACAGAGATTCCAGGTGAGAGAGCAAAAAGATAAATATTAATAAGAGCTACAGAAGACAGGAAGTTGTGGAGAGCCATGATCGCCAGTGTCCTGAAGGGGCATGACACAGAGAAGAACCTGGATTTAAACCATGTTGGAACTGCTCATCAACTTTGATATATTTGGGAAGGATATTTGAATAACCAAGAACCTATACAAGCAGAAATTGGCCTTCATATAGACAGAAAATGAGTTCTTCAAATATACAAAAATAGAAAGGGGTGTAAACCAAGGATGTATCTTCCTACCAGGCTTATTCAACCTATACAGCGAAGTGATTCTGATAGAACTAGAAGTCCTGCCAGGATTCATTATTGGCGGCCATGATCTTAACAGCTTTAGGTAGGCAGATAACCCAGTGTTGATAGCAGATATAGAAATAAAGTTACAAAAACCCTTACAGAAGATAAGGTAGGAAGATGAGAAGAAAGGACTAAATATCAACTGCAAGAAGACAGAATGCATAGTTGTTAAGAAAATTATGAGTCCAAAGTGTGAATTGCAAATTGGAAGTATGGATATTTAAATATCTGGGAAATCTTTTAATAGAGGTCAGAAAGTGCGATATTGAAATTTGAAGGTGAATTGGGATAGCCAAGGAAACCTTCCAAAAGTTAAGCAGAGTACTAAGAAATAGAAAAATCTTGCTAGAAACAAGGAAAAGAGTAGTAAACTGCTACATGATATCTGTCCTCCGCTATAGTAGTAAGTGCTGGAGGATCTTCTCAAAAATCGAGACTTGAAGCAACAGAAATATGGTTCGGCAAAAGTTTGCTGAGGGGACCTTGGGCCGAACATGTGAGTAACGACAAAGTTTTGGAGGAAATGGATAACATTAAGGATACTAATACTTCAGGAAGGGACAGTTGAGGTTTCTGGGGCACCTATTGAGGAAGGAGAGGGCATGGAAAATCTGATACTCACAGGACAGAGGGCAAAAGGGACAGAGGAAAATGACTTGTAACATAGTGAGCTTGAGTAAATATTAGGTTGGTGCAAAAATAATGACGCAATAATGTCGTTTTTTGACGTTAAAAAATACGTCAAAAAACGACATTATTACGTCATTATTTTTGCACCAACCTAATAGATGGCAGAAAAGGGCTTAGGAGATATTACAGTAAGTGTATTCAGAGCTAAAAAATTGCGGGAATATGGACCATAATGAAGTTAAGGGAACACGGTCCATAGAGAAGAAGAATATGATGACTGACCTTCAGGTTATATAAGATATCAGTTACTGTAAATATTTTTTGTGATAGTCTGAATGGACAAAGATTAAACCTAAGCATCGAAAGGAATTTGATATTTGGAAAAGAAGAAAGATAACAATTGAAGTACTTTTGTCTGGTCTTTATTGTATTGAGTCAAATTTGAGATAATTTGATTGGCAAGTCATCTATAACTCAGCTGGTTCCATCTAACCTTTTTAATGAATTTTAATCAAAGACCAAAGTTACTAATTTGCCAGCATTTTGTTTTCCTGTTTCTCATAAAAATAATGACAATTGAAGATAAATACCGGATAATTAAATAAAACAATACGGTTGATTGATTGCTTCGGTGCTGATGCAAATCGAGATTTCTCTTAAAAAAGACACGCACATAATTTACTCTCTTGGGTACCCAGTATATTCCACTGAATTTTCCTCAATGGAATTTATATGAGCTTCAATATTTTTAACTCTTGTTGCCTATTTCTATTTTTCTTTTTAACTCATTTTTTTTTTCACATATGCAACCTTGACATGAAGCATAACTTTCGCTCAATCAATATGAACAGAAGAAGTCAAAAGTCCAGCACTTCTAGGATACTGAGTTGTGCACATTTTTTTCTTTTTAAAAATATGACCCCAAGTAAGGCAATAAAGCCACTAAGAAAGAAGAGGTAACAAAGTACACAAAAATATCTTAAAATACTAAACAGTAAATTTATTTAATAAAATTGCCACTGGTTTCAACCATGGCTTCCAGATGACTTCAGAATCTCCTGCAAGTGATCTGGACAGTCTCCTTGTTTAAGTTGGTGAATGCTGCCATAATCCTTGCCTTCAGTTCATCTTTGGTATTACGAGGAGTTTTATTTCAACTACATTCTACACATAATAATCAAAGAGGTTGCAGTCTGGTGAGTTAGGTGGCCAGATGTATTAGGTTGGTGCAAAAATAATGACGTAATAATGTCGTTTTTTGACGTTAAAAATACGTCAAAAAACGACATTATTACGTCATTATTTTTGCACCAACCTAATAATTGCCGATGTGGTTGCAGAAATTGTGTGATAGCCATGACTGGGTTCTCCTGGTTGTGTGGCATGGTGCATAGTCCTGTTGCCAGATATAGGGTTTTCAAACAGCAGCCACCGTCTTGACCCAGGGCAGCACTACCTCCTCAAGGCACTTTATGTAGGCCTTTCTATTGAGTCTGAAGTGATCACCAACAAATTTGAGAGTTCTTTTCTTATCAGAAAGATCAGAGTGCATTTTCTGAGTTACTATACCTTCATAATCACCATTAGACGCATTCAACACTTTCCGAATGCCCTGCACCGTCCTCATGTTGACACTCAAACATTCTGAAATGTTTGTATTGGAGCTTCCAGCTTGAATGCCAACTGGTATAGGCATGCCATTACCAAATTTCTGGTAGAGTGAATTATGTCATGGTAAGGTACCTACTTGACCCTACTATACTGTGCAGTCAACAAGATCAAAACCAAACAACATGCATGTGCAAAGTTAAAAACATAAAATGGTAGCAATTTATAGCTTCCTTATACCTTTTCTATAATATTTACATAATAGTTGTTTGGATAAAGTTTCCCAAAGAAGAATCTCCAGTTGGTTCTAATCTTGCATCTTGGCTTCACTCAATTTTCCACTGCTGTCATGTAGCTTCTCTGTGCCTTTTCTCTAAATACGTTCCTCTAGGAATTTAAGTGCAGACAAAATCGGCAATTTACAATTGAATTGGCAAAATTTAAGCATAAGTTCTATGTTAACAGTTTCTTCTCTTGCACTTCTCACTTGTGGAACTCTTTTCTGGCTGTTTATTCTCCAGCTAAATTTGATCTTCAAAAATTTAAATGCAATGCGAATCGTTATTATCTTCCTCTTCTTTATATTCCACTTCTTTTATTGTTCTAGCTCTTAATAATATTTTATTTTTCTGATATTTTCTAATACTCTGTAAACCCTTGTCTCTGAGTGGCTTTACTGCCTTATTTGGGGTGAAATGATTAAAAAAAAAACTAGTCTTTGCTTATGAGCAGTTGACAAAATATTTTTCCTCGGGTATTTCGACAGTGGGTCTCCAGTGGGTTAGCCTTAACAACTTCTTTTATATGAAAATGCTTTGCATAAAGCAAAGTCAATATATAAATAAATAATTAGCATTTAAAACTGAAGAGACTGTGTCACTATGGTTGGGACACACATGTCGAAGAGAGGGTCAATGGCAACAAAACCGGATATAGAGCATATCCAGTTGCTGGTCTATATTAACAGTCATGGTTGAGATTGAGGAAGCCAGTTCTTGTTCTGTCCGTCTCGGTACACATTGCCAGGCACATTTCATGATATGTAGATTCAGGATAAGTTAGCTGAGAGTGGAGGAAGAGCTGAGCTGTTAGATTGATATGGCAGAAATTGTCCCCAGGTGTCTCCTACCTACACACCCAAACTGGGCAAGTGAAGCCCTCAATAAAAACACCTATTTTATAGTATTGCAAACAGGGTTTATGTTATCATTTCTCGACATGGCACTAGTTCCCTTCTTCCTTACCCTGTAGAAATGTAGCATGCTTTGCCAATTTTTCAATGGCTGTAGACATGAAAAAGAATTGAGACATGACATAGGGTAATCATTAACTGGACAGTGTAAAGCTAGGTGAAGGCACCATTGTATGTTTACAAGGCTTCTGCTATTTCTTTCTTTCTTTGGTGAAAGTCTGATTCAGTATTCTTAATCTTTGGCTCGGTCTGTGAGGTTTCTTGGTTCAGTCATTCAGCTTTATTGTCTGAAGGGTTATTAAGGTGTCATAGGAGAATAGTGCCTGGTGTCTGTTACGGTCTATTAGAGAGACTAATAGAACCAGTAATACCAAGGAAGTTGAATTTGGTATCATCTGAAAGAGAAATCAGTTTACTTTCATATAAAATCATAATTGATTCCCAATGACTTTCGAGAGATATCAATTTAATGACACTCCAGGTATTTAACAGTTGAAATCTCTTAAGGATTTCTAGGATTAAATTGTTATCCCTCGTCAAGGCCACCTTTAGTCAGAGATGAGAAGAAGTTGAACTTTTTTCTTTGTATAACTAATGCACAGAAAAAAATAAGTTCAACCACAACTTCAATCTCAAGAATGCCAAACTTATTCTTATTCTCCATCATGTGTTGTGACCCCTCATAGGCGATCATGGCTCTCTACAATTTACTGTCCTTTGTAGCTCGTAATTGTAACAATTTAGAGTATTTGGACTCCTTTAGTTGGAGTGGTTCTTTTAAAGTCAATGTAACCCCATTTAGATTTCAGGGTAATACATGCCCTTCATTCTAAATACATTTCTGTAGGGTGTAAAGTTCAGATAAAAGTAAATTGAATGAGTTCCAAAATTCTTAAAAATTTTAGTTCAAGTGTTTCAAGTTTTACACCAAAAATGTGTCATCTAAGAATATATCATTTTTTTTATAGCCTCATGAACATATGCAATAAAGGGGATCCCAAATTTTATTAGTCCAAGGCCCTCTAAAGGCCCAAATTCGACCCTTCACGTCCTGTAACAAGACATTCAACTCTGAAGATATTGCTTAATGTTCTTGACAGAAACCACATTGCAAGACAATTTATTGAATAAACTGAGTATGAACTTGACTGTTCTTTTGTCACCTCTTATGTGAGGTGAAATTTTCTGATGATTAAAATGCAAACATTGCTTGCTGATAAATAGTCACCACATCTCTTGTATTTCACTTAATAATGTTCATTTTGGTATACAGCCTTAACCTTTAATCATTCACAAAGAATAGGGTTGGTCTGACTGTGCATCAAATTTCAGCTTATAGTCAATTCGAGAAAGTTGATTCTACTGAAAGCCTCAGCCTTTTTGAAGGTAAGTGGATTTCTTCTGCATGTGTTTAAAAAAAAGAATAGGCAATTAGCATGTGTGAGCAGATGAAAATGCTAGTAAAATCTCACCTGCTTATTTGGAAGCTAGGAGTTTAATCTCAAAGTTAATACAGAAATAGGCTTAGAAAAGGTTGGTGTATATATCATCAAATGTGGTATACAGTTATTGTGAGTTCAATCCCTGAGCTGGGTAATAGTCTCTGACATGGTGGAAACACAAGTAGCATTAAACAATAATATACAATGATACTTTCAGAGTTTCTTAACAAGTGAATCCAGAGAGTCAAGGCAAAGACCATCCTTCTTCGAACAGTGCGAACTGGTGCTACAGAATTATACAAAAAGACTCGTACCAAAAAAACATAAACCACATCACTTGAAGACTATCAATAGCACTAACAACTAAAATGGATAACACATGTAACTCGAAGAGAAATATAATGACATAATCAAGATATTGATTTCCACACTACTTCAAACAAAAGGTTAGGAAGGAAATCCCCATCAATACAGGAAAAAAGGATAACAGCTACTGAACTTTAGAAACCTGTTTTCCCAAAAAATTGTTTTAAGAAAAAGGTTTTATGAATTTCACCAAAAAGCAGTACTGGCTTCTTGGACAACAAATGACATGTTTTATCTGATGTAGTGTGGAATGTCAACATTTTGATTATGTCATTATTCATTGCTGAATTTGCATATGGGCTGCAGCCCAGGGGCCCCAAGACTACAGGGTTCCTCCAAGGTTCCTGTAGTCTTGGACCCTTGATAAAACTAAAAAAAAAAATAAAGATATATGAAGAGAGGAAATTTATTTTTCAGATTTAAACAATTTAGAGTATTTGGGCCTTTTCAGTTAGTGTGTTTTCAAATTAGATGGGACCCTTTGAAGGTTCCCAATTTAGACTTTGGTGTAATACAGCCGCTTCATTCTAGATAAATTTCTGTAGGTCGTAAAGTTTAGATAATAAATAACCTGAAGGTGCTAATGACAGAAACTGGATGAGTTCAAAAATACTTAAAAATTTTAGTTGCAGTGTTTCATGTTTACACCAAAAAAGCATCATCTAAAAATATATCTTTTTTTTTTTTTTTTTTTTTTTTAAATAGCCTCATGAACATACATAATAAAGAGGCCCCCCCCCAAATTCTATTAGCCCAGGGTCCTCTTAAGGCCAAAATTCGGTCCTGCTTATCTTGTAACAAGACATTGACTTTGAAGATATTGCCTAAACTAATGTTCTTGATAGAAACCACATTGCAACACCACACACACACACACTGGCAATTTTGTATGAATAAATTGAGTATGAACTTGACTTTGTTACCTCTTACGAGAGGTGAGACTTGATAGATTCTCACTGTATGATAATTAAAATGCAAACATTACTTACTGATAAGTAGTCAGTACATCTCTTGTATTTCACTTGATAATGTGCATTTCGGTGTACAGCCTTAACCTTTAATCGTTCACAAAGAACAGGGTTGGTCTGACTGTGCATCAGATTTTGGCTTACGGTCAATTCGAGTGAGTTGCTTCTACTAAAACAGGCTCAGATTAGAAACTTCTTGGAGAGTAGAGACAAGCTAAGACACGGTTGATCTTAATCTAGCTTTGAAGATTAACTTTGAACACACAACTCTGTTGAGATGAGCAGCCTTTCTAAATATAGAATGAAGAATTGTTACAAGATGCCTGCTTATTTGGTCTGTTGGACTCATTTTTGAGATTCTGCTTGAGGGGGAATTTTTATTCAAATGTGCCGCCAATCATTCATCTGCAAAATGATCTGGAACTGGTTAAAACTTTGATAATTCTGATTTAGTTCTATTTTTAGTCTATGCAGACTTATTTCACCAAAAGTTTTTATATCCAGTTGGTTTGCTTGATCCTTGCAGTTTTGGGCCTCACATAGAAAGTTTGCCACCTCCCCAAATGCGAGACTATCAAACTTAGAATAACTGTCTGTCAGGAATTGTTGCTTCAATCCAATAAAATTTTTCAAGTGGATGATAGCAAGGATTGGTTAGGTAACACTAAACAGTGTACTTTTTATCAGTAAGTTAGCAAAGTTAGCTCGAGTTCTGTGTCCTCAAAATTATGTGAGAAAATAGCACCAATATAAAATCTGTACATTTTGTTTACATTAGTTGGACTAATATCCTTATCTTTGTCATTGTTTTAGGTATTGGTAATGTTAATAGTCATATTAGATATTTCCTTATAATGAGACATTCAACATACATTGACCAAGCAGCCAGTACTGCTTTCAGTTGAAATTTATAAAATCTTCCTCTTAAATTCTTAGATTTCTCAAGTAGCTGTTGTCGTTCGTTCCAGTATGGATGGGGAGTTTCCTTCCTAACCTTCTATTTGATGTAGTGTGGAATATCAACATTTTGATTATGTTATTATTTTCTCATCGAGTTATAGGCACTATCCATTTTAGTTGTTCTTGATGTTGGTAGTCCTCAAGTGATGTTGTTTCAGTTACTTGGTACAGTTCTTTTTTGTAATTCTATAAAACCAATCCAAAATGTTAAAAGCGGGATGATCTTTGCCAAGGACCTCATGTAAAACTCACTCAAAGCATTTTTCACCATTGATCTTAGGAAGTAGTTGGATGTATACAGCTGACAGTTTAGATATTTCTGTACAGGTTTGGCACCATGTATGACATCCATAAGAAAATTTTGATCTGAACAGGCTATTTAAGAAATTTTCAGGTTGATGTTTTATAGTAATGTTATAATCTGTAGTAATTTATAGTGTTGTGTGAGACTACTAGGGGGTTATCAATATTTTGATTTATTTACAGTTGTAAATAAATTACTTTGTTATCATTGTCATAAAATTTCAACCCTTGTACCCACCTCTGGTCGTCTTGGGTATGACAAGAAACTACATCCACGTCCTGGGTAAGATGATAAACTGTGTCCAGCAGCAAGGGCTCTGATCAGGAGGCTTTGATGAGCATGGAACCACCTCTTATTTGCTAGTGTTCCCAGGTCCACCCTGACCCTGGATGGTAGCACCTGTTAGGGTTCCAGCTATGGGCAAATAGTTAACCCCGAGACTGAGGTAAAAACATTACGAAATTGTAAAAATATGTTTTAATACCAGAAATACTTTAAAAAACTATTATCAGCAATAATTTTTTGAAGCAAAAAAAACTATTACCAGCAATACATTTTTGAAAAAAAAAAAAAAATTACCAACAATGTTTTTAAAAACATTTACCAGCAATACATTTTTGAAGGAAAAATATTACCAGAAATAGATATAACCCATTGAGGTTGATATGCCGTAAAACAAAACAAACCAAACCAAACCAAACCCAACCCACCCTTGGCTTTCTTCAGACATCTGTTGACACAGGTAAACTTTGGAGATTTTGGTACTGAACTCTTGAAATAAAAACCCTGTTAGACAAGACAAAATGTGCTGCAACTTGGGCAGTGGAATGAGAACAATTTATCCTCACAAACTGAAGAAAGTCCTCTGTGAGAAATTCCCTGAAGGTTTCACAAATCGGCAAAACATCTGAAGAAGGCCAGAGTGCACAATGACTGAAACATTGTGATTGGAACAACCAAGGTGAGGACATTTGTCTGACTGTAGAGAACATAAAGAATTAATGTTTATTGCTTGCAAGACAAATGAACACAACTGGATTTTATGAATATACATGAGGATTGTGTATTTTCAACTATGTTCTTGGATATCATCATTTATAACTTTCAGCAAACACTATAATACCAAGTTTAAAAGTATTACACCCAGTAACCCTTTGCTTTAATGCCTTGCTTGGGGTAAACATGATTAAAAAAAAATTTTAATTTAAAGTCTTTTGACTACCTGAATATGTTTGAAAAGACAAGATTATAAATATTTAAATGAAACTACTTTTGTTTTGTGTCCCCTCAGGATATGGGCGATCACAGCTCTCCACAATTTCCTGTCTTTTGTAGCTCTTGGTAAATTTTGTCTTTTTTCTGTATCATCTAAACCATGTTCTGCTAACCATTAATACAAGCTTGTTCTTCTATGTGCCATGTACATTCAAGATATTGGTGATCACAGCTCTCCACAATTTCCTGTCCTTTGTAGCTCTTAGTAAATTTTGTCTTTTTGCTATCTCTCCTAATCCCTGTTCTGCCAATAATTTACAGAAGCCCATTTTTTTTTCATCTATGCAGGACATGGGTGATTAGGGCTCTCCACAATTTCCAGTCATTTGTGGTTTTTGGTAAATGTTGTTTTTGGCTATCTCTCCTAAGCCCTGTTGTGCCAACCATTTACACAAGCTCATTAGGTAGGTTATGTGCTTCCTTCCTCTGTGTCCCTTGCCTTCCATATATCCTGTGAGTATAAAATTTTCCAAACCTTCCTTCCTCATTATTTGCTCTAGAAATTTCAACTCCCTCTTTCTGATACTATGTATAAGTGTTTTTTTGTTTCCATTTTCTCTAAAACTTTGACGTTGCTCACAAATTTGGTACATGATATTCCCTGTATCCTGTGGAACCAGGTTTCTACTACCTCAACTCACTTTTTCATCTCTGCCATATAGGAGGACTAATATTACGTAACAGTTCAGTATTCTTATCTTTGTTTCTGTTGCTTCAAGTCTCTTCTTCATCTTTGAGGAGATTGTCCAGCATTCACTGCCATATAGGAAGACTGATATTACATAACAGTTCAGTACTCTTTTCTTTATTTCTGTTGCTTCAAGTCTCTTCATCATCTGTGAAGAGATTGTTTAGCATTCACTGCCATATAGGAGTACCAATATTACATAATAGTTAAGTACTCTTTTCTTTGTTTTTAATGAAATTTTCATATTTCTTAATACTTTGTTTAGCTTTTGGAAGGCATCTTTTGCTCTCCTAATGTGCCTTTGGATTTCAGTGTTGCATTTTCCATATCCAGGCATGCATTATCTTGTATTCTATTACAATAAACATTATGTTTAGTGGATGCATGTATTTCAGTAGATATTTTAAGTGTGTGTGTCTGTGACTTATTTTATTTTTTAAGCAGTGAAATTGACACCTACATTCTACAAAGTCAAAGGTCTTATTGAAGAATATTTGCCTCTTTGCTGGGCTCAAACCTGCAATTCCTTTATGGCCTGAGAAAACCATTTTACAGCTTGATGTGCTTTAACTGCTCACCCATGAGGGGTGTCTTCTTAAACACATGCACAAAATAAATATAGTGTCTACTGTAAGAAGAAATAGATTAAAAATCCATAAATTCATTAAAAAATAATTTTTGTCTGTAAGCAAGGAAATTTAACTTTCAATTATAAAATTCATTGCTAATACTGTTTAATAAAATTTGTCATGCATATTTGTACATCAGGTTCATTGTGGACTTAACTGCATGACAGCAGCTATCATTGAATCATTTTACTTATTGGCTCCTGTTAAGGTGAAAATTCTTTTTAATGTCACTTGTTATAAAGTTGGTATAAAAATACTTTGTCCGAGTTTTCTTATTCATCCATTTTACTCAGTAAATTATTGTTGTATGTAAAGCACAAGATATGTTTCTTTAAAAGATATCTGCTGATAAGAAAGCGCACAAAGAAGATTCAATTCATGCCTTTCCAAAGGACATCAATATGATGGGAATATCGGCAGCCTCAATTGAAATTTGAACTCTGTTGGACACCCCCCCCCACACACACACATCGCCATCTTGCTTTGGTATAAACTTTAAATAACTTGTCTCAGGATTGGTAGTTCTCACCTGATGAACTTAAATTCCGTGATATTACCAGTAAATCAATTTGGCAGCACACATTAAATAAGCAAGACTGGTTTGCCCCTTGAAAGTTGAAAATGCTCTGCTTATGTTGGTTTTAATGCAGTCTAGCAAAACAATTGGATATGATAGGATTTAAAAGTACAGCACCAGCCTTGAAAAGTTAGAGGTTTGCAGCTTTTAAATAAGGGGTCCTTCCAGGAAGCAACTTTCGTCTTCATGACTACGTTTGAGTTTGCTAATCGCAGTGACATCACGGCATTGTGTAGAATTTCAGTGTTTTATTTTATATCTAAAAGATTTTTTTATTTATTTTTTTAATTTTTTAATTTTTTTTTTTGAGAAAAACAAAAAACAAAACAAAAAAAAAACAAAAAAAAAACAGTGTTTCAATGTAAAACACCTGACAGGGATCTGAAAGTTGCAAAAACAAATAAGACGATGACAACAAAGACATCGACGTGAATTTGAAAAGAAATTAATGAATAATAATGACAGGTTCTCTCATGAATATGGATATCTATTTTGGACTCTTGAAAGAAGGATTGCCATCTTCAATCTTTCATAATTATACAGGCAAGGAAAGGGAAATCAGGAATATTGTGATGCTGAGCATAAAGATATAATTTTACACTGATTTACTGGGATGACTGTTCTCATCTCAGTTGTCGTCATCATCATTGTCATGCGGTTTTAGTTTTTATACCTCTGGCTATCTTCCAGTGTCAGTCAGGATTGATATTATTCTTAGAATTTCAAACTGAACTCTTTAATGCTATCCATCAATGTAGTTAGTTCTTATTCTGCTGTCCATGTTAGAGGATATCTACTATGGATTAATTCATCCAGGTGATGCTGATTCTCTCCCCACTCCCCCAGATTCAGTGGATATTATTTTTTCCTTACCTCACCCAGGAATTAAACTCTCAATCCTCATATTTCTCTGCTTGGAAGTCTTAGCTAAGCTAAATGGTTTAGTTCCACCCTACTCTTTCACCCATAGTGAGGAGGTGAAGAGGTAGATGCATGCTTTAAGAACATTGGCATGAAATGTATAGACAAACAGCCTGGGAATTTTAAAGAATTTCACTGCTGACTGAGTAATCCTATGGGGGAGTGTCTATTTATGCATTTTTCGTAAGGTCTTCCCCACTGATTGGTTGCCAATTTATGTGCAACCAGTTCTCGAGATAATGAAAATGAGTGGAACGTTTTCAAACAAATTTTGTAAATCTTTAAGGATTTTCACAATTTAAAATTATAAGTGATGAAAGATCTTGAACATAAGAAATTTTACCTTACTGAGCCCTGCTGAGGTAGCAAATATCTTTGTTGCTGCTGGCTGGGCAGATAAAGTAATTATGGGGGAGGGGTTTAGCAAAGTGATCACTCATCCACTTGATTTCTAGCCTATCATCAATGTATGCAATAGACATTGTATCAAGATCTTTGGTGATAGAATGGATGGAGCATAGGGTGAAGTGGATTCATGCCTTTCTTAGGGGAATTAGTTTTAAGGGGAACACAAGAAGCCACATTTGAAATTTGAACTTAGTTTGCTAAATTCCTTCCTGCATGCTGATAACTGTTAAATTACGTCTATTTAGTAGGTATATTAAATGCAGGGAGAGGTGGTTTCATGCTAAGCGCAAAACAAGCACCCTAGCCAATATTTGAACTCACTTTCTTCTTTTAGGTGGTATGCTCCTTCAGGACGTGGGAAATCATGGCTCTCCACAACCAAGTACCCTTTGTAGCTCTTAGCAACGTTTGTCCCTTTGCCATCACTTCCACCTCCTGTTCTGTCATTCATTCATACAAGCTTGTCAGGTAGGTAGCTCCTACCTTTCCCAGTCCCTTTTGCCTTTAATGTCTTGTGAGTATCATATTCTCCAAGTCCTCCCTCCTCATTATATGTCTTAGAATTTTCAGCTGTCTCTTTCATTTTCTGTGTCTTCTTTGTTTCCATTTTCCATACTACTTCTTTATTGCTTTCCATATTGATAACTGTTATGCTTTGTTTTAGTAAATATGTAGAATACAAGGAAAGATGGATTCATGCCTTTCCCAGGAGCATTAATTCTAAGTGAACAAAAGCAGACTCAGCCAAAATTTGAACTTGTTTCATGCATGCTTTTCTGCACTCCAATATTTAACTCTCAAATGAATAATCATTAATTTTTGATAATTATTTTTTTTTATTTGTCTTTCATTTTTTATTTCAGTCTTTTAACATTATGAGAAGGAAACATTTTAGTTTTATTTGAGAAGTATCTGAAAGATGAGCAGTTGAACTGGCTAAGCTGCTAGGCTCCCAAGGTTCAGAGATGTAAGTTCATATCTTACCAGAAAGGAAAAAAAAACATTTATTTACAGTCTGAAATGCATACTTCAGTCTGAGGCATAACGAACATGACAGTTTCGATGAAGTTTACAGAAACATTAGTCAAAAATTGAAATTCAGACAACTTGAGACCAGGGTTGCCAGCTTCAGTGAAAAGTCATGTATTGAGTTATATTTGAAAGCCAAGTACCGGTGTAATTTTAATGGACGTTGTTCTAGCAGTTACCAGTGCTGGCCCAGTTAATTTTAAAAAGTAGCCTCAAAAGTCATAAGTAGAAAAATAAAAAAATCGACTAGTCTGCCAGGCTGGCTTAAGACTCGGACATCTATGACTGAAAGGGATTTGTTTAAAAAAGAAAAAACAACAGCATAAATACAATGCAAGAAATAATAATTGGTATGGATTCATTAAAAATTGCGATGAATCACCTCAATGTGTTGTAATGGTTAGTAAGCTTCACTCACTAGATCAATTATGACTGAAAAGTGAATTCATTCCTCACTGGGTGCTCCATACTTTTGGGCCACATCTAAGCTATACTTAGAAAATTACCATTAAAGAAATTGCGATAATAGAAGAAATGACGAGTCAAAAAGTAATAATTGATAAGACTACATTATTTACTCTGTTTACATGCAGACATACTGATGTCATCTGTGTAGTTCTTATCACGTTTCGACCTGGGTATGCTGATAAACTACATCTGGCAGCAAAACCTCTGATCAAGAGGTTTTGTGGAATCACCTCTTAATTACTGTTGTTCCCAGGTCCACCCTGGCCTCGGGTGGTAACACCTGTTAGATTCGCAGCTATGGTCAAGCAATGAACCTCTAAACTGGGGTTAAAACTAAATATAAAAATACTAACAAGACATTTTTGATAAAAAGAAAAAGAATTACCAAAGTTCCCAAGAAAATGAAATTTCAACATTAAATGCTCCATAAGGAGTTGAAATGTCATTAGACAAACGAAACCAAACCTTTTCAGGTTTCAGTCATAGTGACTTCAGGTGTATATCAATCTGAGTAACCCACAGGGAATTCCAAACTGAACTGTGTATTTAATCTATGGGGGTAGACTATTTTCATTCCACTGCCTATGTCAAAGGATATCTTTTTTAGTTCTTAATTTTCTTACTGCTCCATTATTGCTCACTTGTTTCCATTGAGTCAAGAAATGTCTTGCCCTGTGCATGAAACAATGGCCTAGTAGATTAAAGCATAGGTTTGTAAATTTGATGACATAGTAATTTTGAGTTCAATCCCTGGGTCAGGCAGTGTGTACTTGGATGGAGTGGAAATTGGGTGAGCAATAACTGAGCAGCACTAAAAAATAAGAATTAGATATGATATCCCTAGACATGGGAGGTAGAACGAGAACAATGTACTCCTGTAGAGTTCAGTTTGAAATTAAATGTTGGTTCCCTGGATCAACATACACCTAATGATAGCCAGAGGATGCAACAGCTGAAATGTTATGATAACAACAATAACAACAACAACAATGATGGTGAGGACAATAGTGTGTGTAGAAATAATAATAACTCATCATCCCCAAAATTCAGACAGAAATTGATAAGGATTCTTCAGACAAATTCAAAAACGTCCATTGTTGACTTCAGACATAATTGGTTTGGCTTGATGCTGAGGCGATTGTGTTCATTGAAAATAAATTACGATTTATTACTTTCAATGGAGCAGACATCAAATGGCTGTCATTATTACTCGGCTTTTAATTCTGTTTCAATTTTATTTATGTCATGTTTTGAGTTGTATGATTTGGAACAAGTTGTGTTAGTTATTTATATATAGAAAGAAAATGCAGGACTGAGTCTGGTCTGGCCACTTACCTGTGAGTGTTTTCTATTTCACTCTTTTTTTTTTCTTCTTAGGTTTTATGGATCATGAGTTGTTTAGAATTCTTTTTTTTTATTTCTCTTGTTATAAAGAAATAAAGTGTCACTACCGACACTTGAGTTTGAGCATAGATCGCTAGTGTGCAAAAACAGGTGATCCCATTATTGAATTAAGTAGACCATGTGACCATAGGAAGTAGCTGACGAATAACGATCACTATTTCTACTCTATCCTCTATTACTATATGGACCTGGAATTCTAGCCTATCCTCTATACTATATGGGTTACTTATTTGAGTGAGTATTATTAGTGTGAGTGATATGTGAAGGTGTCTAACACCAGTATTGTTTAACAATGTACTATAGTTGTATCTGTGATTTCAAAGTCTCTATTACAGTGAGCATTACGAAAGTGACAACAAGTATTTGTTGACACTACAAAAGCGTCAACTGTTTGTTGACATCACAAAAGTGGCGACAAGGATTCGCGAGGATTCATGAGAATTCCTTTAACTTACATAAGGATTTGTTCAGCTGAGCACACCAAAATGGAAGAACTAAAAACTATCATGGTTCAAATGTTGGTGCTACAGGAACAAGAAGAACAGTTGTAGCAACAAAAATGACAACACAAACAGCAATTACAACTACAACAACAGAAGTGCTTTTTCTTCTTAGACTTTATAGATTATAAATGGTTTTTAGAATTGTTTTTCTTATTTATTCCTCTTGTAAATTCTGCTTGCATAAATTTAAATCATCTTGTATTCTATAGTTGTATATTTCACAGCTTCGATTTGATGCCAAAATTTTTCTCTCTTGAAAAGGAATTGATATCAACAAAAAATTCTCAACAACTGTTGCACTTGATTGATTGTTTTTTGCAGGTTATTTAATGTCATTTTAGAGAATGTAAATAAATCTAAAAAATGTGCCTGTGCAACTAATCAGTATTTCATTTATTTATTGTTTTGTTCTTTATGGCTTATCAACCCATTTGCAGGTTATTTAAAATGAAAAAATATTTTTAAATTGTAAGAATTTTTTTATTTTAATTTTAATTTTTTTAGAGATAATAATAATTCAGGAATACAAGTCTTACTAATTAACCCATAGATAGGTGGAGTAGAGGCGGATTCATACCTTTTTCCAAGGGTATTTGTGCATAAGCAAATATAATGAACCAGTCTGAAATTGAAACTCAGCTGTCTGATTTCCAATTCTTTGCTGTTACCACCCGCATATCCAAGCTTACAGCACCCAATTTTCCCAAACAGTCATCCATCTTGGTACTGATCATGCTTGATATCACTTTGCCTCGGTGATCGTACAAGAACCAGTGTTTCAATGTGATAGTCTGTAAGACTCTTGTACTTGAAAACTAGATTTTTAGTACGTAAAAGGCTCTTAGGAAAGATTTCAAACATACATACAGTTTCTTTTTTGTTTTTAAAGAAAGACTTTTAAGAGAGAATTCTTTAACGATGACATGATTTGTGTGTACTATGCTTCATAGGTAAAACTCAAATACCTAAACCCGGTCTTAGTTTACAAATCTGGTATTGGAGAATTTCAGAAATATTTACCAAATTTACATTCCATCTTGCATGTTGGGCACTAAAGACTATTTTCTCGTGTTCTGTAGGACATTGGGCCATGGCCTCAATATGCTGCAATGTTTATTGCTGTCGGTTCCATAACAAGTAGGTTTACAAGGCGATGAGTTACCAGCCACATGCTCAAAGGGTTTTGAATTTGAGTTGTTCATTTCTTTGACTGATTACTAAGTCCAGAAATTCCAGTCTACCCTACTACTTAACCTATAGCTGTAGGAAGAAGAGATGGATTCATGCAGGGCCAGTGCAAGGGTCTTGTGAACCTCTACCAAATCTATGACATGTGCACCCCCATCAATGTATGACATCTCAATTTTCATAAGGGAGAATTCATATAAAATACAGATTTTATTGTAACCTAGTTATGCACGATAATGGATTATATGCAATATAGGTGAACACTTCAACCAGAAAAATTGAAAATAAGTACAAACTATCTAAATACAAATTAGAGACATGTCATTCCATCTTAAATAAATCAACAATGATTTGCGGGGATTTTTAACATCAACTTGAGATTTTTCTTGTTAAAAGGTTGAATAATTTCAGTGCTATGTATGAAAAAAATAGTGAATTTTATATAATGTTTTTTTCAAGACTTAGCATGAGCAAGACAAATTTGTGAACTTGGACAAAAAAAAAAAAAGAAAAAAAGAACCCCAGAATAACATCAAAATCCGTGAAAAGTTTTCACCTTTTAATAATCAGTAATGCTTAGGTTAATTTTTAATGTATATAAATGTGTGTAGAAAAAAGGAAATGTTGGTTGAGTCACAAAGCACAACCTGGGACCCTGATCAGGCTTGGGCTCCACTGGTCAGGGCTTTTGGGGACTGGCCCTGGAATGATATGTTATGTTCTGTGTCATCTTGGGATCCCCATGCTATTAATAAAAATAGTATCAATGAAAAGAGTCATTTACTTTTGCTATTTGTTTTATTAACCCTTACAGCTTGGATTCTAAGAGGCAGTAGTAGGACTGACATAACATGTCACATGTTGGCTCAGTGTTCCTCCATGGGTGGTATTAGCTGGTCGCACACCTGTGCGGAGGAGGCATATCGACACTTCAGAATTCTTTAGACCCTCTGTTGAATTCATGCTGTTTTGGACTTATATTCAAAACCAAGACAAAAGCAATCCCTCACTGGCAAAATCATCTGCCCACAAGTAACTCTGGCCAATTGCTGACCATTCTGACTTTGGCCATTGCACTGTATAACAGTTTTTTTTCCAAGGGTATTTATCCAAAAATGAATGCAACAAACACAAACAGCATTTGAAATGTGAACATTCCAAACATCTACAAGTTAATTGACTCATTGACACTGTGTTGTATTGGGCTCCAAAAGCCAAGCTAAATTCTATCCAGAAACTCATCATCAGCTTGAACCTGATTCTGCTGGCTGCCGAATTTATATTATTCTGAGATCTCATTCATGTATGCATTGAATATTGCTGCCATAACTGGTCTGATGCTTCGGCTCTGTATCTCGAGATTCTTGACAAAATCCCCAAAAGAGTCTGTAATGTAGTTGATCCTGACCTGGCATCTCAGCTTCAGTCACTTTCACACTACCTTATATTTTCATGGCACTTGTTCTGATGAGATTTTCTCCTTGGGGCCTCGACTGCATGAAGTTAAGTGTACTACTGGATTGGTATCTAGGTCTCACCATTTTACTGTTGGACTAGCTAGATGTTACCGTGTGTTCTATACTAATAGCTTTTTTTGTACTTCTTTGGTTCTGGAACTTTCTTCTGGTTTCTTGCATTCCTACCATCTTTAAAAATTTTAATGCAATATCAATCATTATCTTCTGTTTTTCTGAATCCTGTTCTTTTATTGACCTTTCTCTAAACTAAAGTCTTCTCATTCTCTTTCACTTCCAATAACCCATTGCATCTTAGTGTCATTATTGTTTTGCTTCGGAGAAATGGTTAAAACAGCAAAAAACATTAGCCAGAACACATTTCTGCTATTGATGTCTGGTAGTATCTTAGTGGCATTATCACCTTGCTTGAGGTGAAATGATTTTTAAAAATGACACATGGTATAGTGAATTTTTATGTACACAAGTGGACGAAGCAGTACAGAAACTAAGTTCTTTGTTTCAGCAACCACTACTTGGTTGAAACTTGTTGCTTAGAATTCAACACTATTTACCATTGCTGGCATCCCATTCAAATAATATCTCTATTAGACATGTCATCTGTGGTATGTGGAAATGATCAACAATCAAATTGGCCTTAGCCAAAGAAGAGAAGCCAGCAGTAAGATAGTGATCTGCAAGGTGTTAATGAATAATAATTGTCGACTTGTTGGTCACTGCAATCTTTATCGATCGTTTTTAATGACACTTCATTTCTGCACACCTTCAGATTGGCTGCCAATTCCCCAGACTTGTCAACTCTGAATGTGTGTAATGAAAGCAACAGTGACTTTATGATTATTACGTGTCCTGCACACAAAGAACCATAGTGGCCTGAGTACCCCATCATGAAACTCGTGTTATCAAAACAGCATATGGCTGAGGTAATCTTTCAGGGCTCTCTTGTGCTTCTTTTGTGAGGGCGGAGGAAAAGTGGAAGGAAGAGCAAATGGCATCATATTTTCCGAACTGTCAGCTACAAAAAAAAAAGACTTGGACTTTGGGTTTATGATGTAAATTTGGCAGTGAAAAATATGGGTGTTTGGAGGCACGTGAAGGCTTTATGTATTCCACAAGTGTTTGTGAAGACATAAACTGTAAGATGCTGATTTGCACATGGCCATTTATTTTGTATCGGACTGAATTCGTGCATAAACCTTGGCAAATTAAGTAGCTTTCTGTGTCTGTGCAATGATGATATAGTTCTAGAGGTGAAGGGATTCACTTTCCTATCAAAAACAGATGGGATTGTAGTTCAACTGGGAGATGCAGAATATTCGACTTGAACCGGTTTGGAGGAGCCTATAAATATTATTTCTTGCTTGTCTCTCTTCTGCCTTGTGTTTCATTCCCAGACTCAGATAATCTGAGTGTATCACACGATATCTGTACTGAATGAAATTAATCTTTCTCTCAGTTTTTCTGTTATATAGGAGTCTGTGTGTCTGGGTCTCTATGTATATGTGTGTGTGTGTATGCCTTCCTCTTAATACAGATGCTTTTAACAGGTAGTTGCAAATATTTGTCAAAAATATACAAAAGATTGCCTTTTTGAATACATCTATAAAATTACATATGCATGCCTATGTGTATCCACCTTTCTGTTGCCTATGTGTATCCACCTTTCTGTTGCCTATGTGTATCCACCTTTCTGTCTCTCTCTTACTCTCTTTCTCTCTCTTTTATATATATATATATATATATATTCTAAGGAAAGTAATAGATTTTTAATAATCTGATAGATTTTTTTATTCCTTGAAACATTATTTTTAGTGGATACTCATATCTGAGTAGACTCTTGGTTTATTTATAAAACAGTATATGTATGCATGTCTCCTTTAACCTAGATGATTTTAATACGTAGTTGTGAATATTTGTCTAAAATATATAAATGATTAATTTTTTGAATGCATGTATAAAATTACATAAGCATACCTGTGTGTATCACAATGTCTGCCTCTCCCTGTTGTGCACTTTCTCTTTATCTCTCTCTCTCTCTTTATATATATATATATATATATATATATATATTCCTAAGGAAAGTGTGTGTGTGTGTGTGTGTGTGTGTATATATATATATATATATATATATATATATATATTCTTAAAGAAAGTAATGGATTTTTATTAATCTGACTGATTTTTTTCATCATTTCAAACATTATTTTTAGTTGATATCTATATTTGAGTAGACTCTCCATTTATTTATTAAATAGTATATTTATTTTCATGTACTAGCTTGAATGTTTGAGAAATGTTATTAAAGAAAAATTTGTGCTCTCTGGCAGGATTCAAATCTGCATCATCCCTGGATAGATGGAGCCACCATTAAATCTGGCATGCTCCAACCGATTGAGCTCCAAAGAACCAACTGATCAAGCAAGGTCAAAATTGTGCCTTTAAGCAAATCTTCTCTTATCATAGATCTTCTGAAATTTTTTCATATCTGAACAGTTTCATATCCAAATGTAAACAAAGCAACTTTACTAAAGAAAGTAATGAATTTTTATCAATCTGACAGATTTTGTTATCCTTTATTTTTCTTTGATGCTTGTATTTGAGTAGACGCACTGTTTATTTATTAAACTGTATATTTATTTATTTTTAGTTTGGTTTGTTTTTCTTTACGGCATATCAACCTCAATGTGTTATTCAATGCCGACAAATTTTTATTGTTGGTAATATTCTTAAATTCTTAAATTCATATATTTTTAAATGTATAGCTGGTAATTTTTTTTTTTTTTTTTTCAAAAATGTATTGCTGGTAATAATCTTTCTTCAAAAATTTATAGCTGGTAATAATTTTTTACTAAATATTTGTCATATTAAAAGTTTTTTTTACATTTTCATAGTGTTTTGACTATTTACCCATAGCTGGGACCCTAAATCTATTTCTGGTAATGTTTTTCCTTAAAAAATGTATTGCTGGTAATATTTATTTTTTAAAAACATTGTTGGTAATTTTTTTTTATTTTCAAAAATGTATTGCTGGTATTAGTTTTTTAAAGTATTTCTGGTATTAAAACCTATTTTTACACTTTCATAATGTTTTTACCTCAGTTTCAGGGTTAACTATTTGCCCATAGCTGGGACCCTAACAGGTGCTATCATTCAGGGTCAGGGTGGACCTGGGAACACCAGCAATTAAGAGGTGGTTCCATGCTCCTCAAAAACTCCTGATCAGAAGCCTTGCTGTTGGACGTAGTTTGTCGTCTTACCCAGGACTTGGATATAGTTTATCGTCATACCCAGGATGGGAGATGTAGTTTATTATCTTACCCAGGACACTTCATTGGTCAGGGCAGGGTCTTACCCTTCTACAGAGGTGCAGTTGGTGTATTCTGAAGCCCCAGCCAACTGGGAAATATTTATTTTTGTCTACCATCCTGAATGTTACAGAAATTTTATTAAATCTTTGTAAATGTTGGTTAGAGCATGCCAGATCTAACATTGACTCCCTCTGCCCAGGGGGATGCAGGTTCAAATCCTGGTGAGGAGCACAAATTTTTCTTTAATAAGATTTCTTGAATATTCAGGCTGGTAGATGAAAATTAATATACTGTTTACTTAATAGATGGAGTGTTTCCTGAAATATGAGTATGTACTAAAAATAAAGTTTAAAGTCATATATATCCACAGACAGACAGTTTCACTGTATTACAGCTCCTCTGTGTGGCTAGATGTCTGATTGCTTCAAGCCGGGATCAAAACCCAACTGATTTGACATCAGTCAGATATCTTAACCCTAGGCTATCGTCGCCCAGCAGAAACAAAAGGAATTTTAATGTTTTTTCTACACAAAATAAGCCAGCAGCTCAGAGAACTCAATTTATACTGGTCAGTCTACATAGGCGATAGGGAGTGTAGGACATTCCATTACAACAAAACAATTGAATCTCATATGGACAGTCCCAGATATATATTTATTTGAAAATAAGTGTATTATATTTATTGGTGTTACAGTGGAACACACCTAGTCTATAGTTAATAGACTCTCCCACCTATAATAAGTAGGAGTAGTAGTAGCAGTCACTGAGGGTGTGGGTCAGTCAGTCGATATCGGACGACTGTTAGTCGGATATTAAAGTATCAGCCACCACAACTAGATTACTGCGTCATTATCTATTATATCAAGTTCCTAACGTTTTGTACGTCAAACCTATTTTAGGACTGACTTAGTACAAATACAAGCCTCCACTGTGAAACCACTACATAACAATTGGTTGGCCTGTGCATTCAGGAAATGTTAATAAAGAAAATGTACTCTCCAGCAGGGATCAAACATGTATCCCCCTTTGCGGGAGAAGCCACTATTTGATGTGGTATGCTTTACTGTTTAGCTACAGAGAGTATCATAGTTCAGTAAGGCTGTATTTTACTTTTTAAGGAAAGCACACTTCTCCACCCTGATATTTTTCTTGAAAAGCCGTATCTGAACAGAAAAGCCCATATCTGATGTTTAAATAAAAAAAAATAATGCATTATTGTATATATATTTTAATCTGACATTTTTTTACTTCAAAATGTATTTTAAATGAATGCACTGGCCAAGAGATATAATACACACTGTTTGAAATAAAAATGGCACAATATTTCAAATATGATTATCCACTAAAATAAAGCAGTTTTCTTTTATATAATAAAGATATTCTGATGAATAGATCATTAGGCACAATATGAAATTAAGAATAATAACTAATAATAAAATAGAACAATTATAACAATATACTGTAATAAGTTATGTGATAGAAGATATTTTCTTACCGTAGATTTTATTAAGCACAATAAGAGATTAAGAACAATGACTAGTAATAAAATAGAACAATTATAACAATATACCGTAATAAAAGTTATGTGATGGATAGAAAATTTGTTCTTGCTGTGTTTATCTTAGTAATCTTAGTGCAGACATTTTTTTTCCCTATTAAGTTAAGAACTTTAAACGTTTTACTTAAATAAAGCAACTTTATGATCTCTGTTTGGCAGACCAATTTTCCATCATCGTTAAGACTGCATTATTAATTAAATTTTATGAATTGTTTCAATTTGAAGGCAAGTCATTGAAAGTAAGAAAGTTTATATGGGTGCATAACACTTTTCTGCCAGTTGGACTCTGCCCACATTGTGTTGTTTGATCACAGGGTCGACAAAGATCAAATTGTCATCAGCAACTGTGATGTTGGTCCATTCTTGGTAAGGCTATGTTACAAAGGAATTTAACAAAAAAAAAATATCCTTACAGTTAAGGAAAAGACATAGTGTTTTTTTTTTTTCTAATTAAAATCGATCATTATATTAACATTGAAATTGATAGTGTACCATTTTGCTACTAATTTCCAGTCAGCTCCCTTATATTGGGATGCTTGTTATAAAAATTGTCCATAACTTTTATGTTCTTTAACACCTACAAAATGGAAAAATGTTCGAATGCTGTAAAAATTTAATAAAAAATGAATTCCATCTTCCTGTCATTCATATTCACTTTGAATAATATAGACATTATTGTATTCATTTTTATAATGATCCTTTCCAGTTCTCTAATCAGTTTCTTGATGTTAAGATGAAATTCATCAAGGAAGGTGCCATAGTTTTTTTCCTACCCAAGTACTTTTGATCTCCAAGATCATCTCAATGGGCAAATTGCAAACACAAACTTATTGTAACTGGGATAAAATCCTCATTTCCTTGTGATGGTGATTTTTAAAAGAACATGTGAAAATATACTCTGTTGTAATTATTTTAAAATTTTAAATTTATCCATTGTAGCTATAGAATTTTTTGCAAAACAAGCATTCCAATATAAGGGAGCTGACTGGAAATTAGTAGCAAAATGGAATACTATCAATTTCAGTGTTAATATAATGATTGATTTTAATTAGAGGTTAAAAAAAAAATTTATTGAAGAGTTGGGAATTGGAATTTTAAACCAAACCCTTTATTTCATCCACTGGGGTAGATTGTTTGAGTTCCTAATCCTCAAGGACACATGGCCCAGTGGATAAAGGCATTGGTGAGATCCAGTGACTAGACCCAAAGAGTTGTGTGTTCAATACCAGGCTACAGCAATGGTAAACCAAAAACTAGGAGAGTTGAGTTAAAGGGAAATAACTGCGACATCTTGAAGAGTCATGGCATGTGGAATTAAAACAATCTACCCCAGTCGATGAAATAAAGGGTTCAGTTAGAAATTCCACTCACTTGAAGAAGGCTGGAGCATACAACGGCCGAGACGATGTGAATATGGCAACGAAGATGAGGATAACAGTTTGAATAATGTAAATAATGTAAGTAATCATAATATCTCATCTTAGAAATATAGACAGACACCTGTCTCTGTTCATTTCTATTTTCCTCATTGAGATAATAGGACTGGCATCAACATATCAATTTCATATTTATATCTACAATGAAAATAAATGAGACATATTGCTATCTAATTTTGTAACTTTTTATTTTTATTTCTATGCTTGTACATTTTAATAAGTTACACAAAATACAATCTTCATGGGATGATGTGAATAAACATTAAAATAATGAACTTTTTGAACAAATTATATATTGAAAATAGACAAGATCAAATGACAGGTGTCATTGATGATGTTGTCCGGTAATTCATCTGACTTGCTAATTTCAGTGCATAATATATGTGTCCATTAAACAAAATAAAGTCTGTGAACAAAACAGAAGCACTTTGAAGCTTTTAAAAATTCTTTCAAAAGAAGGTAAGTTTATTTTTTCTCTAAGAGTTTGTTGGTGATGATCTTTAAATTTATGAAGAAATTAGTTAGATATTTGTTTAACTGTGTAAACCTTAAAATCCTTTCTAAACTGTCTAAGCTGTCAACTGTAGTTCATAGCTCCAAAAACATCTCCTGGGTATTATATGTAGAGTTGAGGGATTTGATATGCTAATGTTTATCCAGACACTGCAGGCTACCGGTGTTTGTAACAAGCCTATCTCCATAATGCTATATAATGTTAAACAGAGTGGAAGAGAGGAGTCTTAAGTCATCAAGTCGTGGTCTGGGCAGGTTTGTGTGTGTGTGTGTGTGTGTGCATTCAAATAAGGTATATTTAGGTAGCAAGAATTCTTTCAGATAGGTTTGGTTGAATAATATTGACAAGTGCTATTGAATATTTTATTAACTTTGCAAAATTTCTAAATTCTTCTATGTGCCATGTTCCTTCAAGACATTTGGTGATCATGACACTCCACAATTTCTTGTCCTTTGTAGCTCTTAATAAGTTTTGTCTTTTTAATTGTGTTATATAATCGGTAAATTTGCCAAACTTCATTTTTATTTTTTGTTAAAGTAATTTCAAATGTTACTGAATTTGTTTTTAAGGATTTCATTTTTTGTGAACTGTTTTTGGCTCATTTTGGCATTCTCTGGATTGCTTCAAGTCCCTTAAGGTGATATGATTTATATTATAAATTCTTATCATTATTTACACTATTTCTGTTTGAACTATTGTCCTCATCTTTGTTGTTGTTATCATAATATTTCAACTGTTGTGTCTTCCGACAGACAGAAAATTCTTATTACAGGGCAAAACTTATTCTAAAATTGATCACTTCTAATTGAATAATAAAAAAAAAAGTTGTCAATACATCAACTAAACAACAATTGCTCTGTGGTTTGCGTATTGTATGGAATTGGTTTTGCTTCATAATTCATTTAAGTGAATGAAGATATTTTTATATAATAAATTAAAGAAACTGAGAACAATTTAAACTTCTGAAGAGCTGATAATGGTGAAACAGAAGTAGGTTGTCAGTGAGTTTAAATCATTACAACTTTCTTATCTTTTATGTAAAATTTTATTTGCACTGTAATTTAATCCATTTGAAATTACATTCAGGACTTTTTTAGTTTGTAAAGTTGTTTGAATATTGTGTCTAGCCCATGCTATTATCATTGATTCATTGATTGAGAGTGTGTGTGCATGTATGTATGCCTCTTTCACTCTCTCACTATATCTGTGTGTGTACATACATATATATATATATAAAGTTGTTCAAGGTGACTTGATTTAAAATGTCAAGCTGGAATTTATATTATATATATATATATACACACACACACATATATATATATACACACACACACACACACACACACATATATATATATATATATAATATATACACACACACACACACACACACACACACACGTTGGTTGTGCTAACATGGAGTCAAAAAATTCATCATGCCAGATTATGTATTCTCTTCCAGAAACTGTAAGGTCCACTCAGTATAGTTGCAGTACTTTGTAGGTTGAATTAGTGTCTGTAATAGGTAGCTTCCCTGGAAAAATCAGTAACTGGCTATTATATATATGTAAGTATATAAATAGATGAATTGCACATAAAGTGCTAATGTTATATAACTAAGCTCTAAAGTATACAGATGAATAAATATTTATATATATATCCCACACGATTCACACTACCTGGAGTTTCATGCCAAATGCTGAGTGTACACTCGGGATCTGAAGATTGTGTGTGATATGTATAGTCATTAAGATATATATATGAAAAGATGATGAGAAAAAGTGGAAAATTTTCTATCAAAGACGTGTTTCTGCTAGTGAAAGCTTATGTTCTTTTTGCCGTTATCAGTTTGAATAAAAGAAAGATAAAATTGTGTGTTAGGAGATTTTCTCGGGATCTCTGAGGATGAGTTGGTTGTCGTAAATCACGTTAATTACTCTAGCTTATCACTTCCTGGCTTAAGACTTTCTCTGGCGAAACACATCTTTAATAAAAAAAAAATTTCCACTTTGTCTCATTATCCTGACTTTTGTTTCAGATATTATTATACATCCTACAAACACAAACTCACACATAGTTCACCATAATAACTGAGACCTCATTTTCAGCATAATAGAGATACCAGAGTTTGATCAGGAGAGGGAGGAGGGGAATAATTTGCTAGGAAGAAAAGCTGTTGAGTGTTCAACAATTAGAGAAACAATGCTCTGCTTCTAAGTACCTGCATTGGATCCTCCTGTACTTATTCTTGTCGTCCTTTCTGTTTTGAAATTAACCATCTGCTACATTGTTGAATTTTTTTCTTTAACTCACCATAATGTAATAAGTGATGTTTTAGAAGTGATCATTAGCTTTGGGGAAAATTCAGAAATTTCATGGAGCCAATCCAGAATGAATGGGAGGTTCTGTCAGTCTTGGATGAGGTGATGTTCTGCCTAAAAACAAGAAACTCGTTGATCCTTCATTTTGAATGTGACAGTTACAGGTGACACAGTTTTACTCGGACACCTCACTGATGACTGAGTAACCCTATAGAATTGTCTGTTTATGCATGTGTAGCAAGGTCCCCTTAGATTGGTTGTTGAGTGTTAAGTTTCTCGGCTGTGTAACTGGGTTTAAAAATAGTGAAATATTTTTAATTAAATCAAATTTTTATAATTAAATTATTTCACGGTGACTAGTCTATGGTTAAATGAGGCTCAAGTGAGTTTTTGTCAAGGTTGAGTGAATTGAAGTTTGTTTTCAACATTGAAGTTAAATGGTGTATGACTTCTTGAGATTTTATCTTCTACCATTGCATTTATGTTACAGCCTAAATAAACTTTGTTGTGTAAATATTGCAGAGCTTTGCTTCATATGGCACAAGGCTACAATTTTGGGTGACATAGTGTGGGTCAAACTTAGGGCAACAGTAATGATCTACAACAGGGTTTTTCAAACTGTGGTTCCCAACTCTTCAGTGGGTTGCAAGATAAATAAAATGGGTTGCAACAAAAAAAAAAAAAAGAAAGAAAGAAAAAATAAAACAAAAATGTGACATCAAAGTGCAGAATATAAACAACTCTAAATGTTGCACGGCACTCATAAATCAAATCATTGATAGTTTTTTCATCAAGGTAAGCTTGTATAATATTTTAATTTTAAATATAATTGTGTGTGTGTGTGTGTGTGCAGGTATGTAGAAAAATAGGAAAGAACATGTTAGGTAAATAATTCGGAGTTCTTTAGTATTTTTGTTTATATTTTTAAAAAAACAGTGCTCCATACAGAAGTAGAGCTTAAATTATAATTATTTAAAAAAAAATATGATTCCTTCGCTACATAAGAGTTCTCAAGTTTCAAAAATGAGAGCCGAAACCCTCAATATAATTATTAAAATTAAATTGAATTAAGGTATCAAGCCCTGTTTCAAACTCAAGCAAAAATTTTGGACCCTAGGATACCTTAATTCAATTTAATTTTAATAATTATATTGAGGGTTTTGGCTCTTGTTTTTGAAACATGAGAACTCTTATGTAGCAAAGGAATCATATTTTTTTTTTAAAATAATTATATAGTCTCTTCTCATTGAGTTTATGCATCTTGTTTATCAAACTCATTGCAGATTATTTACTTTATCTTTGTATCAGAATTTCTGTTCAGTTTGTTTCTTTTAAAAATAATAACTTTATATTCATACAAATATACATACAATTCCGATATGAAGAATTTTCCAGACACTAATAGTATATAACGTATATAACTTGTCATATATTTTCTATCGGTAAATATATACACACACTCATGAATATATTATATTTCCTTGGATGGATATGTAAAACAGTTATGAAATGTATATATATATATATATTTTAATTAATATGTGTATTATTTTAGTTTATTAGTTATATTCTAAGAAAAGGATAAAAGTTTATTTAGTAATTTTTGTTTGTTAGATGTTAAATTACATCAGTTAGCATCTTCCATAATTTAGCTACATTTTTCTGTTAGCTTGATAAGTATTTATGAGCACTCTTAGATTTAAAAAATTTGAATAATTAATGATGTTTTTGTATATAAATACTAGTGAAATAAAATATTGAAATTTGCCTTGATAAAATCTATCAGAGGATGAAATGCCTCAGCTAAGTTTTCCATTTGTCTATATATATATATTCCAGCTGTACTCAATATATGAAGACTCGGAATAAACACTGAAAAAAACAAAAATGCACTTATTCAAAACATGAAAATAAAATGCAAATTAAACAGTCAAAATATAAGGAAAAAAATAATACTACCAAAACAACCCACCACTTGAAAATGACTAAAACATGATGGAAAATTTCTCTACTCATTTACTCCTACAAAACAGAAAACATAATGATACTGGAAAAACTTAATAAAAAATTAATTAAATCTTCCTTGACTGGCATATTTAATGAAAGTTGTTCAAAAGAAAGGGTGCTGCCCAAATATTGATTAATCATATATATGTGTGTGTATATATATATATATATATATATATATATATATATATATATATAAAATAAAGTAGTAGTCATACAAAGAATAAATCAGTAAATTTAATGTAAGTAATGGCAAATTCACTTTGCTAACAGATTTAATAAAGCATTAACTTACTAGCCACTTGTTGAATGATGGGATCCTTGTTTTGAAAAATTGTAAAATGGATTAGATGTTCTGTTACGATGCTAGTACTTTTAATAATTCTATTATCATCATTACACATGGATATTATTTTTTTAATTTTCAGGTAACTTCAGGTAACTTCCAAGATGAAAATAAATGTAATATAGATTGAAAGATTTTTTTTTTTTTTTTTAAAGTGTGTTATTAACAGTTGGAAAATTTTGGAGTGTGCGGTGCCGCAACACTAATGTTATATTTTAAATATTTTAAGTGAGAACGTTTTTTGAATATAGTAATTCCACAATTTTTTTTTTGTTGTTTTTTTTTTTTTTTTTTTCAGTTAACATGACATGGACTGAATGGCCCAATCCTTAGAGTAATGTCTTATAAGTTTTGCAGAAAATTTGCACTGCAGATCGGTCCTTTTAAATTTATTAAATGGTGCAGTATAATTAATTTTGTAACTGTTTAAATTTTTATTCATTAGTTGGAAAAACAGTAAATTAAAAATTTATATGTGGACAAATATTTGTTTCACCCCACTGTGTGTGTCTCTCTCTCTCTCTCTATATATATATATATATATATATATATATATAGAGAGAGAGAGAGAGAGGGATAAAATGAAATGTTCACTTATCTTTTCCTAATCTGAGTTTTGCAAAGATAGTATTCACTTGTAGAAAGTATGTGCTCTTCTGACAGGAATTGAACATGTAATCTTAATGGGAACCATCATATAGGCTAACAAGCAATTATCATTCAGCCACAGAGAAGTGACTTGTTTAGCAAAGTTCAAATAACTGTTCATAAACACACAACTTTAATGATTTTTTTGATTAATCCTTTCAGCTCGAAAAACATCTTAATGTAAACAATGATAATTTAATATGAAATGTATTAATTTCTCAATTATTCAGGCTGGTAAATATAATTAATACCATTTAATTATAAAAAGACCATTTACTTAAATAAATTATATCTATAAAAATAATGTATAAACAGAAAATATATTATAAATTAACTAATTTAAAATATGTTTTTTTTCACTACACAGTATTAATCATGTTTCAAAAATGGAAGCTGAAAGCTTCAAATTTAATTTTGTAATGAAATTAAAAACATTCCATTTCAAATTTTCAATTAAAAACATTTGTTTCCATTTCATCCTCAAGCAAATATATATCTTACTGTTCTTTCTTTTTATTTATATACACACACACACACACACACACACACATATATATATATGGAATGAATGATACTTTACATATGTATGAAGGTAGGTAAACAGAAATCACCCACCTGTCTCTCTTTTTTTTCTATGTGCTATGTCTCTTCAGGATGTTGGCGGTCATGACTCTTCCCACTTTCCCATTCTTTTTTAGTTGTTCTGCCATACATTTACCGAGGCTCTCTAGGTAACATATGCCTTGTTTTTTTTTATCTGCCCCTCTTGCTTCCAATCTGCCCTATGAGTATCAAATTTCCCAGGCTCTATTTTCCTCATTATGTGATATAGGAATTTTCAACCATCTCCTGCTGATTTTTAGTAGAATCATTCTTTTTTTTGTTTCCATTTTCTCTAAAACTTCCTTTTTGCTCATATGTTCAGTCCATGGTATTCTCAGCATTCTTCTGAAGAACCACATTTCTGTTGCCTCAAGTCTCTTCTTCATCTGTGAAGCGATTGTCCAGCATTCACTGACATTCACTTGTGGAGCTGCCTTCTAGCTTCTTGCTTGCTTCTCAGTCAACCTTGATCTTCAAAAATTTAAATGCAGTCATTTGTTATCTTCTCTCTTTTTAATTTTAATTCATATTCTTATTTTGTCATCTTGCATTAATAATATATTTTTCTCAGATTCTCGAACACTCAGTAACCCCTTATATTTTAGTTGCTTTATTGCCTTGCTAGGGGTGAAATGATTAAAAAAATATATAGGAGGACTGATATTACAGTGCAGTACTCTTTTCTTTGTTTCTATCAAAATTTACCGGTTTTTCAATGCTTTGCTTAGCTTTTGGAAGGCATCTTTCACTATCCCAATGTGTATTCAAATTATAGTGTTGCACTTTCCATTCTCTGTTATTAAAACACTTCCCAGATATTTAAATTGTTGTATGTGTTTGATTTTGTTATCTCCTGTCTCCCTTGGCTTTTGTGTGTGTGTGTGTGTGTGTGTGTGTATATATATATATATATATATATAATATAGGTAATAATAAATAAAATGCTATAATGTATTTGTGTTGGTGTGTTCATTTATTATTTTCTATGTGCCAGATTGGAATCTTCTTGACCACAAGGGAATATTTGTGCTTTGGATAGATGAAAGAGATCCGATATCTTGATACTAATGAAAAGTCGATTTCTCCTCCCACCTTACCCAGCCTCCTCCTTTTTCTCTCCATTTTATTGTAATGGCTGACTTAATAATTGTGTGTCTCTTGCTATCAGTACTTGTAAACATTTCCTTCACTTCCATATGACTAAACATCGACTGAAATATATGATTATAGAGGTGAACCTATAGTAACTTTTAAATGGATTGAAAACGCTAATATTATTATTACTATAAAACGTTATTTTTCAAGTTTGAGTTGATGTCTTTGTCTTTTATTTTCTGAATGAAATTTGATATCAACTGGCCTAGATCGAGAAGTCCTATGAAAGAAAAATGTGCCTCCTGACAGGAATCAAACTTGTATCCTTCCATTTTTCTATCAGAGAAACCATTGTGGTAGGGTGGGGTACAGATTTGAATCTTGATGGTAGGCACATTTTTCTCATTCAGTCACATGAAATTTCCTTGTAAAAATACATTGTATTGTTATATGAATGAATCAGTAACATGTCAAAATTAAATCTATATATATTTTTAATTTTAAATGTTATCTTTTAAATTAAATGTTACAGACAGTGGAATTATTCTCTATTTGTTCTTATCTTAACTGCATATATATATATATATATATATATAGTATGGATAGAAATCTGACAAAATGATAGTATAAAGAACAAGTTGGAAACTGACATTAATCTAATATGTTTCACTTTATTAAAGCTTTCTCAAAGATCAAGATAGAAATGATAAAAAGCAAAGAGATGCAAATTAATGCTATGTTTCTTATTGGTTAGATATGTATTACATGTAATGAAGTAACAGATAACCTATTTACATTATTCGGACTATTGTCCTCATCTTTGTCGCCATATTTATTGCAACATTTTGGCTGTTGTACGCCCCAGTCTTATTCAGGTGGTTTGAATGTTGAACTGAACACTTTATTTCACTTGCTGGGACAGACTGTTCTAGTTCCACATGTGATATTTAATGGATGTCAGCTGTCAGTTATCTCCTGTTAATTTCCCTCTGCAAGTTCTCCACTGCCTTAACCGGGTATTGAACTCACACTCTTTGAGTCCTGTCACTGGATCTAACCAACGCCTTTATCCACTGTGCCATGTGTCCTTGAAATAGTGTACATAATACCTCATCTCAGAAATATAGACAGATACTGAAGTAACAGATAGTATTCAAATGTGTGTGACAAACATTCTCAACGCTAAAGTGTGTAAAAGTTAGTCATGTCATCTGTAATGAAGTAACAGATAATATACAAATAAGTAAGAAAATATTTTGGGATGCTAAAGTGTGTAAAAGTTAGTGAGATGCTGCAGGATGTTTTGAAAAATTTTGTTTGGTTAGATTTTTCATTAAAGTATATTGTGTGTATATGTTTGTAGTTATATTGATTCTTATGTATTTGGAAGAGATAAGTTAGATTTTTGAATAATGGATTTGTAGGTCCATTATATATATATATATATATATATATATATATATATATAATAAGGGATAAAGTGAATGTTCACTCTTCTTTCCCCAGTCTGAGGAGATAGTATTCAATTGTCAGTGGGCTTGATTGTGAAACTGAATTTATTTATGAAAATCATATTTTCTTAATGTATGTTAGCCAATCCCATCAGAGACAGATGTTGGTGAGATGGCAGTAGAAATTCAAGCATAAACCGATATTCAAAAGAAATCTTTTGTTTCCTTTGTTACAGATAGTAGTCTGGCAAAATGATGCCTGATATGAATATATGTCGAAAGCACAGGTGTATTAAATTACTTCATGCAGAAATAGATGTACCCACTGACATTGTTATCTTCTTGATTCTCTGCAGCTTTAAATTTTATACTAAAGAATTATTTATGAATTATACTAAAAAGATTATTTATGACCGTCTGTTTAGTTTAAGTGTCTTGCAACTTTGAAAGCTGGTCACTGAACAATGCTTGGTTTTTCATTCTAATAAAACTGAAAAATGCATATGCCAAGAGCTGTTTTTGATATTCTCTATAGAGAAAATTCTCTCATAGGGATGCTGGGAAAATTATGTGGGAACCATATTGATATAAAAATGTGTATTAATGCAGATAATTACACAGTTTACCTTAGTCTTGTATGAAATCACTTGAGAAGAAGGAGGAAGTAGACTCTGTTGGAACAATATTGCTTACATTGAAAATTAGCAGTTGACATTCTGGCACTTGGTCACCTGTCACTGTTTCTTCAAGTGAGTTGATTCTGAGGGATGGACACAGAAAGAGAAACTTGAAAACTATTTCATCGCCAAGGAAAAGAATAAAAAGAGAAAAGAAACAGCTCGCTTCTACAGTGCAAATTGTGGAACCCAAGCTTGTCTGAATGACTGCTGGAAGCAAATTGTCTGCCCCTTCAAGTGATTCCTTAAATACATGACAAACCTATTGTGGAGTAAGTAGCCATGGTCAAATGCAAAATGAATAAAAGAACTCTTCAACAAAAAGACATAACAAAGTTTCTAATAAATAGAATGAGAAGCCGCGCAAAAATGAAATAATATCAAGCAAGCAAGTGATATTTGCAAGGCAAATTAACAAGTAAGAAGGCAAAAAGTTCACAAGCTTAGAATTTGGCGTTGACACACAAAAACAAGTTCGGACAAGCGAATGTAGTATTCTGTCTTCTAAACAAGGCAAATCTGGCCTGTCATGTCAGACTGCAAACTGGCTTATTTTATTGGCTAAGAAAAATATCCCAGCATGCATTTGTATACTTTTCCCTATAAAAGTGTTTTGCAGTCATTCCTTAGTGAGATTGAAATCAACAACCATGAGCTAATTGTATCATAAGGATTGCATGTGTGCTTCTTGCATTGCAAATAGCCGTCTACATGTAAAGCACACAAAGCATCCTGCCCAATAGCTTTAGGTAATTCACTGTAGTCACTAGTGATAGTAACATGCAACTGTCATGATCACCAAGCAATTCCACAAAGCATATTGATACTTTATCTTTTGAATTACTGTCTTTTGTGTAGCTTCAACAAATATAAATTAGATTTGTTCCTTTTTTAACTTACTTAAAGCAAAATGACATTTTAATTTCTTTTTTCTAAGTAGGATGTAAACATCAGTATAAAATCAAGTGCCATACATGATACACACTTGGATGATCACGACCATTTCAAAGCTTACGGCCATATAGCATTGAAACACCAATTCTTGTATGATCACTCAAATTAAGCAATGTTGAGCCTGGTCAATACCTAGATGAGTGATGCCTGGGAATATTAGGCAATGTAAGCTTGAATGTGTGGGTGGTGTAATGGATGATGGTTTAGAATTGTTAATTGGAGAGCAGGGTTTCCATTCCAGTTGGGTTCGTTATATTCACATACACGCAAATACTCATTTTGGAAAAGGTATGAATCTACCTCTCCTCCTTCATGGTTATGGGTTAATTAGTAAGAGTTGTATCACTAAATTATTATCTCTAAAAAAAAATTCTTACAATTTAAAAATATTTTATAGCTTTAAATAACCTGTGAAGGGTTGATAAGCCATAGAAAATGAATCAGTCAATCAATATCTCTTTCAATGCATGAATGACTGTCAAAGCAGAAGCTTTACTACAGTTTTGCTGTTCAACCCATAGCTAGGGGAGATGAAATGGATTCACACTTTTTCTAAGGGTATTTGTTAATGTAATGAACTGAACTGGAATTTGAGCTCAGCAATCTGATTTTTCATTATACCACACAGCACATCCACATTACTCAGTATATATTGTTCAAAACATTTTTAGTTCCTGCCCTGCCTTGTAAAATTAAGAAATTTCCTGTTGAAGCAGTGAACCCTGAATAAATAAAAGAACACAATTTGGTTAAAGTAACCCTCCAAGATCTTTGAAATTCTTATCTTCTTCAAAACATACTTTTATTTCCTCCTCCTCCACCCCAGCCATTGTAAAAATCAAAAATTTCCTGCTAAAGCAATGAACCCTGAATAAATAAAAGAACAGAATTTTTTTAACATTTAGCAATCTGCATCATTTGTAAATATTACTTCTCCTTTTACTGTATATGGAATCCCCTCAAAAATAGTCTTTTATATATTAGTTCCTTTTATTTGAAATTGCAGTAGCCTGGCTCTCAATTTCAGTCAGGATTCTTTTATGTGTTGTCATAGAAGGGTATGACTACACAACCAAGAAATTCAAATTCACCTTGCATTTGCAGGACTTCTATTTTGCTAAGTGAAAATGGTCACCTAGAGAGTGTTAAAGGTTGAAGTAACCCTCCAAGATCTTTGAAAGTCCTAACTTATTCCAAAAATTATTTTCAGATATTCTGCTGAAGAATCTGTGAACACAGAATAAATAAACAAATGCAATTTGGTTAAAGTAACCCTCCAAGACCACTGAAAGACTTATCTCTGTAATAAACACCATAAAAGCTACAGTTAGCTCAGGCCCTCTTCTACATTTCCTGAGAAAGATTGGAGAGTTGCCAATCAAAACAGGTTGAACTTCTTGTACCAAACAAGGAGGCGGCATGTTATGACCCAAATAACAAACTTGCCGCTGCATTAGGCAAACATATGCTCGTTCAGTGCTGACTACAGAGCGGCCTTTGCCATCTTCAGCTGCCATTGTCTGCTTTCACAGTGTCGGAAAGTAAACCTGCTGGTGTTTCCAAATAACAAGTGATGAAGAATCGTATTTTAGAGTCGATGAATCTGACATTTCTTGTTCATTGAGAAGATGTTAGAAGAGATGCGAGCCGAAGAAATCTCTGGGCAGCTTCCTGGCATTCATCCAGCCAATCGTACATACATGTGCAGAGGTGTTCATTTAGATGTCATTCTGATGATATGTACAAAAGATTGGAAACTAACAGTCGTTCACTGTTATGTTATACACCTACTTGTGTGTCAGGACCTGCTGTTCAGCAAAGATTTAAGTGATATATCTGTTGTCTTGAGTTCAATAGAAGAAAACAAAACGTGCATGTGTGTGTATATATATATATATATATATCTCAACCTCTATCTCTTGCTCTCCATATATATATATATATATATATATATATATATATACACACACATATAAAAAGTAATGGATTTTCTATTCATTAATCTGACAGATCTAAATTATTTTAAGCAAAATTTTTAGTGGATACTCATATGCAGTAGACTCTCCATGAATATCTATTTATCTCATTCTCTCTCTCTCTCACTAACATACATACAAATATATATATATATATAGAGAGAGTGAGAGAGAGAGACAGAAATTTATTTTTTTTATTTATTAATCTGACAAATTTCTATCGCTGCAAATGTTATTTTCAATTGATAATTGTATTTAAGTAGATGCTCATTCAGTATCTCTATCTCATATATATATATATATATATCTGTGTGTGCATATGTGTATGTTTCTCACTCACTCTCTCTCTCTATATATATATAGAATGTATGTGTGTGCATGTATATATATATATATATATATATATATATATGTGTGTGTGTGTGTGTGTCAATGTGTGTATGTATATATATATATATATATATATGTCTTTGTATATGTGTGTGTTTATATATAGGTGTATATATTGGTATCATGTTTTCAGTGAGATGTATATGTAAATATATGTATGTGTGTATATGTGTATATACGTGTGTGTCTATGCATATATATATATATATATATATATAAAATATGTATATGTGTATAAATATGTGTGTGTGTGTATATATATATATATATATATACACACACATATATGTATATGTGTCTATGCATATATAATTGTGTGTGTGTCTCACTCACTCTCTCTCTCTCTCTCTCTCTCTCTCTCTCTCTATATATATATATATATATATATATATATATATATATATATATATATATATATATTCGGTTGGTGCAAAAATAATTTTGTTTTCTAACATATGTTACTATGTGAAAAAACGAAATTATTTTTGCACCAACCTAATATATATACTTATGTGTGTCTCTGTGTGTTTGATTGTGTGTGTTTTGTCTATATGTGTGTGTATATATATATATATATATATATATATATATATATATATATTAGGTTGGTGCAAAAATGATATTATTTTTGCACCAACCTAATATATATATATACACATGTATGTGTATATATATTTATATATATTTGCCTGGCTACTTAGGATTATCTTATATACATATTTATATATATCTATATGTGTATATTTATACATGTATTATTATACGTGCGTGCATATATATATATATATATATATATATATATATATATATGTGTGTGTGTGTGTGTATGTATGTATTTTTTTATAAGAAAGGACTTTAGGCCTTAATCAACTCCACTGAAAATAAAGGATGTTGCTAATCTTAAAGATTAAAAAAAATATATTACAACATTGTTCTGAACATTTTTCAGATTTGTTTAATAATCCTTTAGTTTTTAATTTGAAGACAATCAACAATTTGTCTGAGACTTATGTTGTGCATGAAATGGCAGTTCCACCAACAGTTGAGTAGAATAGGAAGACATTTCAAGAGGTCAATTCTGGGAAGGCACTAGGACTGGATGGAATTCCTGTTGAGGTTTACTTACATGGAGGAAACAAAATGCCAAAAAAAATACACCATCTAAATTCAAACTTTTGGAATGGCACCCATGTCCATCTACACTGGCTTGATATCATTCTTTTGTCCTTGTCTAAAGGGAAAGGTCAAAAGTAAGAATGTAGCAACTATAGGGGATAAGCTTACTTGAAGCTTTCAGTAAAGTGTTTGCCTATATCTTGCTCAACCACCTCCAAAGCCACATCTGTCCTGAAGTGATACCAGAGAGTTAAGGTGGGTATTGCACTTGCAGAGGCACAATGGACATAATCTTCACAGCCTGACAATTTGTAGAAGAGTGCATTGAACACTGTGTCTTGCTCAACCAAGTCTCCGTTGACCTAACTAAGGCATTTGACACTGTGAATAGGAATGCCTTGTGAACAATTCTAAGAAAACTTGGTTGCCCACCTGAATTTGTCAGGCTGCTTAAAGAGTTGTGCATAAACATGACAGCCAAGTTGAACTTTGATGGTACTCTGTGTGAATCGATTTCTATTGAGAATGGTGTGAAGCAGGGTGATATACCTGCACCTACTTTATTTTCCGTCTTTTTTGCAGTGATATTCACATGTACCTTTAGAAACTGTAGCATTGGTGTTTGTGTTTTTGAACTACTGGGAAAGTTTTTGACCTGTGACAATTCGGTGTTTCTGCAAAAGTTTCAGCAAGTTATTTGTGAGTTTCTTTATGCTGGCTCATACCGAAGATTTGCATACCATCATGAATCTTTTTGCTGATGCATTTAAGTCATTTGGGCTTACTATCAGTTTGAGGAAGACCAAGGTAATGCTCACACCACCTCCTAGTTAACCGTATTGTGAACTGAAAATGCTTGTGGATAGCAGGAGGCTAGAGGTGGTGGATACCCTTGTATACCTTGGAAGAACACTCTCATGAGATGGGACATTAGATGCTGAAATACTTCACTGCATCAAGAAAGCTACAAAATCTTTTGTACTCTTCAGAGAAATGGACAATATACAGGCATCATGTTACCATCCTTGAAAGAGTACACCAAAAGTTCCTCAGAAGAATTGTGAATATTTCATGGCAGTCTTTTGTACTTGACACAGAAATTCTGGAGAAAACTAATATCCCCAGCTAACCATTATCAATCAAATGCACTGAGCAGATTGCTTGGTGTGCATGGATGACTCAAGAAACCTGAACATGCCTTTTTAGGTGAACTATCTGAAGGCAAGTTTCCCAGACAAAAACCTACAAAGTGCTTTAAAGATTGCATCAAAACCAATCTCAAAGCTCTTGGGATATCACTTGATATGTGGGAACTGGAGGCTGAATGTTGACCTACTTGGAGAACAACAGTTCATCAAGGTTGTAACCAGTTTGAAAAGGACAAGGTGGAACATGCTAAGGTAAAGTGCAATATTTGTAAAGGTAATCGTGAAATGCTATCTTCCACCCTAACCTTACAATGTATGTAGTTTATGTGGTAATTTTGCTCTTTCAAAGGCAGGTCTTCAAAGTCATCTTAGGTCTTATCAGGCTCGATCCATTGAAAGAAGCCAACAATCAATCCTTGTGCCTTCTTGTATACACTGCCATAAAGTATGCAAGTCAGCTTCTGGATTAACAAGATACATAAAAATTTCCATTGATGCCATGCCTGTTGGGCTTGGGGATTTCTCTTAGAAAAGCTTGTAAAAGTAAAGCTGGCTTAAAAAGTCATCAGCACTCTCATGATTGGTGGGTCTGAAAGTTATATAACAAAAAAAAAAAAAAAAACTGTTGTGGAGATGGTCTTCTTCTGTCAAGAAGTGACAATCACCATATATATATATATATATATATATATATATATATATATATATATATATATATTGACCTTCATGGAGAAAAACAGTTCAAGGTTGTAACCAGTTTGAAAAGGACAAGGTGGAACATGTGAAGTGCAATATTTGAAAAGGTAATCTTGAAATGTTATCTTCCATCCTAACCTTAAAATATATGTAGTTTATGTGGTAATTTTGCTCTTTCAAAGGCAAGTCTTCAAAGCCATCTTAGGTATCATCATGTGTGGTTGTCCTTCGAATCTGAAGATGACATATCATTTCTGTATCTCATCTGTGAACTCAGAAGTGGCTCCACAACCCCAGGATGGAGGTGCAGAGTCTGAAACAGTGGGAGCACTGAAAGTCCATTGTCATAATGACTGCTGACGATGCCCTGTGGCATTAATCTCTGATAGTAGTGAGCTTCTGGCATTGAGCATCCTAGAAGATGACAGCAGCATTATAGATTGTGATTTGTCAGTGTGGTCGAGCACTGCTGTGCTCATCTAGTTCTTTGGGTTTGAGCTTGCACTCCTGGAGATTTACAGTGTCTTTGTATCGCTACTTTGGATAGCCTTGGTTCCTCTTGCAATGCAGGAGCTGTCTTGGTAAGCAGTGCTCCTTCATGCAGATGACATGCCCTACCCATCGGATTTGGGCCATAATGCTTGATGTGTGAGCACAATCCAGGACCTCAAGGTTGGTAACGCCGTCTTGCTAGTGAATTCCGAGTATGGAATGGAGGGCTCACATGTGGAAGTTCTCCAGCTTTTTGATGTGTCTGTGATGCAGTGTACAAAACTCACAACCATATAGAAGGGAGGACAAGACTACTGCATTGTACATTCTCAGCTTTGTAGTCAGCTGAATATTGTGTTGACTGAGCACTTTGTTGCGAAGTCTTCTTAATGCCTGACTTGCTTTGCTGATTCGGGCATCAATTTCTTTGGCAAAGGAACCATCATGAAAGATGGTACTTCTCCAGTATTTGAGATGCTCAACATTGGCAAGCTGTGTGTCCTTGATGATGATGGTCAGTACTGGGGGGTTTGCGTTTGGTGTGGGCTGATGAAGCACCTCAGTTTTGCTGAGATTGATTGTCAAGCCGAAGAGCTTGGAGGTGTCAGAGAAGTGCTCCAGCATCAGCTGGAGATTGGACTCTGCATGGGCCACTAGTGCACAGTTATCAGCAAAGAGAACTTCTGGGAGGAGATCTTGAAGGCTCTTTGTCTTGGCAGTGAGGTAATGAAGGTCAGAAGGGGAGCCATCCAAATGGTAGTGAATGTAGACTCCCTGCTCTATATCTTGAACAGTGTGGGTCGGCATGCAGGTGAAGAAGTCATTGAATAATATTGAAGCTAAGACACAGCCCTGCTTTACACCACTGCTGATCTCAAAAGTGTCCATCACGTTACCAGTGGACAGGACCTGGTCAGTCATGGCATCATGGAAGAGGCTAATCATTGTCTTCAAACTTCAGTCAGAATCCATTACAGTGGGCAAAAATCATATCAACAGTACTTCTGCCTAGCCTGAAGCTGCACTGCACCTCTGGGAGGTTTTCCTCAGAGACTGTGATGAGTAGGTTGAGAATGACCCTGGCAAAGATCTTTCAACCGATGGAGAGAAGTGAAATGCCTCTGTAATTTCCACAGTCGGCTTTGCTACTCTTGTTCTTATAGAGGGAGACAATCAGGGCATCATAGAAGTCATCTGGCATCTTCTACTCCTCCCAGATGCTCCACAGGACATCATG
>OZ010614.1:44421911-44434411 GCA_963932145.1 Acanthosepion lycidas
TTCTATTTAACCTTTGAACAAAAAAAAATTAATTTTTTTTCCTTTTTTTACATTAACATTAAAATTTCCAGTTGAAAAGAAAATTTCTCGCTTGATGTAAGTTTGTAGTATATTTTTATATTTATTTTCTGACAAAAATTTCATGTCTTTGAAAGCATCGTCATTCAGTTATTGACGTATGACCTTTTCCTGCCTTTCTGCAAAAATGTACTGCTTTCTAATGCTATACCCCTTCAGGATATAGGTGATCAGGGCTCTCCTGAGATGGCCTTTATTAACCTGTGAATTATGATAACTTTTTGGGAAAGATGTTGAGCTGCTTTCTCATTGTATTCCTCCATATTTTTTAATTCAGAATTTTCCTTCTAGACTGGCTATCACGCAAGGCTAGAGTTCTTAGTCTACTGTGCTGTTATACCTATTGTTGGTGGGGAGAAAAGATTGATTACCGCTTTCCCTGAGGACATTAATATGTAAGTGAACTTGGACAGAACTTGAATCTGTAATGACGTCAGATATTGTTAACTGTTTAGTTACTTACAAATTGCTATTAAAATGTGTATCCTATCATACAAGAAAAATTCCGGTTTTGACTAAATATGGATGTGCACGTGGTATAATGGTGGGAGGCTCAGAACGAGAAATTTGCAAGCTGAGTTCAAATTCTGGTAGGATTTCTAACATTCATTTTTGCACAAATATACATTAGAAAGATTATGGATCCATCTCTTCTCCACCCAATCCTCTTGGCTAAACAGAAGGGCAGACAGGACCGTCTAGCCATGGTTGGCAACCAGCTCAGCTCCAAGTTTTAAAGATTTTGGCTCTTGAACCATAATTTATGCCTGCTTAGCATTCTTTCAATATATGCAGCAGGTTGAAGAAGTAAAAAAAAGGGTTTTAAAAAACGACATTGAAAAACTAAACTTAGTTTGCTTTAAGTTTTATACATTTTTCAATGGGAAATATTAACTAATTCAGATTGGGATATTATTTTTATGGTATGTTGTTTCAGTAACCTACCTTAACAGCCATATCTGGTCTAGTGCTCCCACTACATATCTCAAGATTCTTGATAAAATCCAAAGAAGGTTCTCTAATGCAATTGCTCCTGGCTTGACATCTCACCTTCACTTGCTTTCCTACCATCGAGACATGGTTTCCCTCTTGGCTACAGATATTTTCATGGCAACTATTCTGATGAGCTTTTATCCTAAGTACCTCGACTACATCAAGATAAGCATGTTACTAGATTGGCAACTAGGTTTTACCTGATTTACAGTTGAGCAAGCTAGATGCAACCATTTCTTCCATTCTAATTGTTCCTTTTCTCACACTTTTTGCCTGTGGAACTTTCTTCCAATTTCTTGCTTCCCTGTCACTTACAATCTTCGAAAATTTAAATGCAATGTCAATCACCATCTTCTGTCTTTCTGAACCCTGTTCCTTTATTGTTATTCACTTTTTCTCACTGAAGGCTTTTCATTCTGTCTCATGCTCTATAACCCCCCGTGCCCTAGTGGCATTATCACCATGCTTGAGGTGAAATGATTACAAAAATATATACGCACAATCATTGCTTTTACTGTCTTGATGGTAATATCAACTCTTTCCTTATGACAAAACATTTGGCATTCATTGACTGAGCAGCCAGTGCTACATGCAATTTATAAAATCTTTCTCTGTAAACAATTATTCTAGAAAATAGTTTCTAAAGTCCAGTAAATGTTATTGTTCTTTCCAGTACCTTCACAGAGCTGGGGATTTAGTGGGTTTTCCTTCTTAACCTTTTGTTTGATGTAGATCATCCACATCTTCCCTTCTGGGTATGACGATAAGCTACATCTGTGTCCTGGGTAAGACGATGAACTATGTCCAGCAGCAAGGCCTCTGATCAGAAGGTTTTGAGGAGCGTGGAACCACTTCTTAATTGCTGGTGAATTCCCAGGTCAACCCTGACCTAGGGGGGTAGCACCTTTTAGGGTCCCAGCTATAGGCAAATAGTTATCTCCAAAATGGGTGTAAAAACACTATGGAAGTGTAAAAATAGGTTTTAATACCAAAAGTACTTTGTAAAAAATTATTAGCAATAAATTTTTGAAAAAAAAGATATTACCAGCAATACATTTTTGAAAAAAAAAAAAAAATTAACAACAATAGATTTTTGGAAAAAAATATTACCATCTATGCATTTCTGCAGAAAAAATATTACCAGCAATACTTTTATTGAAAAAAACTAGTACCAGCAATACATTTTTGAAGGAAAAAATTATTACGAGAAATAGATTTCTGACAAAACAAAATATAATACCAGCAATAAAAATTTTGTCGGCATTAAATAACCCATTGAGGTTGATATGCCGTAAACCAAACCAAACCAAGCCAAAATCATCAGCATCTTGACCATGTCATTATTTTCTCTTTGAGTTACAAATGCTGTCCATTTTAGTTGTTTCTGCTGTTGAAAGTTCTTGAGTGATGTGGTTTCTGTTGTCTGGCACAGTTCTTTGTTGAGCAATTCTCTTGCACCCTTTCACAAGGTTTGAAGAAGGATAGTCCTTGCTAAGACCTACTGGCTCAAAGCCATTTTTAATCATCTGAGAAAAACTGGTTGTATACAGCTGATAGTTTAGTTATTTCTGAATAAGTTTAGTGCCATGCATGGTATCCATATGAAATTCTTGATCTGATAAGACTATTTAAGAACATGACTCAAGTTTTAGGATAATGTTTCTTTTTGTTAGCAGCTTGTAGTGTTGGCTGAAACTATCCTTAGCATGGCGTGTGTTCAGTTTCCATATTAAATTTATTATAACTGATCCATCCATCAAGGTATTTGAAGTGTTTAATATTTACTAATTCCACTTCCTGAATTTTCATGAAGGATTCCAGGTACGTGTCATCACTGCTTTCATTTCAATTCCAGATCATTGTTTGATTGGGACTGATCATTGTGAAATGTTGATTCACTGAAAGAAGTAGTGATCGGGCAAAAGTTTCTGACAAGATAACTGTTCCTGAATGGTTAATTTCACCGATCGCTTGATTTATCAAGGATATTCGAGACGAATGAAATTGGCCATTAGTATCTGCAAAATATTCTCTCCCGTTCAAATGTCGAACATCCTTTGTTAGAAACTGATTACATGTCATAAGGGTAGAACAAAAATATCTCTTTGCAGCTGCTTGTCTATAAAAATACCCAAGTGTGCCACTAATGCCAGAAATAAGATCACAGACAGATTTAGATCTTGGTGTTAATAGACTGGAGCTTGTGACAATGTATCATACTCAAACACACACACACACACACACACAGCATTGTGTTGTGCATAATAATTGAACCTTCAGCTTAATAATGTAGCTTTGAACTGTAGACTTTGCCCGTGGGCTGTATCTCTCACCTTGTTGAGTCAGAACATAAACTTGGTCTGAAAGTTTAAATGAATCGGCATTGAAAGGAAGCATGCAACCATAAAAAAATACCTTTGAAAAGTACATTATCAGTCATAGCAATGGTAAACTGATAACGGTTGTAAATGTATAGTAATATGTAATTACTCAAGTCTGTCTGCTGGTGTTGTGGAGTTGTTCACGTGCATCCTTCATATATATATATAAGAGAGATGATAGAACAGAGCAACCTACACCAACACCACAAGACAGCAAAAGAAAATTATGAAAGTTCTAATAAATGTTACTAGAAAGGATATATTAGACAGGCTTTCTACCATATATATATATATATATATATATATATATATATATATTATTTACATTATTCGGACTATTGTCCTCATCTTTTTCGCCATGTCTATCACAACATTTCGGCCTTCTTCAGGTGGTTGGAATGCCGAACCGAACACTTTATTTCCTCAAGGACACATGGCACAGTGGATAAAGGCGTTGGTTAGATCCAGTGACAGAACCCTGTTAATATCCCTCTGCAAGTTCTCCACTGCCTTAACCGGGTATTGAACTCACACTGTTTGGGTTTTTTAATGGATCTCTTTATACCCTTGCTAAAGGAGCACTAAACCTGCCTGACTACAAATTTGAAACATGCCAGAGTTTCATTAGAGACTTCACTAGATTTAAATTTAAAAACAGGTATTTATTATTTTGGGTAGAAAGGGTTATGTGATTAGCATTTCAATGCAAGACTTTTGAGTTGGCTAACCAGATAAGTCACTTGATCTTTTCTTAATTTATTGAATATAATAGTTCAAGTTATCTGTTGACTGCTTTAAGGTAGAAGTTCTGCCAACCTAAAAAAGATGTTCAATTCTCAGTTTTCATATATATCATATATGTTTTATTATTATATATATAACTTCACTCCACATAGCCTGCAAACAAGTTCCAGCTTCTCTATCCATTCAACTAGTGGCAGACCGGATGCTGATCTGTCGAACTCAGGAATTAACTTTAAATTGAATTTGGAGTCTGTCATCGTCTGTCAATTGCCAAAATAGCTTGTGTTCATCTTGTCTGGTTTTCGCATGTCCACATGTCTATTGTGCGTCTCTCGAATGAGAAAAACACTGGTGTTATATAGCTCTCCCAGTCCCAGACCCATGCTGACTATTGGCTAATACTTGCCCAGTCTCATTCATATACAAAGTCTGCACCTCTACTCTAAGTAGAACATCTTCTCTCAACACCCCATTGTGGAAGGGGACGCAATACCTGGTGCTTACAGCATCATATACAACCAACTCCATAATTATTCCATAATAAATATATATATATATATATATATATATATATATATATATATATATATATATATACACACACACACACACACACACCAGGGTGTAGATATAAACATAAACATTGGTTATGCATCCTCAGATATGAGTGGCCAGCCATCCTATATATATATATACACACACACACATATTGGTGTTTTGTCTATTCTGCCATTGATGTTGACAATTCATTTTTTTCATTTTCAGTAATAAAATTATGCTCAATGCTTTGTTTACATTCAATTCTGACAATTGATTTTTTTCTTCAGTTTTTCACTGAAATTTGATATTGAAATAATTTACAATGAGTTTCTAAGTATGCTTTCATTATTTGCTACATCACTTCATTTACATGAATGAATTTTTTCACATAATCATTTGCTAAATCTGCTCTATGATACAATGGGGTCAAAAAATTACATAAAATAAAGATAAAATATATATATATATATATATATATATATATATATATATGTGTGTGTGTGTGTTTGTGGTGAAGTTGTTAGAAATTTTGCTTCTTCGACCATGAAGCCCAGGTTCAAGTGCAAGAAAACAAAATATATATATATATTTATATATATTTGTGCATCAACATTTTATTTTAAACATCTTTCATTAAATATGACAGGCAAGGAAAACTTAATTGTTTCTTTATTTTGTCAGCTGCTCATGATCATAGACATTCAGAAGAAGTGATTTTTTTTTTTTTTTTTTAATGTTTCAAGATCACTGTTGGCTGTGAAGTAAGAAGCCTGAAGTGATTTCCAAAGGTGAGAAGTACGAGTACGTAATTTCACTCCAAGCAAGGCAATAGTGCCTCTAAGACACAAGGGGTTACTATTTATTAGAGAATATAAGAAAGATATTATTAAGGAGTGAGAACAATAAAAGAAGAAGAATCCAGAAGATAATATTAGGTTGGTGCAAAAAATACCTTAAAAATACGTCAAAAAACGACATTATTTTTGCACCAACCTAATAGATAATGATTGACACTGAATTTAAATTTTTGGAGATCAAAGATGGCTGAAAAGTAAGACGCCAGAAGAGATTTCCACAGGCAAGAAAAGAAAATGTTTGCAAAGAACTTGGGGTTAAATCTATCCAGTTAAAGTGTGAAATGATGAAATCTTGCTTTTTTTATTTATCTCCAACATTATGATTTTATAGCTCAGTCCAGAGTAGGGGCTGTTCAGACTGACTGAGAATAGAATGCATCATTCTAATGTCTTATTTCAAACTCCTTCAAATTCTGCATGTTCTTCTGTGAATGCTAAACAGCATAAACATATGAAAATCACTCGGCACTGCCCAGATAAATGCATATTCATTACCTATAGAATGTTACCTTGCAGACAATATGAGATGGAGAGAGAATTTGCTCTTCTTTCTTTGAAAGATTAAAGGAAATACTGATGTGATATTAACGTGGATGATCGTGAAAGTAATGTTGTCTGGGAGTTGGGCGGGGTGAGCCTTTCCTTCTCCAGTGTTGATACTACATGATACGCACTTTTGGCACAATCAGCAGCACTTGACAGACACTTAATCAGTATTCGTCTGCAAGAATCAATAATGAGGTTTCCTCCTTCGCCTTCTTGTGTGCAAATCTCGATGGGTCTCTCGCAGGGTGGGAGGGCATTGGAAAGAGAAAAATCACTGAAAATTGGTACATCATCAAATGTATAAAGAGATGACATGAGGTGTAATCAGATGCCAAACCTGCCACAAGAATTGCTGAATTCGATAAAATTCTTAGAGATTGCTTTGTTTCTGGAAATGATTTTGTTTCAAATCATATTGTGTTAGGATATCTTTCTTTCTCTCTCTCTCTTTCTATTTATTTATTTATTTATGTATACCAGGTGTAACAGCAAAATTGTCCATTTATTAGATTAAGCTTTGAACTGGTGTATCTTAGAAATGATTAAAGATATCTTACTTGAATTCTCTGAGGTTTTTATAAAACTATTGGTCTCTACTTTGAGCAATAAGAATGTATAATTACTCTCAAAGCTTAACAAAACAATCCTGATGAAATCGATCATAAACGAAAATGACATGTTCATCATTAATTAATCATAGCTAAGGATTAGAAGCTCATGAAGGACTGAAATAAAGTTAAAATATTTATATATTATTCCAGGATCATTTTATAACTGATTCAAAGTGATCCTCTTTAACTTTCTAACCAGGAGTAAGAAGATGCCTCACAGGTTTCACATACAATTTCATTTTCAAGTCTTTTTTCACTTTGGACTGTCATAGCTGAAACTCCTCTCTTATGTGCCAAACATCTTATGAATTGAGTTTGATCTTTTCTAATTGATGTCTTTAGCTCTAAGTTAAAATGATGTTCCCTCTTGCTGTTGGGACATCCTCATCCAGTGTTCCCTGTTCTTTAAAATTATTCTCCATTCTCTTGATGGTTTTTAAATAGACTTTGAAGATGGAAGCCAGAGTATGAATGTTGGTACCATTAATGAAGATCTGAATGATCTTTTTCCTCACACCATTAGTAATTTGGTAAGTTATTGGGGCTGAAACAAAATATTAACCTTCTCTCTTTCTAGCTGAATAATTTGAATGTTTTTTTTCCAGTGATTCTTATGGCAGATGGTGTCAAGATGGCTAAATGTCTTATCTGAAAGCTGGAAAAAAACTTTTGGTAGATATATATATATATATATATATATATATATATATATATTACTTCCACATTATTTTAGTGGATACTCATATTTGAATAGATGCTTTTTTATCTATTAAACAGTGTATTTACTTTCATCTAGCAGCCTGAATATTTGAGAAATTTAGAAAACATGTTCTTTAGCAGGATTCAAACTTGCATTCCCCGATGTGAAACCGTCATTATATCTGATGTGCTTTTATCACTTGGCTACAAAGAACCTATGACCAAGCCGGAATAGTGCTGTTAAACAGATTTTATTTGAATCCTGGAACATTCATCTCTGCTCAGTTTCGTATCCTAACATAAACCAAGGAATTTCAAATCCTGCCAGATTCTGCTCTTCTTCAGTATTTTCACAATGGAGAGCACTGTCTGTTGTTTCTTGAAGGATATGTCAATGCACCTGTAACCCTTATATATAAAAAATAGCCCAATCCTAAATTGATTTACTTCCACCACTATTTTCACATAGTTTTTAAGGGTTATACAAAGTGCCTTTTTTTTTTTTTTTTTTGCTTTCCAGTCATGTTTTGAATGGTTTCAAGGAAAGAGTTGAGTTTTTGTCTTGTCAGACCATGGTATTTTATTCCAGAATGAAGAAAGCTCTTTGAGATGACCATGATAAAAAGTTAAAAAGACTTTTCATGATGGGTCTAATGATGTTTTTTTTTTCTTTCTGGGAGTCTGATATTGTAATTCTACCTGGTAGGAGTATCGGACTAATTGTACCTTTGCTCACTTCAGTCTCACCTGCTTGCAGGTCCTTCAGGAGATCTCTCAATAGCAAATAGGTTTCAGGTTATATTCTAACAAAAGAATGGAACTGCATGCTTACAAGGATGTCATGTTTGATGAAGATTTGTTGTCAGGCCATATTAATTTTATCATCAAATAATAGCTTTTATCACTTTGATGGGATTATGAAATTCATTGAGGATCTTTCACTATCCCATTCCACAATTATGACATTCTACAAACTACTTGAGAGAGCTCCTTTGCCATCACCATTTTGAAAACCTTTACCTATACCAGCCAGAATTTCAATGTTTGTTCAAAGTGCATACAACATTTTAAATTGTCACTGTTTGTGCATAGTACGCTCTGGTTTGGTTGTTTTTGTTTAGGGGCATGTCAACACCTCTAAGGGTTATTTTATGCTGCAATCCAAATATTTTGTAAGCATTTTTTTTTTTTTTTTTTTTTTTTTTTTTAGATAATACTGGCTTTAGTGATACAAGTCTTACTAATTAATCCTTAGCTGAGGGAGTAAAGGCGGATTCATACCTTTCTCAAAGTTATTTGCATGTAAATGAATGTAATGAACCCAACTAGAATTGGAATTCAACTCTCCGATTAACAATTCTGAGCCATTGTCCAATATACCAAGCTAGCAGTCTCCCACCTAGGTACTAACCAGGATTGATATTGCTTAACTTTCATGGTGTACTCTAGTTGGTCAGAGGAAACTTGGAAATTAATAATTTGAATAGAATTCTAAACTGCACTTTTATTCTCAATGTTGAGTATGATTATCACAAGACATGGTTATGGCTGATGCTAACCTCCAAGATAGTAACTTACTAGGCCTTCTTGGTCTCGCGTTTTTCCACTGACATGAAGCAGAATGATTATTTTGAGTCTGCTACTCAGAAATGTTGGTTCACTGTATCTCACTAGACAATTTTTCTCCCCAGAATCTATCTTACACATTTATAAGTCTACCATTTGTCTGTGCATTAATTATTGCTGCCATATATAGCCTGGTTCTTCTGCTATGTCTTAGAGTTTCTTGACAAAATCTAAAGAAAAATTTGCAACATTATCGGTCCTGACCTGATATCTCAGTTCCAGTAACTTTCCCACTGCCATAACGTAGCATTCCTGTTACTTTTCTATAAATATTTTCATGGTAATTGTTTTGATGAGCATTTCTCATTGGTACCTTAACTGCACAACTTTAAGCAAGTAGGCATGACGGCCAGAAAAAAACATGGGATTTCTTTGTTCAGAGTCTGTAGTGAATGACTTTCAAGTTATTTTTTGCATACAAGACATTTCAATTGTACTCTGGTTGGTCAAAGTAAACTTGCAAATTAATAATTTGAATTTAATTCAGTTGGGAACTGCAATTTTTATTGTTTTATTCACAATTTAAGAATGTGTTAAAAGTTTTTGCCTGTCAATTATATGTTTAATTTAGCAGATACATTTGTGCAGAGACAAGTTTTGTTATTTCTGCTTAAACATAGAATATCCTAAATATTTACAGAGTTGAACTCCATTTTTAGATTTCTAGCAACATCAGAATCTTTTTCTTAAACAAAATAAAGGAATTAAAAAAGAACTGCAAAATGTTCATGTGTACAATACTTTTGCCTGTCAATGTATATACCATATATACTTGAGGATCGTGAGAGTTTTTATGAACAGTTGATGATTGCACAATACACAAGTAAAATTTTTTTTCTGGAGGGGTTAAAATTCATGCAAAAAAATTCGGGGTTGACACTATACATAATATTAGCTTATACATAAGTAAATACAATATATATTTTTGTTGTGTCATTACTTACATAATAATTTAAATGAATTAAAATTTTGACCTGATTGTTTAATAAATCCTACCTATGATATCACAGTTTGCATGAACAATCAGTTTTAAAATAAAAAAATAAAAAACTAATTCATATCTTATAATCAGCAAAATTTAGAATTTTCAGATTCTAAAAAAAGTCTTTCTCATCTATTACCCAATTTAGCCAGTTGTTTCCATTTTTTTAATTTTTTTAAAAGCAATTCACCCCCAAGCAAAGTGGGAGTGCCACTAGCACACAAGTAGTTATAGAGGATTGAGAACAAAAGGAAAGGGGCATGTTGGAGGAAAGGATAAAGAAAAGGACAGGGAACATGCTCAGGGTGTCAGATGTCGATTGACATTACACTTGAATATTTGAAGATTATAGTCATCGGGGTGGCGGGGAAGTAAGTAAAGGGAAGGGAGTTCCATAGACGGGAAATGCAAGAGAAGAAGCTAAGTCGAAGAGATGTTTACATTTCACCAATTTGACAGTGAAAGGGCAGGACCAAGATGCCAGCGCAGTAGCTCGCTTAAATTCATGCAGTCTGGGAGCTACAATATGTGAGTTCTCTGAGAAAATTTCTGATTATAAATAAGCTTGAAGGGAGATTTGGGATCTGATGTTATATTTGTTTTGTTCGTTTTCAGTTGTAGCTGTGAAAAATCGATATGACACAGATTGATTTAAAATAAGGATTAACAAAAAAAAAAGAAAGAAGCATTTAGGGATAAATTAAAAAAACAAACTAACTTTATGAAAACGATTTATCACAATCTCTAAGTTGTACTAATATTTGAAAGTCATCAAAGAACAGAAACCAAAGTAATGACATCAGTATTAATAGTAATAATAACAGCTTCTGATAAGGCAAAATTTGGTATTCAGTGACCGAGCAGCCAGTATTGCTTTTCGGTTGAGATTTATAAAATGTTTCTCTTAAAACATTTCTTCAGAAAAATAGTTTTCTCAAGTTCAGTAGTTATTGTCACTCTTTCTCGTACAGATGGGAGTTTCCATCCTACTTTCTGTTTGATATATTCTGGAATGTTAACATTTTGATCATGTCATTATTTTTTTTTATTCAAGTTACATCTGCTATCCATTTTGGTTGTTGCCGCTCTTGGTAGTCATCAAGTAATGTTCAGTAGCTATTGTCACTCTTTCTAATACAGATGGGAATTTCCATCCTACTTTCACTTTGATGTAGTCTGGAATGTTAACATTTTGATCATGTCATTATTTTTTTTTATTCAAGTTACATGTGCTATCCATTTTGGTTGTTGCCGCTCTTGGTAGTCATCAAGTAATGTGATTTCTCTTATTTGCTGCAGTTCTTTGCGAATCTGCATGGCTAGTCCAAAATTCTTCAAAGAAGGATGGTCTCTGCTAAAATACACAAGCTTCACTCGCTAAAAGTCTGTTTTAACTATTGATCTTCCCCAAAAACAAAACTGCCCTCTATTAATCACCATAGAGATCCTTCACTGCCCCCCATTGGAATGTCTGACGCTCAACTTCCCAAGGGCACCTTTCTGTGGCTGCTCGGTCTCACCTTGTCTACTGACCTGAGATGGAACAAATACACTGAGTCAATTGCTTCGTCCACCGAAAGGAAAGTTGGCTCTCTGTGTTGCGCCAGGAAATTTTTCTCCCCAGAATCGATCTTTCAAATCTACAAATCAACCATTTGCCTTTGCATGGAGTGTTGCTGCTATATATAGTCTGGAGCCCCTACTGTTTGCCTCGTGGTTCTTGATAAGATCCAGAGACGGATATGCAATATAATTGGCCCCAATCTGGCATCTTGTCTGCAGTCACTCTCTCACAGACATACCGTTGCCTCTCTCTGTCTTTTTTACAAATACTTTCATGGTAATTGCTCTGATGAGCTGCTTTTGCTGGTTCCCAGACTTTGCGAATTCAAGCGTCCTATGAGGCTGGCATCCCGCTCTCACCCTTTCACTGTTGAAACTGTTAAATGTAGCCGCCTCTTCTACTCTAATAGCTTCATATCTCGCACCTCTCGCCTGTGGAACTCATTTCCCTATTCCTGTTTCACTGATAGCCATAATCTCCAACTATTCAAATGTAATGTCAATCGACATCTCCAGTTGCCTTGATCTATCCACTATCCTTCTCCTCATCTTTTGCTCTATCATTCCTACCTGCTCTTGCTCCAAATCCTCTATTAACCCCTTGCGTGCTAGTGGCTTCCCACCTTGCTAGGGGTGAAATACTTAAAAAAAAAAAAAAAAAAATATGGCTGACAGTTAAGATATTTCTGAACGAGTTTGGTGCCATGCATGACATCTATATGAAAGTCTCGATCTGATGACGGAACTTCCTTTGTTCTGGAATATCAGAAGCCAAGTCATTTTAACTATCTTAAATCTGTCACAAAGTCCATGACATCGAATTGTGACCTTCAACACTGACCTCTGAAGCCCATCTTGAAAATCATGTGGTATATTTCTT
>OZ010614.1:44436911-44494411 GCA_963932145.1 Acanthosepion lycidas
TTGAATTCTTATGACCTAATGCAACAATTAATTCTCAAATATACTGTCAGCAATTAGAGTGTTTGAACCAAGCTTTGAGGAAAAAAAGACCTGCTCTAGTGAATCAAAAACAGGCGATGCTTCATCAGGATAATGCGTGACCCCACACAGCAAGAATCACGTCACAAAAGCATTGAAGAACTTGGTTGGGAGTAAATTTCTCATTCACCTTATTTTCCTGTTCTTGCTCTTTAAGACTACCATTTGTTTCGTAACTTACAGAATCATTTGGAAGAAACAGCTTTTGTAACACAGGAAGAGGTTAAAACTGACATTTGTGAGTTCTTCGAATCAAAGCCAAAAGAATTTTACAGTAATGGAATTAGTAAGCTTGTTAATAGATGGAAGGAAGTCATAGATAATGAGGGAAAATACATTGTTGATTGAATCTGTAATTAAATGTAACATTTGGTCACTTGTTTTCTTTATTCAAAATTCAGACAGAACTTAGGGGATGACCTGATAATTGTAAAAAATATCAGTGCACAATACCACAAAAGATTGTGTTTCACATTAGGCTATAGAAATTTTGTCCTACATAACGATGCTGAAGGTATGATGCAAATCCTCAGAAGCAGGTGACTGATAATGATGGCATCTATATTAATAAACATATTCTAATTAAGCATAAATTTTTGATATCTTTTTTTTTTTGTTATCTAAATTTGGACATTGTCTGACCTGATAGAAATTCAAGTGGACTATTTTACTGAACTTTAAATTCATTGAAAGCTATTTACAATATATACTTGTGTATAAGCTGACTTCATCTATAGTGTGACTCCCTGAATTTTACATGAATTTTAACCCCTGCAGAAAAAGAATTTACCTATATATATATATATATATATATATATATATATATATATATATATATTAAAAATTAGCTCTTTATATATATATATATATATTAAAAATTAGCTCTTTATATATATATATATATATATATATTAAAAATTAGCTCTTTATATATATATATATATATATATATTAAAAATTAGCTGTGTATGTATTGACACCCAGCTGTTTCTTTACATAAAAACTTTTCATAAAGACTTGAATATATGCGGTAAATGTGACAGATATAAATTTAGATGCAATGTCAATCGTTATCTTCTGTCTTCTTAATTTCTGTTCTTTTATTGTACTTGTATAACCTCTTCAAAAAAATTATCTTTGTATAATGCACCTTCCCCCCCCTTTTTTTCATGTATATTGTGACTCCCTATTATTTACATGAAAACTTGCCCTATACTTGCATATATATGGTAAATGTCAGTAGTTTGTATGATCCATGATGTCATGGGTAGGATCTATTAAAGAAAGAAATTGCAAAGCTAAGTTCAAATTCCAGTTGAGTTTGTTACCATTCAGATGCAAATATCCTTGGAAAATTTATGAATCTATTTTTTCTCTTCCAGATATGGATTAAATAGTAGGACTTATATCTGGAAAAATCATTGCTGTCTCAAAAAAACTTGTTAATGCAGTATTAATTTGCAAACAAAAAATAATAATTATACTTACGATCACTAAACAAAATGTTTTGGGTTTAAATAATCCTCAAAGGGTCGATAAGCCATAAAAAAACAAATCAATCAATTAAAGAAATAAGGAAAATTTCTCCTTGATTCTGTGTGTTACAAAATTCTAGCACTAAGGTGGTTGGGGAAATGAATCTGTAATCTCAGATGGATTTTAGTCCTGACTGCATTTGAATACGGTATGGATAGACAAGGTTTATTGCTGCCTGCTGACTTAATCACTATTTAGTGCCTTAAGATTTCCATTTAATCAAATCACTGGAACATTTCATTGGGAACAAAAGCTTTCAGAGAAGAAATGGGATAAATTCAGTACAGTTACAATTCGTATCAATCAGATTCCTTCTACAAGGAATAAAAGAATTCACAATGCGCTTGTCATGACTAATCAGGATTATGTTCTTCGTAACTAAATTTAATGTTTATTGAGTTTAAAAAAGACGTTTGTTCTATCTTACCCAAAATTCTGAATTTTCTTATTGTCCGATATAGCAGTTTTGTTGCTGGAAGATCTTGATCAATGTCACTCAAGTTTTATGGATTTTGCAAGAACACTGTAAAGATTAATTTTTTTTTTTTTTTTTTTAAATTTATTGCTGCTCTCAATGATCTTTCCTATATTTTATTTTCCTCCTTTGTCTTTGCTTGGGTCATTCAATTATATATCATTGCACTTTTATTAACCTTGCTAACATTTCAAAGAATTTGGATTCGATAAGTCTAAAAAAAAAAAAAAAAAAAATTTCAATGGAGGCGGCAAAATGAAATATGTTTTTTTGGTTTTTTTTTTTTTTTTTTTTTTTTTTTTGTAAAATGGCTTCCTGCAAGCAAGAACAGCAGAATGCTCCTTGTTGTTGAAATCTAATAAAAATTGCTATTTTATCATTTAGTGGGGAAGATAGGAATTTTGCATCTAAATATGAGTGAAGGAAACTCAAAACTTTAATCTGAAATATTTTCAATTGAAGTCTGCCTTCCAGCATTTTACAGTGACGACTTGGATAAGATTTTGCTATGCTTTTCTTCAAAAGTTGATTTTTCCTCAACAAGAAATGGCATTCAAAATCATGTAGTAAAATTTGACTTTAAAACCTTTCCAAATTTCAGTACAAACACTGACAGAAACATTCAGTTTCAAAGCTGTTGAAGAAACATTTACCTTGTTGGATTAGGCAATTTCTTCAACAAGTTACTGCCTCTCATTTGCCATATTTTTCAATTTTTATAAGCTCTCAGTGCTGCATTTTCAAGCAAAATTGCTACTTTGAAACCTTTAAATTCACTTAATGTCATAATTTGGTGTGCTAAAAATACATACATTGAAAGAATAAAATCAAATTGCTAAACCAGAATCTAGAAAAGTTGGTTCACTGTGTCAGGCTACACAGTTTTTCTCACTGCAATCTGTCTTACATATTTATAAGTCTACTATTTGTTCTTTCTTTGAATATCACTACACATCAGCTCTAGTGCTCCTGCTAAATATTTAGAAAGTTTTGATAAAATCCAAAGATGAATCTGCAATATTATAGGTCCTGACCTGTAATCTTGACTTAGTCACTTTTCCACCACAGTAATGTAGCTTACCTGTGTTTTTCTATAAATACTTTAACGGTAATTGTTGTGATAAACTTCCCACTATGGTACGAAGACTTAATGAATTTAAGGGCAGTACTAAATTGGTGGTAAGGTCACATAATTTTACAGTTGAAATGGCTAGACATAATCGTAAGTTCTTTTCTCTTACTTTGCTCTTCTGGAATTTGATTCTGGCTTCTTGTTTCCTAGTTAACTTCAAAAATTTAAATGCAGTGTCAATTGTTATCTTCTGTTTTCTTAACACCTGTTCTTTTATTGTCCTCTAATACTCAGTAACCTTTGCATCTTGTAGAATATTGGTCAGCTTGCAAGTGGTCTGGCACACAATTAGACTGGAATATTTATTGTATGAAATATACAATTGTGGCACATGGCCTAAAAAAGGGGATGGGTTGAGGTTGGTTGACACTAACTATCCTATACCTAGCTAATCCAATTCACAGCCCATTCACTCATTACAATTTCCACGTTCACCATAAAAACTCGCCCATCACCACTCAATCCTCCATACACCACAATACCACATCCTCTCAAGGGGGACCTACAAAACGCGCCCCATGCCATAAAAATTTAATGATGATAAATTATTATACATAAAAATCTACTAAAGAAGAAAGAGAGGGGAGGGAGATGAACCCAATAATAAATTAAAAATCAACACAAAGTAAACTCAACATAACTGATGTTAGTAGGGTCCGTCCAACCCTCAAAACAGGAGAGGCCGCTGTATTCTGCCCATTGGACAAAATCAAGAGGCTCTCTCGCTAAGGGAGTGGGAAAAGGATAAAAAAATTATACAGATATGGGGAAATAAAAAGCTGACCTAGTCGAGATAAAAGGGGGCCAAAACAAACTGGGGTGGTTGGGAATTTCAACATAGATCATAACCAAAGATGTGGCTGGGGACAGGCCAGGAACAACACTTACATTAACTTGGTACACAAGGCTTGTCTAACCTAACCAAAGGGAGGGGTCCACAGGAAACCACCCCGATGTGACGTAGGTTGACCTAAAAGAGAAAATCAAGGCTAGCCCCATTCAAACAAACCACGCTCGCCTCAGTCACCTTTTGCTAAAGACTGTCGAATGCAAGCATTTTCTATCAGTTCTGATCTTCATGAGTTGATGCTCAAAGAATTGGATCAGGTCCTGATGAGAAAGATGATTGCCTCGCAAGACTTCCTCCTGTCGCGACATCAAAATCACTATTCGGGCTGTGGCCAGCAGCTTCAGAAACACCATTCGTTTACACCCCAGAATACGGAGGCGACACATTGTCACACACGTATGCACGATTGATGATCAAGAGCTTTTTGGGAACGAGACAAGCCATCAACTTGCCGACATGTTCCCATAAGAAGCGGACCCAGGAACAATGGTAGAAGTTGTGTGAAGCTGTTTCTTCTGGACCAAGGCCACACCGTTCACAGTCTGGCAAATTCGCCAAGCCCCATATGAAGACCTTGTCATTGAGAGGCAGCCAATCCTGAGCCAGTCGCCAGGTGAGCGAAAACTCTGAGTTACTGAGATAATCCACCACTGGCACCCAAGACCAGAAAGAGCGAAACTCCTCCTCCTGACAAGTTGAGCCATCCACGTAGTGAATCCTTCACGACCCCCTCCACTAGATGATGATAGAAGACCTTCCTAGGCTGAGAAAGGTCACTGGACCGAGGAACAGCCAACAAGGCCAACCGACATTTGTGATGGAAATCTGATTGATCTTGGTGTTTACGATGGCACTCAACCTGTAAGATGGGAGGATTGATAGTAAGGTAAGAGAACACATCTCTAACAATCCCCGCCATAATTGAATCTCCTGTCAATGCGCAGCATAGGAAAGCCAACCTTGAGGTGAGTTTGTGGCTCACTAAGTGTGGTATTCCCAGTCCCCTATGACATGGACGTTGTGCACAGAGTCATCTGTTGACCTGATGTTTGCCTCCCCTCCATAAAATGGAGGATAGCGAGCACTCGAGCGGCTTTCTATGGTCTTTACAGAGAGGAAGTATGGACAATCAGGAAAATGTAAGTGGCACACGCCTCCGCCCTGCCCTTCACAGACAACCCTGTTGACACCAAGTTTGACCAGCCACATCTACCTTTGCTTATACTTCAGACCAATTTTTCTCCAGCTGAAGGTTGGGTCCAAACCACACTCCAAGAATGCGGACAGGACCATCTGTCTGTCCAACAGAAGGGCCCAGGAAAATTAATGGAGAGATGTATGGGTGAATAGTGTCCACTCATGCAAATGTGTTGGGCAGGTCCATTCCAGCAAAGTGGACTAATCCACCTGCTACATTAGGTACTCTCCTATAAATGAGGTAGAATTAGCTGGCTTGCCTTTCCAAGAAGGCAGCCATGTTAGCAGGTAAATCATTTGACTTCTACACATTTTAGTGGCTTTACTGCCGTGCTTGGGGTGAAATAACTAAAAATGAAATAAAAAAGTCTTTTGTTCTTGTTTTTCTTCATATTATAATCTGTAATCCTTGTCATATCACTCGTTCATGTCAGATTGCTGAAATTATATGTTGAATCTGGTCAATACCTAGATAGGTGACTACTTGAGAATACCAGTTGCTGTAAGTTTGGATGTGGGATGTGTGGGTGGTATAATGGGTGATGGCTCATAATGAGAAATTGGAGAGCCAAGTTCAAATTCCTGTCAGGTTCATTGCATTCACTTCAGTGCAAAGATCCTTGGACAATGATCAAAAAGAGGCATTATTGCCAAATCATGTATCATCCATCCCTATCAACATGCATTAAGCCAGTGTGGTAGGGTAATATGACTCCTCCCTCTGCTGGAGAAGGCATCAATAAACAACTATCAAAGACTGAGAAGAAGAAAAATAGTCAGATATTATCCTTTATAGTCCTCACACTCTCAACGTCTTTATTTTGTTCACTTCTAAATTGCTTAGGCAAGATATAAAAATAATATTCCTTGAGAGAATCTTCCATATTCTCCAACCATTTTCAGGATATCTCCTTCCTTTTTGAATTGGGATGGGTTTGAAACCCTGGTACCACATATTTCATGATGATTGTTAGTGCTGCCACCAGACTGACTTTCATTGTGTATGTTACCTACAGCAGCATGTGGAATTTCTGTATTGGATACATTTGGATCAAAATTGATTTTGTAGATTCTAATTTTACTCAATTCAGAGTCTAAATAATGCATAATATTTTTTCCCAGAATCTGCTCAGTATGAAGTGACTGATATCGTTTAAGCCTCTAAATTTCTAATGGCAACAACCTAAGTGAAAAAAAAAGTTGAGCAAATAGAGGTAGTCAAATATCAAATGAAAATAACAAGAAACCACTTAAAAATACACCTGCAGATGGAGAGGAAGTCACAGTATGACATTTTTACTATCATTGTGCATGACGTGGCTTTAGGAATTGGTTGATAGTTGCACATGGCGGGGAAAGGGATTAGAAGAGATTTTTACTTCAAGTCTTTTCTTTATTATTTTTAAACATATCATCCGTAGCAAGGCAATAAAGCCACTAAAACACATGGGGTAACAATAAAAGAGCAAGACATAAGAAGACAGAAGATAGTCATTGACATTGCATTTAAATTTCCAAATTGACTGGGAAGCAAAACGCCGGAAGAGAGTTCTGCAAGCAAGAAGTGTGAGAGAAAAAAAATTGTCAGCATAGAAGTTACAGTCACATCTAGCGATTTTCAACAGTAAAATGATGAGACCTTACCATCAATCTAGTACTGCACTTAAATTCATAAAGTCTAATTACAATAAAGGATGGTTCATCAGAAAAAATACCATCGAGTATTTATATTTAAATAATTAAGGTGCAAGGAGTTGTGGAGTCTGAGAGAACATGACTATAAGAAAACATTGTTAAAGAGTAAGAATGATAAAAGAACAGAAATTGAGTGTTGTTGAGTGGCTCAGGTGTGTATTTGCTACTCAGTACAAATATGGAAGAGATAGCCTTCTAGTAATGTAAACTTGTGCTTTAATAAGTTGGCCTGTTCCACCTGCAGTTGAAATGGGTTCTGCCCAAATATATGGTTTTTCCACTTGAGAGAGGATCAATCTGTTTGTCTGGTGAAGTTATATCAGATTAGATAAACATTGAGAAGATAGAAGATAATGAGTATGACATTGCATTTAAATTTTTGAAGATCAAGAAGCAAGTGTGAAAGAAGAAACTGTTAGCATAGAACTTATGGTTACATTGCATCATTTCTGCTGTAAGATGAGACCAAGCTACCAATCTAGTCTTCTTGTATGTGTTGTGTCTGTTGATAAAATCAAACTAATTGGATGAAACTGAAAACCAATCTTTTTCGCAAGAAGTGACCAAACTTGGAATACTATGCATTTTTTTGGTGTTGGGGTGGGGAGACATAGGGAATATATTGAGAATCAAGTATGATGTGAAAGATCAATTTCAACTGTCAAACAAGAACTTTGCTTAAATTTGTGAAGTTGAGGTGTCAAAGAGGAAAGCTCATCAGAACAATTACCATGAAAATATTTATAGAAAAGATACTGTAGAAGCTATATTATAGTAGTGGGAAAGTGACTGAATATGAGATGCCATATCTGGACTGATAATGTTGCAGATTTGCCTTTGGATTTTATCATCTTTAGATACATAGCAGAAGCACCAGACAAGATGTAACAGCAATATTCAATGCTCTTTTGCTGGATAAGAACAGTCATATTTATTAGTCAATTTTGTCTGAGAGAACTAAATGAATTTCAAACCATCAATTGATCCAGTTGAGTAAGTTTACTTCCTGTATTAATGTGCATAAAAATATTTTAATGAAATCAGCTTAATAAAATTTTCTTTTAGAAAAGTGTTGTCAGTACCTCCATTCCATGGCTGAAAGAGGTTCTACTAGTTCCTCTGTTTCATAACCTGGACAAGTGTTGCCATCCCCTGCTCATTCATGGTGGATGGAGGGAGTATTGACATCCTCTCTCATTTGTGGTTTAAAGGATTGTTGCCATCTTTCTTTCTGTGGCTGGAAGGATTGTTGTCATCCTCTCTCTTTTTGTGTCTGGAAAAAGTTTTGCTAGCCCATCCCTCTTTGCATCCAGAAGGATTGTTGCCATCTCCTTCTCCTCCTTTGTGGACAGAAGGATTGTTGCCATCTCCTTCTCCTCCTTTGTGGACAGAAGGAGTGGTGCCATGATCTCCCGCTTTGATGCCAATCCCTCCTTCACGGTGGATAGAAAGACAGGTGCTATCACCTCCCCCCCTTTATGGTTGGAACAACTGATGCCATTTCCTGCTTCCTGGTAGATGGAAGGAGTATTGCCATCCCCTCCCTTCTGTGTTAGAAGGATTGTTGCCATCACTGCTCTCTTTGTGGCTGGAAGGAGTCTTGCTGGCCCCTCTCTCTTTATGTCCAGAAGGATTGTTACCATCTCCTCCTTCTTTGTGGTCAGAAGGATAGTTGTCATCTCCTCCTTCTTTGTGGTCAGAAGGATAGTTGTCATCTCCTCCTTCTTTGTGGTCAGAAGGATAGTTGTCATCTCCTCCTTCTTTGCAGACAGAAGGATTTTTGCCATCTCCTCCTTTTTTGTGCACATAAGGATTTTTGCCATCTCCTCCTTTTTTGTGGACATAAGGATTTTTGCCATCTCCTCCTTTTTTGTGGACATAAGGATTTTTGCCATCTCCTCCTTTTTTGTGCACATAAGGATTGTTACCATCTCCTCCTTTTTTGTGCACATAAGGATTGTTACCATCTCCTCCTTTTTTGTGCACATAAGGATTGTTACCATCTCCTCCTTTTTTGTGCACATAAGGATTTTTGGCATCTCCTCCTTTTTTGTGCACATAAGGATTTTTGGCATCTCCTCCTTTTTTGTGGACATAAGGATTTTTGGCATCTCCTCCTTTTTTGTGGACATAAGGATTTTTGGCATCTCCTCCTTTTTTGTGCACATAAGGATTTTTGCCATCTCCTCCTTTTTTGTGCACATAAGGATTTTTGCCATCTCCTCCTTTTTTGTGCACATAAGGATTTTTGCCATCTCCTCCTTTTTTGTGCACATAAGGATTTTTGCCATCTCCTCCTTTTTTGTGCACATAAGGATTTTTGCCATCTCCTCCTTTTTTGTGCACATAAGGATTTTTGCCATCTCCTCCTTTTTTGTGCACATAAGGATTTTTGGCATCTCCTCCTTTTTTGTGGACATAAGGATTTTTGCCATCTCCTCCTTTTTTGTGCACATAAGGATTTTTGCCATCTCCTCCTTTTTTGTGCACATAAGGATTTTTGCCATCTCCTCCTTTTTTGTGCACATAAGGATTTTTGCCATCTCCTCCTTTTTTGTGCACATAAGGATTTTTGCCATCGCCTCCTTTTTTGTGCACATAAGGATTTTTGCCATCGCCTCCTTCTTTGTGGACAGAAGGTTTTTTGCCATCTCCTTCTTCTTTGTGGACAGAAGGATTGTTACCATCTCCTCCTCCTTTGTGAACAGAAGGATTGATGCCATCATCCCCACCTCGTTATGGTTTGAAGAATTGTTGACATGACCTCCCTCTTTGTATCTGGAAGGTGTTTTGCCAGCCACTCCCTCTTTGCGGTCAGAAGAATTGTTGCCATCTCCTCCTTTGTGGACAGAAGGATTGTTGTCATCTCCTCCTTCTTTGTGGACAGAAGGATTGTTGTCATCTCCTCCTTCTTTGTGGACAGAAGGATTGTTGTCATCTCCTCCTTCTTTGTGGACAGAAGGATTGTTGTCATCTCCTCCTTCTTTGTGGACAGAAGGATTGGTGCCATCTCCACACTCTTTGTGGCTCGAAGGAGGGTTGCAATCTCCTCTTTCATGTTGGACAGAAGATATGTTGTGTGCTTTTCCCTCTTTGCAGCCAGAAGTGATTTTGCCTTTCCTTTTGTGACTAGAAGGCGTGTTGCCAGCTCCTTTTTCTTAAGAGTCAGCTCCTCCTTCATTGATTGAGAGTCATAGCTCCTCCCACATATACAAGTTTTCTTTCTGGCTCCTTATTCATTATTTCAGTTTCTTTACAACTTCTGTCTTTGTTTCTAATTATCTCAGGTCTTTTCATAGCTTTGCTTTCTTCCTTCTACTTCCATTCTGCATACAATCTTTTGTGACATTGTGCAATCATTTTTTTTACCATTGTTTTTTTCCCTTGCTTGTGACCCAAATTCTTCTGAAACTACAAGCAACAAACATTTTTTTTCCCTGCACTCTTTCCATAATTCATTTCCCTTTTATTTGTAGCTTTTCACATGGTTCACACTTCCAATGGTTTTTCAAGAATGCATGAACCTAAAACTAATTAGAAGTCATTCAGCATCTTCTTTTTCTTTGTACTGTGTCCATTCATGTCTCTCCACAACTTCCTATCCTTTGTAGTGTTGCATTGCAGCTCAGAGTAGACACAGGTTTGTTGCGCAGTTTCTTCTAGTCAAATGCTTATGGTTTAAAAATTACCCTTCAGCCAGATTGTTAGCCATGATTGAAAAAAAAAAGAAGAATTTCTAGCAGTAAACCAGATTTATTGCTGGGTTGTAACCTACTGCTATAAGTGACCAAAGTAAAGCTGAGGTGGAGAGGAGGTGTGCAGTCCAGCAGCTGTCTACCCTGTCCATTCTCCGAGGCCTGCTTCATCCCTTCTCTCTGCCTGTTCACAGGATGGTCAGTTTTATAGATAACAATTTTCTTTGTCTTGTCATCTTCATCTAAAAAAGTAATTTATCTTCCTTCCATGACTTTCTTTCTGTCTGAGCCTCTTGCACTATACTTTGAAGTTGACTTCACTTACTGATAACTATTGGATGGAAATAAATATTCCTTATCCATTTTTGCAACAGGTCCAGCTGTTTTCAATTTAACAAGACCTCAGTTGACTAATATCAGCTCTTAGTAATGTTTTATTTTTTTGCCATTACCCCCACTTAGATCTGTCATCAATTCACACAAGCTAGTCAGGTTTGTGGCCTGCTGCCTTTTCGTGTTCCTCTTTGTCTTTCATATGTCTCCAAGCTTTCCTTCCTCATTATGCTTCGAAGAAATTTCAACTGTTTTTTTGTGATTTTTGTTTCTACTTTCCTTAAGACTTCTTCATTGCTTAAATGCTCTGTATATGGTATTCTCGGCATCCTTCTGTAGAACCACATGACTGTTACTGCTAGTCTTCTCTTCATCTGTGAAGAAATTGTCCAACCTTCACTATCACATAGGAAGATTGATATTACATGATAGTTCAGTCTTATTTTCTTTGTTTCTAATGATATTTTCCTATTTCTTAGTATTTTGCTTAGCTTTGGAAATGCATCTTTTTGCTATTCCAGTAAACTTTCTGTTTTTGGTTTCACATTTTCTGTCCTCTGTTAAGGCTCTTCTTAGATATTTAGACTTTCGGTATTTATTATTGATGCATGCAATCTTAATATACGATACACAGACATCAATGTGTTGAAGGCAGTCACAAAAGCAAAACTTCAGGTCCTCTTAGACAATGTGATGAAAAAAAGTTTAGCCTATTGTCTGGTTCATACTCCTCCCCAGTTTTTGAACAGGAGAAGTTGTTTATCCCTTGTTTCCTGTTTAGGGTTATGTTTCCGGTTCCTTCTAAAGCCTGTTTCAGCTCTATATTCCTAATGCTTGTTCTTTCCTATGCCACAAAGTAAACCTCTACTTTGAGTAGCTCTTGGTTAAGAGGGGGGAGCTTTGCCAAGGGAGAAAAATGCTAAGTGCCACATGAGATAGGAAGCTGAGGAGAGCCGTGATCATCTATGTCCTGAAGCGATGGAGCATGTAATAGTAGTAGTACAGTGAAATTAGCATGCTAAGTTCAAACTCTAACTGAGCTTTTTGTTCACTTAGCAATAATAACTTTTGAAAAAGCACAATTTCCCCTAATTAGTAAAAATTTTATCACCAAACCATAGTTATCCCTCCCCACCTAAAAAAAAAAAAAATTTTACAATCTAAAAATATTTTTTGGCTTTAAATAACCTGCAAAGTGTTGATAATCTGTAGAAAATAAATCAATCGTTCATTCAGAATAATTTCTTCAGCTATGGGTTAAATAGTAGGACAAATTGGGCCTTGGTTGGGTAGTTGGTCAAAAAGGAAAACTGGATTCATAACCACACTGTCAGGTGATCATGGCCTTATTTTTTAGCTGCAATACATGTGATACCCCAATAAGCCCAATATATTATGGGGCCCCTGACAGTGATATACAATTGTTAACAAAAATGATTCATCCATGCTCAGTGAATTGGAAAATAAGCATCGTAGGATTAAACAGATGAACTAAAACATTTACAGGGTAAATGTCTGCTCTGATGTGGATAGAGTAAATGTTTGCTCAGACGTTGACAGAACAAATGTCTGCACTAATGTAGACAGAGTTTATCTTTCGTAAGACATTTATGTAGTAAATATTTGGTCAAAGCCGGCACAGTAAATATTTGATCAAACGGATTGCAAATATTTGCTGAGACATTTGCATAGTAAATATTTGATCAGACGTTTGCATAGTAAATATTTGATCAGACGTTTGCATAGTAAATATTTGATCAGACGTTTGCATAGTAAATATTTGATCAGACGTTTGCATAGTCAACATTCAGTCAAATGTTGACTTGGTAAATATGTAAACAGAAAATGTTGAACTTTTATGTTTATGTATTATAAAATATGTACTCCAGTTGTAGTCAGGCTGACCATTACTAGTGAGTTATCGTCACTGGATATCCCGATATTTGTGGCCTTGTGCCAGGCTTAGAAAAAGACAAAACTTGATTCCTGTCATCATTAATGTTCATTGAGTTTGAAGGTTTACCTTAACGAAACCTTTTTATTTGATGGCATGTCAGAAAAAAATAGAGAGCAAAATCTCGTTACGGTAAAAGAATATTGATATTATTCCCTTGGATGAAACGACTTTGTAATCTATTTTCATTTTTTTATACATCTTGTTTGGTTAGATGGTATTTTGAGGAGTTCACTATTGTGCATAGCCTAAATGATGCGCATAATTGTATCGGTACTCTTGAACAGTCTTTGTCAACCTCTGTTTTCTGCATTGGTTGTTTTTGTTTAGTGACATATCAACACCTCTATGGCTATTTAAAGCTGAAATCTAAATATTTTGTCTGCAATTTTATTTTATTTCTTTTTGGGGTGGAAATTATAATGGTTCTAGTGGTACAAGTCTTACTAATTAACCCACAGCATGGGAGAGAAGAGGTGGATTCATAGCTGTCTCAAGGGTATTTGTGCGTAAATGAATATAATAAACCCAACTGGAATTAGAAGTTGACTCCCAATTAACAATTCTGAGCCATTATCCATTACACCACCCACACATCCAAGCTTACAGCACCTGGTATTCCCAAGTAGTCACCCATCTAGGTACTGACCAGGTTCAATGTTGCTTAACTTTAGCGGTCATATGGGAACCTGTGTTTCAGCATGATGTGGGCATAAGCTGTAAAAGTCTAAGATGCACTTCTAAATTTTAATAAGGAAAAATTAGTCATGGAGGTCTTTAAAGGCTTGACCTGTCATCTAGTATGTTAGGCTTAAGAAGAAAATTAGCTTTAACAATTGCCACATTTTGTTTCTTCTTCTGTATGCCGTGTCCCTTCAGGATGTAAGTGACCACAGCTCTCAAAATTTCCTGTCCTTTGTAGCTCTTAATAAATATTGTTTTCTTCCTGTCTCTCCCGCGTCCTGGGTATGATGATAAACTACATCTGCGTCCTGGGTATGACGATAAACTACATCTGCGTCCTGGGTATGACGATAAACTACATCTGCGTCCTGGGTATGACGATAAACTACATCTGCGTCCTGGGTATGACGATAAACTACATCTGCGTCCTGGGTATGACGATAAACTACATCTGCGTCCTGGGTATGACGATAAACTACATCTGCGTCCTGGGTATGACGATAAACTACATCTGCATCCTGGGTATGACGATAAACTACATCCAACAACAAGGCTTCAGATAATGTTTTCGGAAAAATAATGTTGCCAGCTATACGTTTCTGAAACAATAATGTTGCCAGCTATACATTTTTTGGAAAAAATAATGTTGCCAGCTATACGTTTTTGAAACAACAATGTTGCCAGCTATATCTTTTTGAAACAACGATGTTGCCAGCTATATCTTTTTGAAACAACGATGTTGCCAACTATATCTTTTTGAAACAACGATGTTGCCAGCTATATCTTTTTGAAACAACGATGTTGCCAGCTATATCTTTTTGAAACAACGATGTTGCCAGCTATATCTTTTTGAAACAACGATGTTGCCAGCTATATCTTTTTGAAACAACGATGTTGCCAGCTATATCTTTTTGAAACAACGATGTTGCCAGCTATATCTTTTTGAAACAACGATGTTGCCAGCTATATCTTTTTGAAACAACGATGTTGCCAGCTATATCTTTTTGAAACAACGATGTTGCCAGCTATATGTTTTTTGGAAAAAATAATGTTGCCAGCTATACATTTTTTGGAAAAAATAATGTTGCCAGCTATATGTGTTTTTAGAAAGAATAATGTTGCCAGCTATACGCTTTTGAAAAAATAATGTTGCCAGCTATATGTTTAATGGTACTGTATATTTAATATATGTACAGGTATGTTTGTATATATATATATATATATATATATATATATATATATATATATATGTGTGTGTGTATATATGTGCCTTAATTTGGCATTAAATGGCCCACAGTGGTTGATATGCCATAAAACTCAACCAACCAACCAAGCAACCTGTCTCTCCTAAACTTTGCTCCGCCATTCAATTACTCAAGCTTAGGTTATGCATTGTTTTCCTCTATCCCTTTTGCATTCAGTCTACCCTGTGAGTATCAGATTTTCCAAGCCTTCTTTCCTCATTATGTGCTTTAGAAATTTCAACTATCTCTTCCTGTTGTTAAGTATAAGTTTCCATCTTCTCTAAAACTTTGTCACTGCTCACATTTTTGGTCCATGGTATCCTCAGCCTCTTTCTGTAGGATCACGTTTCTGTTACTTCAAGTCTTTTCTTCATCTGTAAGGAGATTATTCAGCATTCACTCAATGCAAAGAAAAAAACTTTAATTAAAAGAGAGAATAATTTATTAAGATAAAAATATGTTAAAAGTAGACTAATTCTGCAATATTCCATTTTAAACGTACATGTTCAAGATCAAACAACATATCGGCTTTCTTGACAGAATAAATGTGGATACAGTATGGGATATTTAAAAACAATAACAACAGAAAACAGAATATATAGTTTTCAGCAAAAGAGGACTGATATTACATAACAGTTCAGTACTTTTTTCTTTGAAAGAGAAGATTAATAGTACAGTTTTCATTTAAAGGGATTTATGAAGAAACTGCTATTTGTTTTTTGTTTTTGTTTTTTTTAGAGAGGCCTATAATGAATGATTTAAATCACTTGAAGAAGACAAAAGGGAAAGGATTATCTGCACCTTCTTAATGATAAAAGAATTTAGCCTCCAGTTTGAAATAATAAAGATCTGTTTGGAAAATATTTTTACAAAGACCCTACTTTATGGTTTCCTTGAATTAAATTTTATAGGACTTCATGGTAAATGATATTTTTTAAAAAAAATTATTTTTTCCTTTTTAACAGCAAAGAATAAATTCTTATGATTTCTTACTCCTGAGCATGCAACATACAGCTGCTCATGCATAAATATTTCTTTCCGGAGGCAAATTTGTTTAGCCTTGCAATTTCTTTATAGTTCTTGCAAATGCAGGGCGATCTAGAAACTAGATTCTTATATATATATATATATATATAAAACTTAAAGAAAAGATATGCAAAACCTATCGCATTTTTATTAAATAAGCATTTGTTATTTTAATCATTAAATTGTTTTTAAAATAGTGGGAGTATTTTATATGTTAAATAATAAAATTTTTATTTTTCCCAAAAAATTAATGAAAATTTATTATACTAAGCTATGCACCCTAGTAAACTAACTGTACTTTGTACCCCCTTACCTGTTAGCATGTCTCCCCAAAATTTGGTTTTGATCAGTCAATGTGTGACTATTTTAGAGGGTATGACATATGGACAGGCTAACTAATTGAAGTCACATCATTTTATATATAGATTTGCATTGGTTTTTAAGGCTTTGATACAAATAAAGGGATACTCAATTGTCCCAATTAACTGGCATCAATTGTATCTATATCGTAGTTAATCAATAATTTTGAAATATTTGTCTGGAGAGCTACAGTTTTGGCAGGCATGAAAAATTCGATTAGCCATCTCACTAAGGGTAATTAGTAATATAGATATCTCTCTTTCCACTCTTTACACCCTCCCTCATCTCAAACACTTGTCACAGTAGATAATGATCAAACGTCGTCCTCTCGTTAACTGTTTGGTGGAAAGACATTTTGTTTGAAATTAGTTGTCTTTCTAGTTTAATGTGATGTAGTCTGATTCTTGAAAATGAAATAAAACCTCAAATACTTTGTTGATAAGTAGTAGTCGTTCAAGATAACTTAGACATATTTAATGTTTGTCCACCTGAATAACAACTTTGCTGAGACATAAAATCTCTGTTATTATTCACATTCTTCAATATCGAAACTTTCTAGCAAGAATCTGTCATTAATAGTAATGACTAGCAGCATGGCCCGGCGTTGCCCGTGCTTGATTCAAAAATCGTACAACTCATACAGCAATCACTATCACTTGACTTAAAATATTTTTGCCCTTCCTTGCCTTTAAAGGAGTGCCCTTTGCTGTGCTGATGTTGCTACATGCCTTACTTCTTGCCTATCTCACACTACAAATTTTTTCGAAGCTCTATACTAAACATTAAATCTGTTACGAAAAAAGAACTAAACAAAATGAACACAAAACGATCACCTTTAACAAAGGACTCGTAACTGGAAAAACCGAATGAAAAAAGAATGTTAACATATACTTTTTCACACCCAACCCAGTTCTGCGGAATCAAAATCAATGTTGAGTTTAAGCAAGTGAATGAGCCAATTGGAGTAAAGTGCCATGCAGATTTAAATTTTTCCCACTTGTGATGAATGCAGCTATCAATTTTTTTTGCATGCTAGCATGCTTGTTAATATTCGTGTCAGTCAGCTGTTGGCTTTTACACTGGCCAATAGAATCTTCCTGCTGTTGGCTCTCACTCTGGCCAGTACAAAATGGCCGCAAACTACATGAAAACTGTCATAGAAGCATGAAAAAATCAATTATTTCTACTATCGATGGGAGTTGGGAAATACACAGCTGGCATTGGCATTCCCACTAAATTGGAGCATGTGCATGTAAATTTTGGTGCAAATCCGTCAAAAATTGTGGCCGTGCATTTGTTACACACACACACACACACACACACACACATGTCGTTTATAGATAGAGATAGCATTAGTCATTCAGCATTCATTGACCTAGTAAGGGGCACCCAACATAGTGTAATGGTTAGCAAGCTTGTCTCACTAAATCAATTATGACTGGATAGTGAGTTTGATCCTCACTAGGTGCCCTATTCTTCGGCCTTGTGCCACATCTAAGTTACACTTAGAAAATCATCATTGACCAAGCAGCCAGAATTACTCAAGTTAGTCTTTTCTTCACTCTTTGGACATCAGGCTGTGATCATTGTGTAGTATCTGCTTTTAAGCAGACAAATTATAATTTTATCTCTGTCTTTGGATGGAACACAACTAATAAATGAGGGATACTTGGTCCTGCAGATTTCAATCCTGTGGCAGTACCTTCCTCATTGCACCAAAGAGTGGGAAGGTGGCTCAGTGTAATATCAACACCAGTGAGGCATTGGTTCTGGGAAGTGTGCAATTTTTGGCCTGAGCCCATGTGCAATCGCTTGGGCTCCCCACTTTAAACCGGCCTTGTACCATATTCCAATATGGTAGGGGAATAATTAAATATCAAGTGTAGTATGTGTTCTCTTTATCTCAAATGCTAATATTAGCTGATTCCTTATTAGAATACATTCAGCATTGACTGAACCACCAGTATTACCAGAGTCACGCTTTTCTTCACTCCTTGACTATTGAGCTGGGATCAAAGTGTAGTATCTAGTCTTATCATCTCTAATCATAATGATAATATTAGTCATTTTCTTATCAGGAACATTCAGTATTCATTTATTCTGTTTTCTAGTATTGGTCGGAGCTTTCTTCCTAAACATTTATTTGAAGATGTATGGAATGTCAATATATCATAATTTTATCTTCAAGTTATGCGTGCTGTCTGCTTTAGTCACTGCTGTTGTTGAAAGTCATTAAGTGACATGGTTTCTGTTATTTGGTACAATTCTTTGTGTGTGATTTTGTAGCCAGAGTTCACCAGGTCTGAAAAAAGGATGGTCCTCATTTGGAGCTACAGTCTTTATTTGCTCAACACCATTTTAATTAAGTACTTGGAGGCATGGTAGATTAATGGATTCTGTCTTGGATTGAGGAATTGGAGAGCCAAGTTCAAATTCCAGTTGAGTTCATTATATTCACTTATGTACTTTGGGAAAGGTATGAATCAAACTCTTCTTCTCCCCCAGCTATGGGTAAATAGTAGAACTTGGGTGATATCTGGTCTAGGAGAAGGAAAAACTCTGAATTCAAAGTTGACTTGGAAGCAAGAAGCTGGAAGAGAGTTCCAAAAGCTAGAAATGTGAGAGAAGAAACTGTTCGCATAGAACTTATGGCTACATCTAGGCATTTCAACTGTAAAATGATGAGACCTTGCTGCCATTAAAAAAAAAAAAAAAAAAAAAAAATGGTGGCAGAATAAAATAATGGATTGCAGGTTGGAATAAGAAATTGGAGAGCCAAGCTCTAATTCCAGCCAAATTCATTCCATTCATTTACATGCTAATAAACTTAGTAAAGGTATGAATTCAATTCTGCTAACCCCCCCAGCTATAGGTAAATGTTTCTATAGCCTTGGTAAAGGTATGAATTCAACTCTGCTACCCCACTCAGCTATGGGTAAATGTTTCTATAGCCTTGGTAAAGGTATGAATACAACTCTGCTATCCCACTCAGCTGTGGGTAAATGTTTCTATAGCCTTGGTAAAGGTATGAATTCAACTCTGCTACCCCACTCAGCTATGGGTAAATGTTTCTATAGCCTTGGTAAAGGTATGAATACAACTCTGCTACCCCACTCAGCTATGGGTAAATGTTTCTATAGCCTTGGTAAAGGTATGAATTCAACTCTGCTACCCCACTCAGCTATGGGTAAATGTTTCTATAGCCTTGGTAAAGGTATGAATTCAATTCTGCTACCCCACTCAGCTATGGGTAAATGTTTCTATAGCCTTGGTAAAGGTATGAATTCAACTCTGCTACCACACTCAGCTATGGGTAAATGTTTCTATAGCCTTGGTAAAGGTATGAATTCAACTCTGCTACCCCACTCAGCTATGGGTAAATGTTTCTAGAGCCTTGGATGACAACCAAACTAAGAGAAGGAAAAGCTCTGAATTCAAAATTGTATGTATCCCAGTTGAAGCACATACTATGCAGCTAAATGAAAGGATCATTCACTTTGACTGAATAATCCCAACTACAGGTGACCCCCACTTTTTTTAATCCAGGTGAAACATCTGAAGAAAAAGAAAACTACTTAATAAGGATAAATATTTGCTATTGATTTTTAAGGATTGATCTTTACTGGTAAACACTTCTTAGCTGTTTGTTTCTTTTGTTAAAGTTTTTCTTGTCGAGGCTGAATGGCTCTTGATAAGAAAACCTTTTGTGCCAATGTCATCTCACTCTGTTTTGTTTACTTAGCTTGAACACTGTCCTTTCTGTACGCGAGGAGAATCACGAATGAGAGACATCGGGAAAATAAGCGGATGTTGTCTGTTTTCTAATCAAGTTGCCTTAATCATCTGGTGTATGTTTGTGCTGCCTATTATTACCATGAAAGAGATACATGGCTGAGTGATTAGAATGTTTGATCATGAAAAAAGCCAGGTTTGAATCTCACCATGGTTGATTTGTCAAGGATGTGATTGTTGGTAATATCGGCTTGGGGAGATGATTCCAACATGTAGCACTATTGGAGGTGGGTAGGTGCCTGAAAACCGCAGCACAGTTGAACCCAAGAATTGTGAAGGAAATTGAGATGATGAAACTGTTCAGAAGATATTGATGATTGTGCTAGAACAAATTCACAAGTCATCATGACTGACTGTTCAAGTGTACTTTCCCTATTCAACTACAGATTAAATGTTCTCTTTCTCCATGTAGCAGTAGGCTTATGCCATATCACATTGAAATACAGATTCTCCTACAATCACCAGTTAAGCAATGTCGAGCCTGGTTAGGACTTAGATTGGTGAGTGCTTGGGAATATTAAGAGCTCTAAGTTTAGATGTGTAGCTGGTGTAATGGTTAACAGCACAGAATTGGAAATTGGAGAATTGAGTTGCAATTCCAATCAGGTTAGGTATATTCACTTATGTGGAAATACCCTTAGGAAAGGTATGAATCCAACTCTTCTACCAACTAGCTATGGGTTAATTAGTAGGACTTGTATCAGTAAAATCATTATCTCCCAGGACTAAAAAAAATTCTTTACTGTAAAAATTTTTCTGGCTTTAAATAAACTGCAGAAGATCGGTAAGCCATAAAAAAAACAAAATAACCAATTAATATTTTAAACTTAATGCAAAGAAAGTACATGAATTAAAAGAGAAAGTAACTTATTAAGACAAAAATGTAGTTAAAGTAGACTAATTTTGGAATCGTCCATCATAAATGTACATGTTCAGGATCAGAGTATATGTCAGATTTACTCAGAAAACAAATGTGAATATGATACGGGATCTTTAAAAACAATATATGGTTATTAGCAGAATGAAGAGACCAAAATGTGAACTACCGATTGAAGAGACTAAAATGAAGCAAGTATGATAATTGAAGTATGTGGGAAGTGTTTTAACAGAAAATTATTAGGTTGGGATATATATATATATGAGAGAGACACACACACACACACACACACACACACACAGACAGACATTGAAGTCAACATCCAGCAGCAACAGCCCGTTTCATTAATGAAACTGTTGCTAGATGATGTTGACTTCAATGTCCACTTTTATATTTACATCTACTCTATCCCTGATATTGAGTGCTTTGATCCATAAATATAGCATACCATAAAACTATACTTTTATCATATATATAATTCTTTGCCAGAATCATAACCCAACAAAAATAGAACCCTTTAATACAATTGGATATCTCAAATTCATTTGACAGGGTTTGGGATGTTGGTCTCCTTCAAGTTGAAAAGTTAAGGTATTTTCTGGACAAATTTTTGATCGGATTCAATCTTTCTTATCAAATTGCAAAATGAAGATATTCTTGAATGGCCACTGTTCTAGATCTTTTTCTTTTACTGCTAATGTCTGCCAAAGATTTATCCTTGGATTTACATTATTCCTTATTTTCAGTTAATTCTTACCAGAAACTATCTTACACTTAAAACCAACATTTTGATAAAATGGAAAAAAGAATCTACAATGTTATTGCTCCTGACCTATCATCTCAACATCAGTCATTTTCCCACCACAACCTACGTAAGATTGATAAGCCCTAAAAAGACAAATTGGTCAATAAATAAATTAGTAACTGCAAGTAGTGTTCACTCATCATTGTTCCAGTATGAATTGTAGGTTCTCTATGGGTGTTGAATAAATGCAAATGTACTGCAGGGATTAGCTAGCCACGTTAGTAAACTCCGTCGTCTCCCAAGACTGATGGATGCCTCTGAGACTACCATCATGAAGGCTATTTTTAACTTTTTTATGTGCAAAATGCAGTCTGAGGATAAATATCAAAAGGAAAGATTTTCTTGTCAGCTTCATTATCTGATTGACTTGGGCTGATTGTTCTGCAGTATGACTCTCTTGCCTCCAAGGCATTTGCTATTATTAAGATAATGACTTGCTAAAAATCTCTTGTTCTAACACTTTCCTTTCATTCTGCCATAGACAAAAAGAGAATCTTGCAAAGGAATCTTCTCTCTTTCCCCTCGCAGCAAAATTCTGTTAAATCTTCCTCCAACAATTTGGCCACAGCTCCCCTTACAAGCCAACAATTTTTTTTTCCGTTCACCTTCCCCGAGCAAAACAGTCATAAAGAAAGGGAGTTTTGTTTCATGTTGATTGTTTGATATTTTTTATTTCATTTTGAGACTAAGAGAAGGCTCATGAACCAACTGAGGATTATTCATTGAGGCTGCCATAAGGGCACAGAGGTGGAGAACTTGCCCTTCATAGACAGGCAAACCAGCAGATATTAACAGTCCAATTGGTTTTTTACATTTACACGTGCATTTCTCCATACTGCAACCCTCACCAGTATAAGATAATCAGTCTATGATAAACCATGGACATGAGACTTATCACTTGCTTTAATGGAGTGGCAAAAGATGGTGGTTGTGCTGAGAATGATGACATGTTTAAATGGTAGACATGAGGCCAGCAGCAAGTCAAGAGATGCCTAGTGGTCAGCACTGTAAATAGTGGTTGGGTGCATTTTCCTTGAAGAATGCAGCATGCATTTTATTTGATTTCTCTCAGTGGAAAACCATTGACTGGGATAAGGGCCATAGAGTAAATATAAAGGTTAATAAATGAACCCCAGTTTAAGAAGCCTTGCTCTTGTTAAAATTACTATGTTCACTTACCTGCTGGTTGATCAATGGCGACATTGTAGAAATCCAGAAGGAAAATGAAGAGGAGAAATTACCACATGGCTTTTATAGACACAGGAATTCTAGAACCACTCCCCTCATTAGCCATAAAAGACACAACATGTTGGCAATGGTGGGAACAAGTATTGTGTGTACTAAAGAAGAAGTGCAGAAATACTTAATGGGTATTGCTTCTGTCAGAGCCTAGAATTTTTTTAAAAACTTTGTGGTTAACTGCATCTACTAGGTGATAAGCCACAACAGAGTTTGTTGCAACTCTAAACTCCCAGCTGCATTCAGTTGCTATTGTCAATGGATTGAAGGGGCATGAAATTGGCAATTTACATATAAGAAAGCAAAAGGAATCCCTGGAGAGCCATGATCATCTATGATGTGATGATGCATGAAATTAGCAATTCACAGATAAGGAAAATAAGTCTATGGAAAGCCATGATCGCCTACATTGTGAAGGGATATGAAATTGGTAATTCGCTGATAATATAGAAAAAGGAATCTGTGGAGAACCATGATTAACCACATCATGAAGGAACATGGCATTGGCAATTCACGGATAATAAAGCAAAAGAAATGTGTGTAGAGCCATGACTGTATACACCCTGAAGTGATATAGAATTGGCAATTGTCAGATAATAAAGAAAAAGGAATCTGTGGAGAGCCATGATCACCTACATCCTGAAGGGACATGACATTAAAAAAAATCCCTTCCTATCCTTCAGCATGTATGATTAACATTATTACAAATTGTTGCTTTTCATTGGCTGTTTGTCCAGCTGGTACTCCAGTGGGCAGACATACCCCTACAGTTTGAGTATTTTTATTAAGATTATTATTGATAAGTTCCTGTACATCACAAAGGATTATTCCAGGGTTTTAAGTCATAAGGCTTGTTTGTGTGGCCTCTGTGTATATGTATATGTGTGCATATATATATATATATATATATATATATATATATATATATATATATATATATGTGTGTGTGTGTGTTTGTTTAAACTGCTATTTCAGGTATTGTTATTGTGAAGGCTTGTTAATTTAATTATGTGATTGTCTTTGTAATGATAAAAAAAAATGATCTCAAAAAGTTTCTTTACCAATTGATAAAACAATGTCCACTTGTTTTTTTCTTGTTCCTCTTGGGATAAACATTCACAACCAACGTTCTTGTTGTTGTCTTCTTGACTTTACCGAGTCCTTCAGCTTAACATCGTCTTTTTCCTTGACTGACATTTTTGCTCTGCCGAATCTTATTTTGATCCACTTGATTATTCCATCCTTTTCTTTGGCTTTGCTTGTACGCTAATGCACATAAGAAAGGAAAAGAAAAAAAAAAAGAGAAAGAGAAAAACCCAAACTTGCCTGCTCACCCACATTGCTTTTCTTTCTCTCATTTCATTTTGGAGATTAGATTAATCTAAGCTGGCTTATCCTGTAGCCTTTATAATTCATGCAATTTCAAGATGTGCATTATCCAAAAACAAGGTAATTTATATTTGGTCTGATCTTGCTAGGAGAATTTTGAATTTAAAAAAAAACATAATTAGCTCGTTGGTGTATACGTGTGAAAATGTTAAACTGTAATTTTTGACTGAATTTCTGGGATGAGGAGTTATCATTATTTACACTATTGTCTTCATCTTTGTTGTTGTCATCACAACGCTTCAGCCATTGTGCTCTCTAGCCTTCCTCAGGTGTATATTGATCTGGGTAATCTACAGGGAATTCTGAAGCAAATCCTTTATTTAATCTATGAGAGTAGACAGTTCTCTTTTCACTACCCATATCGAAGCATAACATCTAGTTCTCTTATTTAGTACTGCTCAGTTATTGCTTGCCCATTTCACACTGTCTGACCCAGGGATTTAACTCATGACCACTATGTCACCAAAAAAAGAAGCAGAAGGGCCAAGAAAGTTTTAGTAAAACACTGATGTATATATAAGTAATATATAAGTAATAATAAAGATAGTTTATGTCTAACAAAGTCTGTAAAAGGCCAATAAATTCCTACAGGACTGCTTTCATTTAATCACCATAGAGAACCTTTTCTGCCATCCAGCATGGCTGATGCTAAACCTCAGGAGTACAGCACTCTATGCCTTCTTTGGCTCATATTTTCCACTGGTATGAAGTGATGTTATCGAATCAATTGCTACATCTAGTGCTAGGAAAGTTGATTTACTGTGCTGTGCTGGGGAATTGATCTTGCTCATTTTTAAATCTATCATTTGTCTCTGTATTGAATACTGTTGCCATTTCTTATATATATTGAGGTATATAGTTTAGGTTATGATCATTCAAGTCATTGTAAATAAAAAGTTACAGTGTGTAGTGCAATCGGTTACCAACATTTTTAACCTCGTAAAAAAAATTACCTGTGTATAGTGTTACCATATCTATTTTTTAACCTCTTAAAAAAATCACCTGTGTATAATGCAAGCCCAGCTATTTTTTTGCATAAGAACTGTTTTCTTAATTTCTGTTATTTTATTGTTCTTTCATAATATTTTCCTTTTTTTTTATATTCTTTCACACTCAGTAACTCTCTGCATCTTAGTGGCTGGCTTTATATATATATATATATATATATATATATATATATATATATATATATAAAATATCACACATTTTTTGCTGGTATTTATAAAATAGTCCTCAATGTAAAATAACAGAGCTATAAATTATGTATTAATAATAAATATACATTTTTTCCCTAACCAGCAGTACAACTTTGAATTTCTTGAAAAATGCAATCATGAGGTATTGAGTTAAAATGATGATTTTAGTTTCAACTCAGCAGTTGAAAATTGTGTTGTGCATGAAACTTAGTGTTGTGCGACTGGTGAGGAAAAAAAAATGTCTATTTATTAATAATATATAATTTATAGGTCTGTTATTGTACATCAAGCACTATTTTATTAACGCCAGCAATCAATGTGCTATATTAAAATATATATATGTATTTTTTGTTTATATGTTATATATTGAAATGATTGTCGGACTTGGTTCATTTCATTAAATATATATATATATATTTTTTTTTGTCATCTGAGAAAGGTGGAAAAGTAATTCTTAAAATCAGTTGCAACTTTTTTTTTTTTTTTTTTTTCGATATGGCAGATTTTCACTGTACTATCAATTTGCAACCTACCCTTTTCATAGGACTACCTCTCTGACTCTTCAGCCTTCAGACAGTAAAGGGTCAAGAAGTGTAAAGGCAAAGATATAACCAATATGACACCTGCTTGCTTTTTAAAGATTTTCACACTTTCTGCATCTAAGTAAATATTCGGTGACTGAGTACTTGGTTTAAAAATTCAATATTTTACTTCCCTTCTCTTTCTGAATTGAAAAAAGATTAAATTCTCAATTTTTCTTCTTTTTTTTTTTTTTTAATTAAAAAAAAATGAGAAATTGATTTTTCATTTGGATCATTCTCGAGTCATGGTTATCATGGCCCCGTGATTTTTCTTGATAAAATTATTCCAATTTTAAGCACCATATTCTATAAAATCTAATCAGCATTTAATTGGTTGCGAAAATTAACTTTCTTTCCTCACATTTCATAAAAATACAATGTCTGCCTGCTCATATTTAGTGGCTGCAAAAACTTTGAGAAAGATGGAATTTAAAACAAACATTTTACAGTCGTCCAAAGGAGTATATTGGATCGTAAACCACATCACACTCAGCAACCTTAACCTTTTGAATACTGACCCCCTGATGAGTATGGATCTCCCATGCTAGGCCCCTGCTGCCCATGACTATATCTGTTATATGGGTCACTCGGATTCAAAGGGTTAAAGCTATATTGAATCCCAACTGGCTATTATTCAGAAGTAATGCCTTCTGTTTACTTTCCTGGAACCTACAGCACACTGAGAGAGCCCAATAGCACAGCTGGAGAGAGCAAGTTTTCAGCTAAAAATTAATTTTCCCCATGTAGTCGACAGCATTAAGGATGCAGTTTTTGCCCATGATAAACAAGAGTCTGCCTGCTATGCTCATAAAATCCTCATTGGTGGAGATGAACGACCTTTTCAGAGCAGTAAGAGAAAAGAATACTGAAATGTTACATGATATCAGTCTTTCTATAAGGCAGGGAATGTGGGAAAATCTCAATGTTAAAGAAGAGACTTGAAGCAATAGAAATGTAGTTCTACAGAAGGAGGTTGAGGATACCATGGATGGAACATGTGAGCAACGAGAAAGTTCTAGAGAAAATAGAAACAAAAAATATTATATAAACTTATATTTAATATCTGTAAGTGAAAGTTGAAATCTCTAGGGCACATAATGAGGAAAGAGGGCCTGGAAATTCAAATATTCACAGGACAGATTGAAGGCAGGAAGGAAAGAGAAAAACAGTGACCATGAGTAAATGGATGTTGGAACATGGTTTTTGTTATTTAGCAAAATGACAAAATTTATTAAGTGCTACAAAGGATAGGAAGTTGTGGAGAGTCATTATCACCTACATCCTGAGGGTTTACAGCACATAAAGAAGAATGTTCAACTATAATGATTTGTCAAGACACCTTACACTCATATTAATAAGATAGATCTTATGTTTTGCATATTATCATGACATTATTGGCTCAGATCTTCCATTGGCCCAATAGTTTGACATGGCCTTTTTTCAGCTTCAAGCTGCTTAAAGTGGTACATTTTCTGTGACATGACACCAACAAAAATGCCAGAAATTATTTTCCAATTCTGTAGACACTGCTGATAAAAGCATACTTCTTAAAATAATGGTGTATGAACATTTTATATTTGTTTTTAGGCAAAGGTTGTGCACAGTGCCTATCTTTCATCAGTCCCAAATCCATATCCTACAGCAGGTGTGGTTGAAAATTCATCCCAAATTGCTAAAGATAATCTTACAACAGGTGTAAAACCTGGCTTAGGGTGTTGCAAGAGGAAAGTTGTCATCTCTGACCTGAATCTGGAAACTTGGTTAATCAGTTGATAGTTTGTCTGAGTTTCAGAAAATCCAGAATAGTCATGCTTTTCACTATCCTAAAGTTTGCTTGTTGATGCCTGCCTTTTGAACCATAAATTATAATTTTGTGCATTGTTGTTTTCATCATTCAGCTTTGGAATATTTCAGTAAGTCTGGGGCTATATAAACAGACTGGTCCATTCATGAAAAAAATTGGGAAGAATTTTGGTGGGGAAATAATTTACTGGGTGTGGAAGAATTAGAAACAAAAAAAATTACTAATGAGTGGGAACAAAAAGAGTAATCAAGAGGATAGTAGATAGTGATTGATATTGCATTTAATTTACTGAAGATTAAAGTTGGCTGGAAATCATGAAGCTGGAAGGGAGTCCCATGAGTGAGAAGTGCAAGAAAAGGAACTGTTAACATAGAAATTATGGTTACATCTAGCCATCTCAACTGTAAATATTATTAGTCCTGACCTGGCATCTTGGCTTCAGTCACTTTTCCAGAGCTGTAAAATTACTTCCTTGTGCCTTTTCTACAAATAATTTCATGGTAATAGTTCAGGTGAGCTCTTCGCTTTATGAATTTAAGTGCAGTACTAGATTGGCAACAAGGTCTCCTCAATTTACATTCAAGTTAGATGTAACCGTAAGTTCTATGCTAACAGTTTTTTTCTCACAATTATTGCTTGTTAACTCTCTTCCGGCTCCATACTTTGCAGTCAACTTTGATCTTCAAAATGGTAATTGCTACTTAATGTCTTCCTGATTACTCTTTTATTTTTCTCTCTCCTTAGTAATGTTTCTGCTTTCTAGTTATTTCACATCCAGTAACTCCTTGTATCTTAGTGGCTTTAGTGCCTTGCTCGGGTTGAACTCAATTGAAAAAGAAAACTAAAAGAAGCTAATCATGAATCAAAAATTTACATGATCACCCTAGCATGCATCAGATATGGTATCTAATGAAGTGTGACCATGAATAAAATAAAACACCTATTCAGAGTAGTAAAGTGTTTTTTGTCTGTCAAGGTATTGAGATAATGGATCTGTGCACACAAACAAATGTCAGAATACTTGTTGAAGGCTGAACTCGGATGATAATACAAACGTTAATTAGACACAGACAGAGATGTTGAAAAGTTCTTGGCCCTATCCATTTTTCAAAATCTATCTTAATGAGAATTTTTTTTTTTTAAATAAATTATTATAACACAAATACCCTTGGGAAAGGTATGAATCCACCTCGTCTCCCACCATCTATGGGTTAATTAGTAGGACATAGCAATAAAATCATTATTATCTCCAAAAACTTAAAGACTCTCTCTTATGGCTCTATCACGTTGAAACACTGATTCTCCTATAATCACCAGTTAAGCAATGTCGATCCTGGTCAGGACTAAAATTGGTGAGTGCTTGGGAATATTAGGTGCTGTAAGCTTGGATGTGTGGGTGGTGTAATGGTTAACAGCTCAGAATTTGCAATTGGAGAGTTTCATTCAGGTTAGATATATTCACTTATGTGGAAATACCCTTAGGAAATTTGTGAATCCACCACTTCTCCCACAAGCTATGGGTTAATTAGTAGGACTTGTATCAGTAAATCATTATTATCTACAAAAAATTCTTCCACTCTAAAAATGTTTTTTGGTTTTAAAGAAGCTTCAAAAGGTTGATTAGCTATAAAAAAAAAAAACCCAAATCAACCAATCAATATTTCAGACTCAATAGAAAGAAAGAATTTTAATTAAAGAAGAAAATAATTTATTAGGACAAAAATGTAGTAAAACTAGACTAATTTTGGAATCTTCCATCATAAATTCACATGTTCTGATCAAAGTACATGTCTGCTTTCCTCGCAAAACTAATGTGGATACAATATGAATATTTAAAAACAATAATGACAGAAAACAGTATGTATGGTTGTCAATAAAAGGAAGTGCTTAGGATGTGAACTACAAATTGGAGAGACCAAAATTAAGCAAGTATGATAATTTAAATAGGTGGAAAGTTTTCTAACAGAGGAAGTATGACACTAAAATTATTGGTATTGGAGATATATAGTTCTTTGCCAGATTCATAATCCAATTAAAATAGAACCCCTTACAATCAGAGATATCTCGAAGGCATTTGACAAGGTTTAACATGATGGTCTCCTTCACAAGTTGAAACATTATGCTATTTCTGGACAAACTTTTGATCTGATTTAATCTTAGCAAATCCTGAAATGAAGGATTTCTTGAATGGCCACTCTTCTAGATCTTTTTGTCTTAATGCTGGCATCCCCAGGCCTTTATACTTAGACCTACGTTGTTCCTCATCTTACACATAAGTCTACCATTTTGATAAAATCCCAAAAAGAATTTGCAATGCTATTGGTTCTAATCTAACATCTCAGCTTCATTCCCTTCCTCACCATTTTAGCATAGCTTCTGAGCATTTTTTTATAAGTATTTTCATGGTAATTGTTCTGATGAGCTTTCCGCTTTTGTACCTCAACTTTGTGCATTTAAGTGCATTGCTAGATTGGTGGCCAGTTCTGATCATTTATAGTTAAAATGACGTGTTGTAACCATAAGTTCTGTGCTAACAGCTTCTTCTCTCACACTTCTTGCTTGTGGAACTCTCTCTCTCAGCATCTTGCTTTCCAGTCAACTTTAATCTTCAAAAAACTTTGCCTTCTTAATTCTTGTTCTTTTATTGTATTCTCTTGTTAATAATATCTTGTTTTTCTCTTATTTGCACACTCTTAGTAACTATTTGCATCTCGGTGGTTTTATTTCCAGGTTTAGGATGAAATTATTAAAAACAAAATTACAAAAATGTTTTAAAGAAAATGGTAACAAAAAAGACACAGCATCAGTTGGAATTTCTCCGACACATTATAAGGAAAGAAGGCTTAAGAAATTTGACATTCACAAGGCATATTGAAGGCAAGAGGGACAGAGGAAAACAATGCATAATCTACCTAACGAGCTTGAGTAAGTGAATAGCAAAAGTTATAATTTACAAAGATCTATAAAGGACAGGAAACTGTGGAGAGCCATGATCACCAAGTGTATTAATACCTATCTCTGTGTTGATTCAACAGGAATTTTTTTTTTTTATATGACCCATTATTGATATTGAAGAGCTAAAAACAACATTCAGTTTGTCATACATTGAACAGTTATTGTTAGATTGGTGGCCAGTTCTGATCATTTATAGTTAAAATGACAAGTTGTAACCATAAGTTCTGTGCTAACAGCTTCTTGCTTGTGGAACTCTCTCTCAGCATCTTGCTTTCCAGTCAACTTTAATCTTCAAAAAATTTAAACTGTTTTGATCAGTTGAGAAATCAACATTATTATAATGGCTGGCTGCTCGAATTTGCATTATTATAATGGCTGGCTGCTTGAATACCTAACTGCATAGGACAGCTCACCAATCCCTAATCCAAACACTTGCTCAGACATATTTGTGTTTGTTCAAAACCCCAAAAAGCCCAACTGTGGTTTATACTGCATTTATACTCAGCTGATCTTAGAGTTTCTGGGAGAGAGCAGATTATCTGGTGTGATCAGCAGTTTGAACAAAGCCAGTATGCTCAAACCCTCAGTCATGATGACTTGTGACTTTTTGCTAGTACAACCATCGACAGCTCTCAAACATTTTGCTCTACCCAATTTCACTCTCAGAGCTTTAGTCGACCCATGACATGGTTTTCAGGCACTTTCTGAAAGTGCCACTTGCTGGGATAGCCTTCCCAGGCTGATAGCATCAAGTAACCACCTTCCTGACAAATCAACCATGGTGAGATTTGAACCCGGGAAGCATGGTCAGAAAGTGAATGTTCTAACCACTCAACCATGTGCCCATAAACATTATTAATACAATTGTAATTCACTTAAAGATAGAAATAGCAAGCTCTTACTGTAACTGATGAGATTTGGATAATTTTGTCAATCCCTACCAACAATCCCACTTCTTTCTTTTTTTTTGTTTTTTTCCAGTTCATTATTACTTACTACTGTCTTTTTTGTGACACTTGGGAATCTACCTCAGATTTTCTTCCTTGGAAATCTTGTGCCTATTTTTGAAGACTGATTCTGGTAAAAACCTCGACCATTTGGCTTTTCTCTTGTCCCAAAGCCAATCTGATTGAAGAACATCTCTGTCTTTCTTTGGGCCTCTCCTTTGCTTTTCATTGATTGGTGCGAGATAGACATGTGACACATGCCAAGGGAGTGATGCTGACATTATGAGGAGAATATGAAGGCCTTAAGTAAAATGATGGAGTGATTTTACTCTACTGCTATTTTTGACAGTACACTGCTCCACTGGTGAGGCACAAAGAGAAACCATCAGTTGTCAAGGCAGAAAAGGGTGAAAGAGGACAAGAAGGGAGGGTTGGTGTGGGGGTGGATTGGGCTTGCCAATATTTGTCTATTTTCCAAATATAACTTTTGCGAATCCAGTTTAGATGAATTATAAAAAGCTTTTTAGGCTTTAATATATTATGTAGATGACAAACTGGCCTTTGTCTTGTAGAGATTTCATTTAATACAGTGTGAAAGTTAAGTATCTAATTAGGTGATTGTCTTATTACTTGGACGGCCTATACAAGCAAACAAAGTACCCAACAGCAAGACTTGAGTCTTATGGACATATAACCTACTTAATATATGTGTGTGTATTTGTTATATAAAAGGAAAAAAAATTCAGAGTATATCTGTGAAAGGACAATATGAAAAAAAGACACCATTTGCCTTGATAAAGTCAGAAGATGAAATGCATTGGCTAAGATAAGTTTTCCTTTTGTATTTATATATATATATATATATATATATATATATATTTTAAAGGGATATGACTAAGATCAGCTAGATTATGCATTTAGATACACTGAATGCAAAAAATTAAATGTAAGGATCTTTGTATCTTTTAAAAAGCATACATTTCTTGATTGATTCATTAATTTTTATGGCTTACCAAGACTTTGCAGGTTATTTAATACCAGAAAATATTTTAGATTCTAAGAAATTTTGTGGGGGTAGATAATAATGGTTTCATGACACATGTCTGACTAATTAACCCATAGATGGGGGAAAAGAAGTAGATTCATACCTTTCTCAAGGATATTCGCCCATAAGTGAATATAACAAACCCGAATGAAATTACAACTCATCTATCTGATTAGCAATTATGAGACATTATCCATTACTCCAGCTGTACATTGAAGCTTACAGCACCTGGTAATCCCAAGTGGTCACCCATCTCGGTACTAACCAGGTTTGACATTGCTTAACTTTAATGTTCATATGGGAACTGGTGTTTCAATACCATATAGCCATAAGTCTATGCATTTCTTCCTCATTCCTCTTTCTTTCTCTCTCACTCACTCACTCACTCTCTCTCTCTCTCTCTCTCTATATATATATATATATATAAAAATAAAATTAAAAAGTGCGACCTGGTAATATACATACTTACATTTAATGTGAAAAAATAATTTTATATACTGTAAGTAATTCTATTACATTTACTTGTTTTATAAGTAAAAAAAATATAGTCTATTAAAATTAACAGTGAACATATTTTAAAGTTGTATTTAAAATTGTAGTTAAAACGAATTCTAAGCTAAACATCTTTTAAAATTGTAGTTAAATAAAACGTATTCTAACCTAAACACCTCTCTCAAAGTACTACAAGCACTTAAAAGTATTCAGTAAAACACCTACAGTAAAATGAAATTATGATGAAAAGCTAGAAGATTTAGGCCATTAAATGACACATGTCCTTTGTACTTACATGAGAAACTGTATATTACTAAGTTTATAAAAAATAAAAGTTTACTAAATCAGAGAAATGAATTAGCTATTTCTGCCATCATTGTCATAAATAATATTTGAATATAAATTTTTAAAAAATTGTGACCTGGTAATATACATACTTATACTTGATGTGAAAATAGTTTTACTTACTGTAAGTAATTCTAATACATTTACTTGTTTTAAAAAGAAATATATTAAAAATTAAAAGTGAAAATATTTTTTAAAATCGTAGTTAAATAAAACGTATTCTAACCTAAACACCCTCAAAAAATCTTTAAGCATACAAATAGAAAAAAATGCCGTAAGAATTTTTGCCGTTAATAAAATTAAAAAAAAATCCAGATGACATGCATTTAATATATGTTAGAATTCGTTGAAAAATACATCCCTACCCCTGCCTAAACGAAAACCCTTCTTCAAATGTAACTAATAACTGATAAAACAAAATACAGTGATAATGAACATGCAACCACCCCTTGTCTGTTGAATGGATTTCTCTGTGTCCTTGGAAACGTGAATTATGAATTTTTGCAGTGCCTTTAAAACCCAGTAATTTTAAAAATAAGTTACTCCAAAATTTGCTTGAGGATGAAATGGAACTAATGTATTTAATTTAATTACAGAATTAAATTCAAAGCTTTTAGCTTCCATTTTTGAAACATGGTTAGAACTGTGTAGTGAAAAAACACATTTTAAATCAGTTAATATATATATATATATATATATATGTATAAAATGGAAAAAGTCCGACAATTATTTTTCGATATTTATAAAAATATAAAAAGAATGTATAAACATAAAAATGTCTTAATATATATATATATATATATATAATATATATATATATATATAAAGTAATCAATTAAAATGATGCAAGAAGTCACTGGGTGTGAAAGATAATTAGAAGACCTTAGTAGGAACCAGAAATCCAACAGTAAACAGAAAAAAATGAATAAACTTGTACAACTGTTCAAAAGACTGGGGAGGAGCATAAACCAAATGATAGGCAAACCAAGCTACTCATATGTATATGTGTGTGTCTGTGCATGCAGTCCTCTCCAAAAGCATTGGAATGGAAAGGCCAGTTCCTTTGTTTTTGTTGTTCACTGAAGACATTTGGATTTAAAATCAAAAGAATTTCAACTTTTATTTAATTTTATTTATATTGAGATGTGTTAAACAAATTGTACCTTTCTCCCCATTTGTAGGTGAGCAAAAGTAAAGGAACAGATAGTCTGAAAGTAAATAACATTTAATATTTGGTTGCATAACCCTTACTTGCAATAACTGCATCAAGCTTGCAACCCACTGACGTCACCAGACTGTTGCATTCTTCATTTGTGAAGCTATCCCAGAAATTTTTGATCTTAAACTGAAAAGTCTTCAGTGAACAACAAAAGCAAAGGAATTGGCCTTGCTATTTCAATATTTTTAGAGGCAGCTGTGTATATATATATATATATATTAGCAGCATGGCCCGGCGTTGCCCATGCTTCATTCAAAAATCGTACGACTCATACAGCAATCGCTATCACTTGACTTAAAGTATTTTTGCCCTTCTTTGCCTTTAAAGGAGTGCCCTTTGCCATGCTGATGTTGCTACATGCCTTACTTCTTGCCTACCACACATTGCGAATTTTTTCTAAGCTCTATACTAAACATTAAATCTCTTACGAAGAAAAGAACTAAACAAAATGAACATAAAATGATCAGCTTTAAGAAAGGACTCATAACTGGAAAAAATGAATGAAAAAAATGTTAACAACAAATACTTTTTCACACCTAACCCAGTTCTGCGGAATCAGAATCAACGTTGAGTTTAAGCAAGCGAATGAGCCATTTGGAGTAAAGTGCCATGCAGATTTAAATTTTTCCCACTTCTGACGAATGTGGCTATCGATTTGTTTTTGCATGCTAGCATGCTAGTTAACATTCATGTCAGTCAGCTGTTGGCTCTCACGCTGGCCAATAGAATCTTGCTGCCTATTCATGGCAGCCAGCTATTGGCTCTCACTCTGGCCAGTAGAAAATGGCTGCAAACTACATGAAAAATGCCATAGAAGCATGAAAAAACTGATTATTTCCACTATCGATGAGAGTTGGGAAATGCAAAGTCGTCTTGGCCTTCCTGCTAACTTGGAGCATGTGCATGTAAATTTTGGTGCAAATCCGTCAAAAATTGCGGCCATGCATTCGTTACACACACACACACACACACACATCCATCCTGCCTTTTATATATATATATATATATATATATAATGTGTGTGTGTAATATTTTCCATGAATAAAGACATTATTAGTTTGAAGATGTTCCTTCTTGGGATGAAATGTGTTACATAGGAGTTTACTCAATTATGTATATTTAAGTAAATAGAAATTTTTTGAGAACAGTGTTTCTCAAAGTCTTGCTGAATTAATGATTGTGATTTTCGCTAAACCAGCTGAGGTCAAAGAAGTATGAATTCAATAATAATTTTTCTGATATGTCATTCCAGAATGATTTGATTCTGTGCTAGAATTGATCTTTCATATGTCGTTTGTTTATTTATATTTTGCCAAAAAGCCATTAACAGAGGTAATAGAATTGAGGGCCAAGAGAGACAAGAGTTTTGCCCCCATAGTCGCACCAAAGCCTGATTGGCATAAAAAAAGACATTGTTGCCAGAAATGTTTGATTTAATCAAGTTTTAATCCTACACTACTGTACAACAGAAGAATATTGGTTAGCTTGCCAGTGGTCTGACACACAAATAGGCAAGTGTAGTCAAAGCTAAAAAAAAGACTCGAGTCATTTCATAAAGAAATATATGGGTGAATAAAGACCACTCATGCAAATGTATTGGGCAGGTCCATTCTAGCAAAATGGACCAACCTAACTGGTGTATTAGGCACTCTCCTATAAAATGAGGTAAAATCAGTAAACAGAAGAAGGCAGCCATGTTGGCAGGTAAGTCACTTGACTTCTACAGTAGGGCTGAAGCATTCATTTTCATATTCCCTTGGTGTCAGTTTAAACTGACTACTTTTTTTCCTGCTTCTTCATATTCTAACTGTTTTGCATAAAGTGAATAATTTCAAATGAAGACTGAGAAGTTTTCCAATATTTTTATTCTTATGTGATGTGATGGATACATTGAAGACAGGGTAGATGGGAGCTTTCTATGTGGTTTTCCTGCCTGATACATATCGTCTAGTTTTCACTGATATAAGCCAGGGTAATAAAGACATGTGCCTGAAATACTTTTAGGTTGGTGTGCAAGGTTAGCTTACTGGTGTCCTATACTCTTGTAACCTAGAAAAGCTTACTGATTGAGGAATAAAAAAAAATTGGATGTTGGAAATGAAATGGTAATCTTAAAAACATCAACAAAATATAATACTTGCCAGCAGAATGAAGTAAGTAAACCACTGCTAGTGGTGGACTACTTAGAAAGCATATTACCCCCACTTACAGTAGAGCCCAGCATATTTATGAGGATTGGGACATACCCATTAGTGCTCATAGGTATGCTATGTAACAACTCTCTTGCACAATTTGGTTATCACTGAATATATATATATAAATAAAATGTACTCTCCCATTGGTTTCGACGTATGGGGATCTGCCAGCTTATTGATTCAGTTATGAAAGTTTATATATATATGAGAAGTATAGGATATATATATATGAGAAGTATAGGATATATATATATATATATATATATGAGAAGTATAGGATATATATATATGAGAATAATAGGATATATATATATATATATATATGAGAATAATAGGATATATATATATATATATATATATATATATATGAGAAGTATAGGATATATATATATGTTTAGGATATATATATATATATATATATATATGAGAAGTATAGGATATATATATATGTTTAGGATATATATATATATATATATATGAGAAGTATAGGATATATATATATATATATATATATATATATATATATATATATATGAGAAGTATAGGATATATATATATATATATATGAGAAGTATAGGATATATATATATATGAGAAGTATAGGATATATATATATATATATGAGAAGTATAGGATATATATATATATATATATGAGAAGTATAGGATATATATATGAGAAGTATAGGATATATATATATATATATATATGAGAAGTATAGGATATATATATATATATATATGAGAAGTATAGGATATATATATGAGAAGTATAGGATATATATATATATATATATGAGAAGTATAGGATATATATATATATATATATGAGAAGTATAGGATATATATATATATATATGAGAAGTATAGGATATATATATATATAAGTATAGGATATATATATATATATATATATGAGAAGTATAGGATATATATATATATATATATATATATGAGAAGTATAGGATATATATATATATATATATATATATGAGAAGTATAGGATATATATATATATATATATGAGAAGTATAGGATATATATATATATATATATATATATGAGAAGTATAGGATATATATATATATATATATATATGAGAAGTATAGGATATATATATATATATATATATATGAGAAGTATAGGATATATATATATATATATATATATGAGAAGTATAGGATATATATATATATATGAGAAGTATAGGATATATATATATATATGAGAAGTATAGGATATATATATATATATATATGAGAAGTATAGGATATATATATATATATATATGAGAAGTATAGGATATATATATATATATATATATATGAGAAGTATAGGATATATATATATATATATATATATGAGAAGTATAGGATATATATATATATATATATATATGAGAAGTATAGGATATATATATATATATATATATGAGAAGTATAGGATATATATATATATATATATGAGAAGTATAGGATATATATATATATATATATATGAGAAGTATAGGATATATATATATATATATATATATGAGAAGTATAGGATATATATATATATATATATATATGAGAAGTATAGGATATATATATATATATATATATATGAGAAGTATAGGATATATATATATATATATATATGAGAAGTATAGGATATATATATATATATATATATATGAGAAGTATAGGATATATATATATATATATATATATGAGAAGTATAGGATATATATATATATATATATATATGAGAAGTATAGGATATATATATATATATATATGAGAAGTATAGGATATATATATATATATATGAGAAGTATAGGATATATATATATATATATATATATGAGAAGTATAGGATATATATATATATATATATATATGAGAAGTATAGGATATATATATATATATATATATATGAGAAGTATAGGATATATATATATATATATATATATGAGAAGTATAGGATATATATATATATATATATATATGAGAAGTATAGGATATATATATATATATATATATATATATGAGAAGTATAGGATATATATATATATATATATATATATATGAGAAGTATAGGATATATATATATATATATATATATATATGAGAAGTATAGGATATATATATATATATATATATGAGAAGTATAGGATATATATATATATGAGAAGTATAGGATATATATATATATATATATATATATGAGAAGTATAGGATATATATATATATATATATATATATGAGAAGTATAGGATATATATATATATATATATATATATGAGAAGTATAGGATATATATATATATATATATATATATATGAGAAGTATAGGATATATATATATATATATATATATATATGAGAAGTATAGGATATATATATATATATATATATGAGAAGTATAGGATATATATATATATATATATATATATATGAGAAGTATAGGATATATATATATATATATATATACATATGAGAAGTATAGGATATATATATATATATATATATATATATATATATACATATGAGAAGTATAGGATATATATATATATATATATGAGAAGTATAGGATATATATATATATATATATATGAGAAGTATAGGATATATATATTTATATATATATATGACAAGTATAGTATATGCATATATATATATATATATATATATATATATAAGATATATATATATATATATATATAATAGGTGTTTCTTTGTTTGGAATGTTATAGAATGCTATATTGTATGGGTTTTGAGCACTATAAATATTTTCATTGTAATTGTTTTGATGATCTTCCCTCTTTAATACCTGTATGTTATGAATTTAAGTGGACTATCAAATTGACAGCAGGCTCTCAGTTTACAATTGAAATGGCTAGATGCAATTGTAACTTCTATGCTGACAGTTTTTTCTTGCATACTTGTTTAACTCTCTTCCAACTCCATGCTTTCCAGCCAACTTTGAACTTCAAAAATTTAAATCCAGTCTCAATCATTATCTTTTTTCTAAATTCCTGTTCTCTTTCCTCAATAATGTTTTCTTTTTTTTTCATATTCTTTCACACTCAGTAGTACCTTGTGCCTTAGTGGCTTTATTGTCTTTCTTGCAGTGAAATAATTGAAAAAGTGAAAATATGTTGGTCATGATTTTCTGATAGCAATATATTGTCAGTGATTTTACTATAGAAATGCACTGACAGGAGCTGTCATTGGATAGAAATCAATAAAAAAAAACTTACTGATGAATTGAGCTATTACATGCATACACACACATAAAAATTCTCAGCCTCACCAAGGAACCCTTTCAAAAATATTCTGATGTTTGATCTTGGGAAATTGTTTGTTTTAAAAACTTTAAAGCACCCCTTTTATAATAATTCAACATATGCTTGTAATTTTCAGTCTTGCTTCATTCTCTTACAGCCATATGACATAGCTGAATTAGTAACTCTCTACCCAGAGTGGTTGTTGAGCCTTGTATCAAGGGAAGTTTAGTTGAAAAAAAATTGTTTGATATTTGTTTTTGTTTTAACTAGGAAAGGTTAATGAATAGAATTATTAAATGAAGGTTGGTAATGAACAATAATACTTAGGACAAGAACAACTTGTATAAGATTCACCAGTGGTGTATAGAAAAAGTAGTCAACTGCTACACATGAGTCAAGTGAATTCCACAATGAATCTCTAACAGCAGACCAACATACAGTATTTACTACTGTATTTATGGGAATGGAGCCATAACCATTATCATCTATATTTATGCTAGTTTTTTAAGAAATAAAAACAAGATGTTGTCTTCCCCAAATATTTTCAAATTTGTTTGACCAACTCTGTTCTGTGAAATTTAACGTGGTTGTGTGATTTTATGTGGGTGCATGTTTGCTTATGATAAGTGAAGGAGAGGCATAGAAAAACTTGAGTTTCTATCACAGACCATTTATTCTTTTTATGAAGTGAGACAAAGTCCTCAGTGTCTCATGGGTATGTCCATTTTCTTTTTTGGTTTAGAATTAAGTAACAATGGTTAAAATGGTCGAGCTCAAGTCAGCTTTGCACTGAGTTGGAACGACCAAATTACTTCATGTGTAGAGTTGTAAGGCATGTCCAAATGATGTTGGAAAATGGAAAGAGAAAGATTCTGTTCTTTCCTGAAGTGGGGTCATAAAAGTATTCAGGTGGCCAAAAACCCTTTCCAGTCTTTTTCTTACTTGCATCATGGGAAAATGAATTTCTTTTTGATTTCTTTTTATTTTCTTTATTTGTTTTATTTCATTTTTCCACAATACAAATAATGACTATGATAGATATGCTACAGCATATGTCATAGATAATACATGTTTGTCTTCACTTGCATAATTAGGTGTGGTTGTAGAATAACTAATCCTTGATGGAGACACTACAAGTATAGCTTGACCCGTGTCCATCTTTCGATGATCCTTTTCCTTTTCACACTGTCTTTTCACTTTCTCTGTCTTCTGGTTGTCCTTTGACTTTTATTTTCCAAGTATCTGTCCCATATTGATTGATTTCCAGTTTGACGTCCAATCTGTTTATTTCAATACTTCTGATTGGCTGTGAAAGCAAGAATTAAATTTTGCCTGCTGTCTTCCTTTCAATCAAAGGTTACCATACAAATATTAATCTATATCAGCTAATATGCTTGATGAACAGCAACTGCTATAGTCCATCCTTAATCCTTGTTATATGAGCTCCGTATCCCTTCAAAGGCTGACCAATTAGCCATGAGTACCAAGACAAATTGCATTGCAGTCTGTTCCAGTTGGACTCATCATTGGCGTCTTCACATGGAGCGAATGGCATAATGCCAAATTATTATTGTCTTCTCTTAATAGATTCAAGGTCACATTTTTAGAGGATCTGCTGAGGCATGAGCTCAGTAGAAATGTGGTGACCATATAATTCAAGTAAAATGTTTAAAAATACATTTTAAAAGAAGAACAAAATTTAGTGACACAAACTGAAATGGATATATTAAAACTAGCAGGAAAGAATAACAAAAAATTTAAATTAATGTAAATTGTAATATTAAAAAAGCAAATAGATTAACAAAAAAGGAAAGGCAACAAGCAGCTTAAGTGATTTGTCATTCCTTTTTTATTGGAGCTAAACCAATTTATCAGTCCTCTTTCATCAGAGAACCAGTTTATTGGTCCTCTCTCTCATGAGAGCTCAACTGGTTTATTGGTCGTCTTTCATCAGAGCTAAACCGGTTCATTGGTCCTTGCTTATCAGAGCTAAACCAGTTTATTGGTCCTCTCTCAGAGTTCAGTCAAGGATGACAAATGTCACAAAAATTAAAATATATCACTGAAGACCTAATGATATATAAAATATATAACAATTACAGTCAAATTACATTAAAATCTAATGACTGTCCCTTCTCCTGACAGAGAGATGGCTGGGAGGACTTAATATAAATTGATACCAACACCTTCAAATGAAATTCAGTATGCTCAGTACTGAGAACATGTGTCAGCTGTTAGTGTGGTTGCATTGCTGGTTTTGAATTTTTGAGTGAAAGTTGCAAAAATTATCTGTTGTATCATGAGCTAGGCTAGTGCATTTGATTTACATGGGTGTCACGCTTATTGCTTGGTCTTGTATCAAACTTAACCAATATTAGTATGGGGTTATTCCAAAATGCATGCAGCCATTTTGAATTTCTTCAGAATTAGTTGTACAATAACCTGGCAGCCATTCTGGGACCGTAACCCAATGGATTAAATCATTAGCTCATGAATTAAATGATAGAGTAGATGTGAGTTCACTCCTTGGGTTAGATAGTGCAGACTCGGATACAGTGGATTGATCGATTGTCATTTATTTTTTATTACTCTAAACTGGTAATATCAAAAAGCAAATAAATTAATAAGAACTAAAAGCAAAAAGTTGCTCAACTGATTTGTTGTTCCTCTCTCATCAGAGCTTAATCAAGAATGAGTAATGTGCACAGTGACTAAAGTCAATACCACCAGAGACAGCATTCTATATAATAAATATATAAAGACTGATGATACCTAAAAGCTACTTTTTCTGCTTGAAGTCAGGTGGCTGGAAGTACTTTAAAAAAAAAATAAAGGTTTTTTTGGAAGAGTCTAACATTAAATGTAAATGTCTTCTAGGGATTACTTTGAGAATTTAAACTAGAGTGTCAGTCTGTTAACCCTTTTTTTTTCCTGACCCCCCCTGATGAGTACAGTATATGACCTTTCCCACAGCAGCCAGAAGAACATACCCATCTTGAGGGGAGGGGGTTTCAGGGTTCAATAAGTTAACAATGCAGCATCCAAAAACTTGCATGATTCCATGACATTGCTACAGGCCACCAGAAAAATCTGCTTCCTTTAAAAACAAAAACTTAAATATTGTAATTGCTTTTGGAAAAATGTGTTTTGCAATGATTAGCATGTCCTTCCCAAAAAATTGTCTCTCGTAATGTTTCACTTTCTGCACCGTTGCCTTTCTATATGCTTCTTTCCATTTCTAGCAGTCGTGCCACAAATGAATAATCGGTTAAATACACTTACGTGAGAATCCTTTTGCCAAATAACAATCTCACACAAGTCCTGTGTTAGAAAATGGCAGGTCTTATTTCATAAGTTAACGCCTCTCAAATATCAAATGAATATTTTTGGCTGATGGAACTTCTCCGTCCAAGAGAAGTTCAGACACACTTCATGCAAAAATGGTTCAATGTGTGAACTGTTAGGTCTATTTGGAGATGGTTTTCACTTGTTCTCTGAAAATAGCTTCGACAGTAGAGGAGCCTTTGACAGGAGAAGGAAACAAATAGCAAATCTGGAAAATTGGCCAGACAGTTGTTTTTTCCTAGCAAATGCTAAACATTAATTATTGGTAACTGAAAATCATTTCAGCTGAATATTTATCACTAACTTTTGATGTACATCACATGCTGAAGATGAAAACTTAGACATTTTATGGCTAAAGAAATTAATGATGAAATCATCCAATAAAACTTTGAGTTTTCATCTCACTTAGCATATAAATTGGTTCAGGTATAACATAATATGCTAGTACATGATTCTGGTCCAAATATAGCAGACACAAACAATATCAAATTATGTAACATAATATAAGTTAAATATAAGAGAAATTGAATTGAAATGATTTAATTACACTTGCTTTACAGTTTTCCAAACCCTTTACATATTTGCTGTAATTTAGAATTGTAGGTAAAATCCAAGTTTACTTATATCGTAAATATAACCAGTTTGAAATAGACATTATTCAATTATACTTAGCTTACAGAATTCCAAACTCTTTACATATACTTTGCAAGGTATAATTTTAGGTAAAATACATGTTTACTTATGAAGTAAATATAACCTTTCCGGCATTAACATTATTCAATCATACTTATCTTACAGTATTCCTTACCCTTTATGCATTTATTGCAAGGTAAGTGTTTACTTATGTAGTAAATATAACCTGTGTAAAATTAACATTATTCAATTATACTTACGGTTTTTCCAAATCCTTTATGTAATTGTTGCAAGATAGAATTTTAGATAAAATACATGTTTACTTATATCTTAAATATAACCTGTTGGATATTAAAATTGTTCAATTATGCTTACCTTATGATGTACCTTACTCTATGTATTTCTCCCAAAGGAGAAATTTAGTTAAAATCCAAGTTTAATTATATAGTAAATATAACCTTTGAAATGAGAGGAATTATCATTATTATGATTTTGTAATCAGGCCAACCTGCTCACCTTGGTTGTTCTATTCATATTTCAATTGTTGCTCTCTTGATTGAACCTGAAGAAGGTTTGAGGTGTATACCAGCTGAAATGTTGGTTGTATAACAAGCAAGGTGGGGAAGCTGGTCAGATTTGGAAAACCTATAAAAACAAATAGAACCTCTTCAGAATTAAATTTATGTCTTCATTTAGCTTATTGCATTCAACAACCTTTGTGATTGTTGCAAAGTCAAAGTTAGATAAAATTCAAGTTTACTTATATAGTAAATATAAAAAAAAAATTATAAATATAAATAAAAAAATATTTAATTTTACTAAGCTCGTATTGTTCCAGACGTCTTATAGAAATTTATTTTAAACAATTATTCATTAAAAAATAAAAATAAAATGTCAGAATAGCTCTGTTCCATAAATATAATTTCTGGCTAGTTTTCATGTTTTTAAAATGTTGGTTAATTAAATTTTCCAAAAAACAAAATATGTTTATTTTAGTTTTTTTATTCATGGATATAAATATATAATATTATAATATTATATAATATATATATAAAATATAATATGAAATAGAAGATACATGAATTAAAACTCTTTAGTAGTTAGTAGACCAAGCATAGAAATAAGTGCTAATAAAAAAAGACAGACAAATAAGAGCAGGTCTTCAGCAGCAGCAGTAGCTCTGACAAAAGAGAAAAAGCTTCACTGAGTGCAGTCAAAGATCAGCAGCAGCAGTAACACTAATCAGCAGGCAGGTTAGGTTTAAAGCTTCAAATGGATTAGTGTTGGTTTGTGAATTTGGTGACATATTGGGAGTTCAATCTCTTGACTCTGTGGGAACAGGGTGAGCAATAATGCGTAGTGTTAAAATATCCTTAGACATGGACAGTTGAATGAGGACAGTCTACCCCTATAAATTATATAAAGGGGTCCATTCTGGATCCCCTGTAAGTTACCCAGATCAGCATACACCAGATGAAAGCCAGAGGGCACAACAAAAATGAATGTAGTAACAACTACAAAGATGAGGAAAGTAGTCCACAAGTAAATGACAACTTCTCATCTGAGAAATTCAGATACAGAAAAGTCACTGGGAAGTTTTTTCTATCTTGCTATTTACTGACACACATACATTTTTATATCTATTTGTTGTGGATTCATATAAATATCATTTTTTTTATTAATGAATATTAAACTATAAGATACATGAATTAAACCACTTTAGTAGTTAGTAGACAAGCATGGAAATAAGTACAATGTGGGTGTTGCTAATAAGGTAAGAGAAATGACAACAGGTCTTCAACAGCAGCAGAAGCTCTAACAAAAAAGAGAAAGCTTCAATGAGTGCAGTCAAGCATTACAATGTAGCATGGTATGGTGGATCCTAGCTGTGAAGGTTTAGAAGCAGTGAATAAAGTTGTGAATAGTGATAGGATAGTAAGAATCTTGTTAAGTTTTGTCTATGAGAAAGAGGTTTTAAAGTGGGACATAATTTGTCACAAGGATACACAGATGCTTTTGGGCTTTATCGAAACTGGAAGGTGAAGACTGAACAGGGCTTACCGATACCTGGGAACAGCATTCATTTTTAGACTTGATGTCGTTCTTTTAAAAGTAGAGGATAGCACAAGGATTTAGGTACTTACTGGAGCAGTACAGGGAGCCAACCATTTTTCCAGTTCTCTACAGAGAATTGTCTTATGGTTTAAAAATTGGTCTGTGATTTTGGTGACATAGTAATTGTTATACTTTACCTATAAACTATAATGGGTATTTCCCAATCCTTATAAATACAGTGGAATATACTGTATGTTGATTCACTGTGGGATTTCACTTGAGTTTCAGTTTGATTCATTTCTAGCTCACCACTAGCAGTTGATTACTTACTACATGATGCTGGCAAATCTTTTGTTGTTTCTGTTATAAATATTATCATTCCATTTCAAACCTTCGTTTTGGTTATTCTTATTAAGTAGCCTTTTCCTAGGTTACAACAGTAATTTTGTGTTCAATCAAAAATAAAAATACATTATAAAACAGTATTTACATTATTTGGACTATTGTCTTCATCTTTGTTGCCATATTTATCACAATAAATATGGCAACAAAGATGAGAACAATAGTCTAAATAATGTACATAATATCTCATCTCGGAAATATAGACAGATACTGAAAGGCCAAAACGTAATAAATATGGCAACAAAGATGAGGACAATAGTCCAAATAATGTAAATAATGTACATAATATTTAATCTCAGAAATATAGACAGATATTAGGAAACAAGCTGTATTGTATCTTGCTGTATCTTTATGGCGGTTTAGAAATAGCACTAAGGGTTTAGTTAGTTTATAGTACAAATGCTGTGGACCGACATTTTATGTATAAAGAAGTCATATCTGCAGGTTTCTGATGGAACAATGTTGCAGCTGAGGACTTACAAAGACATTGAATTCAACCTTTACAAAAGGCATACATTTCAAAAGGTGGGGATATATTTTTTTAATGTAATTTTATATAATGAATAACCTGATTCATAAAAGAGAGAAAATAAACATGTGTAATAAGTTGAAAAGGGAATAAAAACATAGACTTTGTTGCTAGAAAATGTGATACTCCACGTGATTGGGTTTGGAGTTTAGCAGCAAACAACCTGAGGGAAGAAGTTTCCCCCCGGAGGTAATGAGATGCATTCTGTACCGAATGAAATAACATATATATATATATATATATATATATATATATATATATATATATATATATATATATATATATATATATCCAAAGATCCACTAAAAAATGAACATACATGATGAAAAAAAGTACCTCAAACTTAGAAACAAAGTTTTATTGTCAAAATCTTTTTTATTATTAAGAGGAAAGTCCAAAAGATTTTCTGATTATTAAATTATATTTTTTTGTCTTCTTTAGAGGGTTTGAAATTTTGGTTAAAATTTTGTTTTTTGTGTATCAGTGGGGGAGCATAAAAAAGTATAGAAAATTATAGCATCTTTTTTATGGTGAAAAGCACATTGATATGGAAATTCTTGCAATAATCCAACAATTGTTGGATTTTAATGAAACTTTCAGGACTTATTTACAAATGAAGGAAATTATTTTAGAAATGTTTCATTTTTAAAAAATCTTGGTAAAAAGTTTTTTTTGTTATTACATTTGTTAGCCCCCCTCCCCCCACATTTTTGAGAAATTCATTTTGTATGGCTTAATGCTTATATTATTATTATTATAACTTCCTATTGTAAGGTTATTGTTATAACACACACTTTTACGTGGCATAACATAATTTGTTAAAGTATATATAATACTTCGGCTATTGCAGTACACCTGTATAGTTAGTATAAAGAATGACACCAATATGACTAGTATTAACCTCATTCCATGGAACTCTTTATAGTATTGGATGAGTTCATAGAATTACCAGGGGTGTACTTATTACTCCACAGGATTACTTTACTCCCCCTTTTGAGATTACTACTTTATTAAATAAATATTTATTTTGTATGAGTATCTCCCCCTCCTCTTTCTGGAGAGAGTTCACCAATGTACTTTATTTCATAGCATTTCCATCTCAGATCCACTTTTAGTTCTTCTGTATATTTTCTTTTCCTTGAATTTGTCTCTTGTTGGTTCCACGATTTGTTTTGGTACTGGCACATCAAAAATGTTGTACTGCATTTTAATCGGTTCTTCAGGTCTTTCATCAGTTAATCTTTTCTTCAGCTGATTTTGGTGTCTTTTATGCTGGAATTTCTTTTCCTTTCACCATGTAGACCAATTTTCCAATTCCAGCTGCTATTATGCCATCTTCCCAGGTTTCCTTTTCATACTTGTATGCGCTAAAGAAAACTTTATCTTGTAAGTATTGGTGGCACTTTTATTAACCATTCGTGATTTTCATCTTCACAATACCTTGTCGAACACCAGATTTTACCCTTCTGGCAAACATTAATTCTGCCAGCAACATACCTGATGCTGTATGGGGTTAGGTGTTAACTGATACACTCAAGAAATTTTGAAGTGCCTCCTGGTTTAATTTTCTACACTTGCTTTTTTCAATGTTCCCACAACCAGTTCTGCTTGTCCATTACACCTTGAGTGATATGGTGGGATTGTAATATGTTCTATAGAGAAAAACTTGCAAAAGTCTTGAAATTCTTTTCCAGTGAATTCTTTTCCATTAACTGATACTATAGTATCTGGTATGTCATTTCTCACAAATAGTTAATTCAAGAAATTCACTATCACTGAGGATGTAGGATTTTTGCATGTGTAAATTTATGGCCATTTTGTAAAACTATCAACTAGCACTAGATAATATGCTCCATCCATATGACCTGCAAAATCTGTATGCAATCTTGACTATGGAGTTTCTGTCCTTGGCCAAAGTTCTATCTTTGTGATAGGTAGTTTTGCTGCTAGAGCACAACCTCTACAGGCTTTTACTGTTTTTTGATATCTTGTTCCATTCCAGTTCTATATATATACAAAACTTCTCATGGGAGATTTCATTCTCGAAATGCCAGGATGTCCAGAATAAAAATCCTTTAATTTACGTTTCTGTAACACCTTTGTCTGTGCATTACAACAGCATTTGTATTTTATGGCATATCAACCTCAATGGGTCATTTAATGCTGACAAACTTTCTTTTTTTTTTTTCCTGGTAATATTTTTGTTTTGTCAAAAATCTATTTCTGTTAATATCTTTTCCCCCAAAACGTATAGCTGGTAATATTATTTTTTTAAAAAACATATAGTGGGTAATATTATTTTTTTAAAAAACGTATAGCTGGTAATAATTTTTTTTTTTTCAAAAATGTATAGCTGGTAATATCATTTTTTCAAAAACACACAACCGGCAACATTATTCTTTCAAAAACATATAGCTGGTAATGCTATTTCTCCAAAAACATATAACCAGCAACACTATTCTTTCAAAAAAACATATAGCTGGCAATATGATTTTTTCAAAAACATATTATCAGAGGCCTTGCTGTTGGATGTAATTTATCGTCATACCCAGGACACTGTTGTAGTTTATCGTCATACCCAGGACACTGTTGTAGTTTATCGTCGTACCCAGGACACTGTTGTAGTTTATCGTCGTACCCAGGACACTGTTGTAGTTTATCGTCGTACCCAGGACACTGTTGTAGTTTATCGTCGTACCCAGGACACTGTTGTAGTTTATTGTCGTACCCAGGACACTGTTGTAGTTTATTGTCGTACCCAGGACACTGTTGTAGTTTATTGTCGTACCTAGGACACAGATGTAGTCTGAGTGTTAACTATTTGCCCATAGCTGGGACCCTAACAGGTGCTACCACCCCGGGTCAGGGTGGGCCTGTGAACACCAGCAATTAAGAGGTAGTTCGACACACCTCAACACCTCCTGATCAGAGGCCTTGCTGTTGGACACAGTTGATCATCTTACCCAGGATGCAGATGCAGTTTATTGTCGTACCCAGGACGGTCTCCAGTTCTTGATTCTGATGTTACTTTCTTATAATTGCTTCTTTATTTTAGCAATAAAGATGTCCTTTTCTGCTTTTTCTTTAATTTCATTTAGTGTAACTGGTAATTTCCATACTATGTTGCACAGAATGTTTTTAATTTCCATGTCAATTTTTAGCACTGCAATGACTCCAATGTCCTCCAATGGTTCTGTAAATTTAGGTATTAACATAGATAATTCCTGCACAGGTCTGTTTATTTTTTTTTTAATAACAGCATCCGTTTTTAAATAAAAATTTATAACTCATATTTTCAATCTAAAATGTTAGTCTGGGTTGGAATTGAAATCCAGATTTAAAATACAATTCATTTAGATACTTTAACAACAATAATAGTTTTTGTGATATTGGACAGTTTTGCTTGTTACTTTTGTTATGTTGAGTGAAAGCCCATTATCACTTCCAAAAATGCTCATTATATTTGAGACTTTGTAGACATCAGTCAGAAGAGAATCGTAATCTGTATAGCAATAGACAAGAAGGGTGAACCTTAGGCTGCTTCGTATTTATTCATTTCCTTTATGCTCACATTATCTACTTTATAATGGAATCACCTTGTTATTCACTGGCAATCTAGTTTCAAACCACAGTGTTGGAAATGACACTTACTCTCATACAACATAAATCCACCCTAACAATAAAATACCTCGAGATAACCATAAATATAAAACAAAAGATGTAATCTCAAACATGCCTCTGATAATTGCAAATAGCATGAAACTCTGAGTTGTGCAATCAACATAGAGTATTATGTATATTTTTTAATTATATGTACACACAATGTAAATGGCAGCAGATGTCAGTTTTGTAAAGATGCATAAGAAGATATGTTGATATTGATGTCAGGTGTCATTTTGATGCTGGCAATGCCAAGTAACCTTGCTTAGCAAGTTAGAATTAGCAGCTGCAAGTCTTGAGGCTCAAGGAAAGAACAAGCAGCTGCATCTTGGTAGCAGTAGAAGTATATCTTATATTCTGAGCCCTTTGTTAGTATTTATTTTCATACCAAGCAAATCAGGAGCTGCTTTAATTGATATCTTTGTTCTTTCTGCCTCCTAGCCTTTTTATTTTCTCCTTGTTAGCGCCTGCACGTGTCCTTTTAATGATGGTGAATGCAGTTTTCGGTTTGTAAATCTCGATACTTAGGATTGTTCAAGACAGCATGAATTAAATCTACCTGGGTGTCCAATCGGAAACCCAAGGCCAAAAACTCTGTCAGCTTAACTAAGGCCAAACTGTTTCAGTCGGTCATTAATCGGTTTCATCGGGGCATCGTTTATGTTGCTGAAGCGGACCAATTAGCCATATATATATATCCTACCCTCCATGCGAAAGCAAATTGAAAGCAATGAATGTGGACAAGCATTACCTGCAGTTCAGTCTTGTGTCGGCTTTGCCTCTCTCCAACAGCCCATAAGATAACAATGGCAACATTGCAAGATTATTCACCTCCACCCACGTCATTGTCTCTTCAGCCACAAAGATGCTCGGAGCATTAGTGCTTGTTATTAAGATTGGAGCCAGCCACCAGCTGACAATGAATTTCTATCTATAGATTACTTTGATTGCCAGATGCTGTCTCTTGGTCAGTGGCTTTACAGGCAAGGCAGTAATTATAACAAAGGTAATAGCCACCGTGATGTTGTAATAAGTGAAGCATAGAGATTTTCTCTCGGTTTCTTAATAAGAGTTTAGAAGTGGTTTCTTTTGCTGCATTCAGAGGAAAGTTTTAGAATCCACTTTTTTTTTTTTTTTTTTACTGATTGTAGCTTTCTTTACTTAATCTCTTGATGTGTTGTGAACTTCATCATTAATAGTAATGGTAACATTATCCATTCCCTTATTAGGAAACATTAGGCATTCACTGACCAAGAAGCTAGTGCTACTCAAATGATACTTTACTTCACTCCCTGGCCATTGGGTTGGGATCAAAGTGTAGTATCGGTTTTCATTTCTAAGGATAATGAAAATATTACCCATAAGGAAACATTCGTCAGTCTTTGAGCAAGCAGCCAGTGCTACTTGGGTTATGTGTTCCTTCACTTCCTGGCTATCAGGTTTGGATCAAAGTGTAGTATCTACCTTTCAGAGGAAGAAATAGAATTTATCTCTCAACTGTGTTTCCGTCTTTGGACAGAGCACAACTCATTTGTGTCTTTGTCTTCAGGCAGAGCGCAACAAAATATTACTGAGAGGTGTCTGGCCTCAGGGAACAGCTGTCCGTGATAGTACCTCAACTAAAGGTGAGGGATTAGTATTAATACCAATGTGAGTGCAACTGATGGTTGTAGGGTTGGGCTATTTGACCGCGTCGTTTGACAGCAAGTAAATACTAGGTGTAGTATCTGTTCTCCGCACCTCTAATGGTAATGCAAAATTGAGCTTACAAAGAAACATTCAGCATTCATTGAGTGAGCAGCCAGTGATGCTTTTCATTGGCTCAGATCAAAGTGCACTATTAGTTCTCCTCCCTCCTATTATGGATAGTTTCAAATATATTAAAATATAGCGTAATGGTAATATTAGCCATTTACTTATAAGGAAATATTCGGTATTCATTAATCAAGTCTGTTGGTGAAATTTATAAAATCTTTCTCTTCAAACAATTTTTCAAGAAAATAGTCCAGTAACTGTTATTACTCTTTCCATTACTGATGTAGGTTTCCTTTCTAACCTTTTATTTGAAATAGTGGGGAAATGTCAGCATCTTAATTATATTATTATTTTCTCTTTGAGTAATATCCATTTCAGTTGTTACTGCTGTTGGTAGTCTTCAAATGATGAGGTTTTTGTAATTTGTTACAGATCTTTGTGAATACGTCCTGGGTATGACGTTAAACTGCATCCAACAGCAAGGCCTCTGAACAGGAGGTTTTGAGGAGTAGTGGAACCACCTCTTTAATTGCTGGTGTTCCCAGGTCCACCTTGACCCAGGGTGGTAGCACCTGTTAGGGGTCCCAGCTATGGGCAAATAGTGAACTCCTAGTTTTTCCAGCTCTTACCCACGTCCTGGGTATGACAATAAACTACATCTGCGTCTTGGGTATGATGATAAACTACGTCCAACAGCAAGGCCTCAGATAATGTTTTCGGAAAAATGTTGCTAGCTATGTTTTGGAAACAATAATGTTGCCAGCTATACGTTTTTTGGAAACCATAATGTTGCCAGCTATACGTTTTTTGGAAACCATAATGTTGCCAGCGATGCGTTTTTTGGAAATATATATATATATATGACTTGGCATTAAATGACCTACAGTGGTTGATATGCCATAAAACCCAACCAACCAACCCAGCTATGGGAAAATAGTTAACCCCGAAACTGTGGTAAAAAGCATCATAAAATATTACCAGCTATACGTTTTTAGAAAAAATAATACCAGCTATATGGTTTTGAAAAAAATATTACCAGTGATACATTTTTCAGTAAAAAAATATTAACAGAAATAGTTTTGACAAAACAAAAATATTACCAGGAAAAAAAAAAAGTTGTCGGCATTAAATGACCCATTGAGGTTGATATGCCGTAAAACAAACCAAACCAAACTTTGTGAATAAGTTTGGAATGAGCTCGGCATATGAACTTTCATATGAGTGTGGCATCCGTATGAAAGTCTTGATCTGATAAGATTAATAAAGAACATGACTAGAGTTTTCAGATTAATGTTTTGGCTTTATAGCATTTTATGGTGATGAAGATGACTTTAGAAGGAATCAGAAACCCAATCTTAAACTGGAAACAAGGGACAAACCTCTCCTCCTGCTCAAAAGACCTGGGAGAAGTGTGAACCAGGCAATAGGTGAACCTATCTACTCTTATTGAGGATAAGTAAATATAAATATCTGTCTATATTTCTGAGATGAGATATGTACATGATTTACATTATTCAGACTATTGTCCACATCTTTGTCACCATATTTATTACAGCGTTTCGGACTGTTGTACGCTCCGGCCCTCTTCAGGTGGTTGGAATGTCCAACTGAACCCTTTATTTCGCTCCCTGGGGTAGACTGTTCTAGTTCCACATGCCATGTTTAATGGATGTTAGTTATCAGTTATCTCCTGTTAATTCCCCTCTCCAAGTTCTCCAGTGGCTTATCCAGTGACAGGATCCAAAGAGTGTGAGTTCAATACCTGGTTAAGGCAGTGAAGAACTTTCAGAGGGAAAATTAACAGGAGGTAATTGATAACTGACATCCATTAAACATGGCATGTGGAACTATAACAGTCTACCCCAGTTAGTGAAATAAAGGGTTCAGTTTGACATTCCAACCATCTGAAGAGAGCCGGAGTGTACAACGGCTGAAATGTTGTAATAAATATAGGCGACAAAGATGAGGACAATAGTCCAAATAATGTAAATAGTGAAAATATAAATAATTAGTAAATAAAAGTTCAGAGTTCAGACTGGGATGTCTGAAGTATGAAATTGAGGTAGACTTTGAAAGGTACTGGAAACTCAATCCTAAACAGGAAACAAGGGATAAATCTCCTCCTGTTCAAAAGACTGGGGATGAGTGTAAACCAGGTGATAGGTGAACCCATCTACTTCTACTGAGGAAAAAAAAAAGATTAAAAAAATAAAATAACACAGTTTGGGCAGAGATGTTGAAATAAGAAAATAGGATAGGAAAAATAAAACAAGAAAAAGATTAAGAACAATGAGATTTATTTTCTATGCCATTCTTTCTGATAGCAATTTGTCTCGAAAATAACATCTTTTATCAACCAACAAGTTCAAAGGAGTTTGATTTCAGAGTTCATCACCATCTCAGCTCGTAAGCACAGCTGTTAGCTTTCATCTCTTTGGTAAGATATCAGGCCAAACTCAAAATGGAAAAACCAAATATGAAATCAACCACACTGGTTAACCTGTGTATCAGGTGCTGAGGAATTCTGCAAATTTAAAAGTGACAAATGTTGGAAATGTTTAAGGTAATGTGACTGTCTTTGTCTCTTCTAGTTTTTAATTGTCTTTCATTTTATTGTATAATAGTTTTTTTTTTTTGTTTCTTTTTATGAATACGTTCAAAAGGAAATTCTGAATGGTGAAGGGTCATGTTTGTTTTAGTTTTTTTTTTTCTTTTATTTAATTTTTCTAAAATAAATATTTTTTCACTTACCACATTAGCTCCCATATGACCCACTAGAGTGTCATTGTGGTATGTCTGCAAAGCCCACATGACTCACTGGTTGGTTGTTTCCTCACTTTTATTTATTTTTTTTTTTTATGAAGATTATTATTGGAAATGGGATGCTATGATACCATGGTACACCAAAACCACATTTTTCAAAAAAAAAAAGTAAATATTTTGGAATTTTTTTTTTTTGTCTTTTAATTTTTTTTCCATTTGGAATTTCTACTCTTGTTTTTGGTGACATTTTTTTTCACTTTATACATATACATTCATTACATATTGTTATGGTCTGGTTCCTTGCACCACGGTGATAGTCACGTCCTGGGAATGACGATAAACTACATCCGCGTCCTGGGTATGGTGATAAACTACATCCAACAGCAAGGCCTCAGATAATGTTTGCAGAAAAATAATGATGCCAGCTATATGTTTTTGAAACAATGTTGCCAGCTATACGTTTTTTTGTAAAAAAAAAAATAATGTCAGCTATACGTTTTTTGTTAAAAATAATGTTGCCAGCTGTGCGTTTTTGAAACAATAATGTTGCCAACTGTACGGTTTTTGGAAAAAAAAATTATTCCAGCTGTACATTTTTGAAACCATAATGTTGTCAGCTAAGTATTTTTGAAACCATAATGTTGCCAGCTATGCATTTTTGAATCCATAATGTTGCCAGCTATGCATTTTTGAATCCATAATGTTGCCAGCTGTACGTTTTTTATTCCATACAAAATAGGCATTTAAAATTCATATAAACTGGATTTGGCATTAAATAACCCACAGTGGTTGATATGCCATAAAACCCAAACAAACAAACGGTGATAGTCCAAGGTAGAACCAATAAAGAAGAACTCGAACACAGGTATGGAATAACACAGATATATTAGAAACAGGAATATATACAGAGAAGTAGAAAGTGTTAGTACGGACAATCAGGTTTAGTAGGGAGAACAATTTAGTCTCAACCAGTATCACTATTCCAATGTCTTGTAGTAATTGTCTGAATGCAACTCTGTTTTGGACTGCCTCTGACTCGACTCTTGACTCGACTGACGGACCTCACTCCAGACTTCAGATTGAACGGTATTTAGTCACCCCCCCACAAGGGCATCATGTGGCACAAGGCCGGTTTAACGTGGGGTTTCCGAGCCTGTGGGCTCGGCCAAAAATATGCCCTTTTAACCCGTATAAACGGGTTCAGGGTCGGTCTACCTCCCCGAAAGAGACTCCGCCCTTCGGCGTAGCCTCCTTCGGGTTCCTCCCTGCCCGTAGGCAGAGAGTTCAACTGATCAGCTGATCAGCCGGTCGCCTGACTTCAGACTGAACTCCCTGCTTCCTCTTGAGGCGCAGTATTTATTACGTATGGAATAGTCCATTATGTTATTATGGGTATTATATTGTGGTTAATAAACACTACCTATGATATCCTTGCCTCTTATATAAAATAATGTTAAAACAAAATTGCTTTTACAAAAATTAATTAAGATATACTGTTGGGGGAGGAGGTATGGTGGAGTAATGTATAGCGGCTCGCATTGCGGAACTGGAGATCTGAGTTCGAATTCCACTTGAATCCATTATGTTTTTTTACGTGCTAATACCCTTGGGAAAGGTATGAATCCTCTTCTTCTTCCCCCAGCTATGGGTAAATAGCAGGACAGACTGGGTTCTATAGCCTTTGAGGGCAAATGGTCTCCAACAGAAAGAAATGGCAACATGCTGCGGGGAAAAGATCTGTCTTGTCACTCAAGTATCAAAAGATACATGATCGCCTAAGCGTGTATCAAGCATAGCACATGACTGACTGATATTGTTGGGATAACAAGGGAAATGAGGCTTGTGAGCCAATGTGTTAAGTATTAGGTTGGTGCAAAAATAATGACGTAATAATGTCATTTTTTGACGTTAAAAAATACGTCAAAAAACAACATTATTACGTCATTATT
>OZ010614.1:44499411-44514411 GCA_963932145.1 Acanthosepion lycidas
TCTTTGGCAATTCCAGTTAGCCTTTAAATATCTTTCTTGTGATGTAGTGTAATGGATAACAGCTAGGAATGAAAAATTGGAGAGCTGAGTTCAAATTCCAGTCATGTTCTTTACATTCACCTATGGGCAAATAGCCTTGGGGAAGGTATGAAGCCATCTCTTCTCCCCTAAGCTATGACTTGAATAGCTAGACAGACTTGGTTCTATAGCCTTGATTGGCAACCAGCCCAGAGTGTGCACTGCATATGGAACTTAACTGAATGACTGAGGACATCTGCAAGGTTTGCTGTGACGGATAACTGCTAAGAATTGGAAATCAACGAGCCAAGTTCAAAGTCTGATTGGTTTTGTTACACACAAGTACCTGGGAAAGTTGCAAATCTACCTCTTCTACATACTCGGTTATGGTTTAATTGCAGATCTTTTATCCATTAATTATTATTATCTCAAAAAAACAATTCTTCTGCTCAATAAATACTTTTTGGCTTTAAATAACCTGCAAAAGATTGATAAGCTGCAAAAAAAAACAAACAAATCAGTCAATCAAAACACAAATGATGTTAATCTCTATACTGAGCCTATTGAGGGTGTTATCATAACCAGTCGTGTGTTTATTTCAGTTTATTTATTTTCCAAAATTGTTCTCTGTCTCCAGTGTTGTTCCCTGTTATATTGGCTACATTTCACAGAGCTTGATAACAGCTCTTTTTTACTTCATATATGGTCAGCCATACTTGATTTTTATGTTTCTCCTTTCACTGGATTATAGCCTTTCAATATTCTTCCCACTTTACCTTTCAGCCTCACCCATGTATTCCTTGCCACAATTGCATAAGATGGCATACGCTCAGTTTTGGTTGTGTTCTTGTTTATTTAAGAGGTGGGGCGCATTCTCTGGGGGGAAATATCTCTGAAAGGTCAAAATGCTTTTGAATACTGCCCTGATGCTGTATTACCTGCAAATTCTTCAATTCTTTTCTGGCACATTGCATAATTATGGTCAGCTGTGGCAAAATGAAAACGATCTGTCTTCATGGATTGAATAAAATGTTCAGTGCAAAAATTCCAAGAAAGCTATAGAATCTGACAGTTACTTCGGCCAGAGAGTCTTCATCATCTTCGATGTGCTGTGTCCCTTCAGGATGTTGATGATCATGGCTCTCCACAATTTCCTGTCCTTTGTAGCTCTTAATAAATTTTATTTTTTTGTAATCCCTCTTAAACCCTTTTCTACCAACTTTTTACACAAACTTGTTATTCTTCTTCTATGTACCATGTTCCTTCAGGATATTGACAATCATGGCTCTCCACAATTTTCTCTCCTTTGTAGCGCTGAAGAAATTTTATCCTTTTTTATCTCTCCTAAACTCTGCTCTGTCATCTATTTACTCAAGGTGGTTCTTTTATGTGCCATGTCCCTTCAGGGTGTCACCGATCATGGCTCTCCACTATTTCCTGTCCTTTGTATCTCTTAATAGATTTTGTCTTTTTGTTATCTCTTCTAAACTCTGTTTTGCTATTCATTTACTGTATTTTCTTCTGTATAATACAGACTTGAGTATAATATATGTTTTTTTTTAGGCTAAAGACTGGGAATAAATGATATCCTTGAGTATAATACCATCTTGTAGCGCAGCCATTCCAGTATATATTTAAAGATGTTCAATTATGCTGATTCCCAAAGAACAAATTTTGTCGAGATATCAAATGCTTTCTTTTGTAAGCAGTTCTTATCAACATCTGCCTACTTAGTGTTTTATTATCTATTGTGCTAACTGAATATGTTTGCAATCGTGATATTTCAAATAAGAATTTTTTGAGCTGAGGAAAACATTTCTGAAAACATTTCTCTCTGTATAATACAACCTTTTAATTTTCATTCAAAATTTCTTGTGTTATGCACAAGACAATGTAGTACCCAAGCTCACGAGGGTAGGTTATACGTTGTTTTCCTACGTCTCACTTGCCTTCAATCCTTCTCCAAGTGACAAATTTTCCAAACCCTCCATTCTCATTATGTACCCTAGAAAATTCAACAATCTCTTCCTGATGTTAAGAATAAGTGTCCTTTTTGTTTCCATTTTCTCCCAAACTTTGTTGTTGTTCACATGTTCAGTCCATGGTATTCTCAGCATCCTTCTGTAAATTTACATTTATTTTGCTTCAAATCTCTTCTTCATCTGTGCATTATTGTTGATCATTCACTGCTATATAGGAAAACTGATACAGTGTAACCCGGATATAAGAGACCTTTTCTCTGGTCCCAAATTAGAGCCATACTTACCTAAACAATATAGACCAAACCCAGATATAAGAGACTTCTTCTCCGGTCCCGACAACTCCCTCATATCCGGGTTACACTGTATTACGTAATAATTCAGTACTCTTTTTCTTTTTTTTTTCAGTACTGAATGTTTTTTTTTCTTAATACTTAGCTTTCGGAAAGCACCTTTCACTATCTGAATACATCTTTGGATTTCAATGCCACACTTTTGGTCCTCTGCAGTTGATACAGTAAATTCCTATAAGCTTTTTTTTTCCAAAATAGAAAACTGTCTTCCCTGACAAACCAAACAAATCAAAAAAAATATTTTATTCTACCCACGAACTCAATCACAACTACAACTGAAAAGAATTTATCAAAGCACAGCATAAAAGTTCTAACAATTACATCTAAAAAAAAAATAAAATAAAAGCCTTAATACAAAACAAAACAACAAGCTAAAACTTCAAGGAGGAATTTACTCTATCAACTGCAAGGATTGCCAGAAATAATATATTGGAGAATTGCTAGTTCAACTACAGTAAATTTACGTCCAGGTTCTTAAAATGTATCACCATTCTTGGCAGATGTTCTGTTATCACAATGTGGGATATTTAAAAACAAAAATGACTGAAAGAAAAAAAAAATAACATAGATGGATTAGGCTAGATTACATAAATTATTTCAAAAAATTCTTTGAAAAAATTTTGAAACTACCAGCATCTTTCGTTCATGTGCATGTACAGTCACAACAACATCAACAAACTCAGTCCAATGAAGTCCTAATGGATGAAACACATCACAAATTAACTTTTTCCATTTTGTCTTATATATATATATATATATGTGTGTGTGTGCGTGTAATCATTTCACCCCAAGCAAGGTGATAAAGCCAGTAAGATGTAAAGGGTTTACTGAAAATGATAGAAACATAGAGGACTATAAAAGAAAAGCAAATGAGAAGAAAGAAAATAACGTTGGACATTATATTTAAATTTTTGATGATCGTAGTTGATAGGGAAGCAAGAAGTCGGATGAGAGAAGAAATTATTAGAATTAATTTATGGTTGCAATAATCAATTTCAACAGCAGAATAATGAGACCTACCGGTGCTTAAATTTGCATAGTCTAGACACCAGATATGAAATCTCATCAGAGCAGCAGCCATGGGATTATTTATAGAAAAGGCACATGGAAGCTGTGCTACAGTGGTGAGAAAGTGAATGCAATCAAGTTGCCAGGTCGGATTGCAGATTCTTCTTTGGATGTTATCAAGATATACATGCACAAAAACACACTCACCATTTTAGCTGCGATATACTAATTGTTATTTGTTTTTTGTGTTTTTTACTTAATGGCTCTATAAGTTATTTAATGCTAGAATCTTAATATTTTGTATGCAATTTTGAGATAATAATGGTTTTAGTGATATATGCCTCATTAATTAACCCATTAGTGGGGGGAGAAGTGGTTGATTCATATCTTTCCTAAGGGTATTTGCATGTAAGTGAATATGACAAACCCAACATAAATTGCAACTTGGCTCTTCGATTAACAATTCCAGGTTATTATCCATTACACCACCTGCACATCCACTCTTACAGCACCTGGAATTCCCATGTGATCACCCATCTAGATACTAACTAGGGTCAATGTTGCTTAACTTGGGTGATCATACAGGAACCAGTGTTTCAGAGATGCCAGCTGTCTGCTAGAATCATTTGGTAACCAGCACTGTGTCACATACTCAAAACATTGTCAGTAGCAGCAGTCAGAGATAATAAGAGCAGCAATTTGAAGACAAAACCATAACTTTTGTCTCAGTTTAGAAGTTAACTAGATCTAGGCAAATAGGTTTGAATACAATGAATGATAATGAGAAAAGTGTTTGTCACTGCTCTCCTCTATAATTACTGTAAAGCCTTGTTATACTGGAGCGATGTTGATGATGAAGCAATCATACAGGTCATGGTGAAGAAGGATTAATATTCTGCAATCATACCGTATAATAATTATCAATGTGTATTTATATATGTCCTGTCCCATCTGAGAGTCTATTAAGACAGACTGAAATAAAAGTGTGACAGTGAAAGGCACTTAACATCCTGTAACTATATTTTTTTGTGTCTGATACTAAAGAGATATTATGCTAATACTCTTTCATAGTGTAAATTACCATATCAGTTTGAGAAAAAGGGTTTTGTGCACCAGAAATTTATTATGGTTTGGTTTGGTCTGGTTTGTTTAACAGCATATCAGTTACTTACGGGTCATTTAATGCTTAAATTTAATTTTCTTAGGTGAAAAGAGAAAAGAGTACTGAACAGCCACGTAGTATCAATCCTCCTCTCTCTTTGGCAGTAAATGCTGGACAATTTCCTCACAGATGAAGAGAAGACTTGTGATTCTACATTAGGAGGCTGAGAATACCATGGACTGAACATGTGAGCAATAAGGAAGTTTTAAGGAAAAAGACACTTAAAAGAAAAGAGTGCTGACCTTCTATATAATATCAATTGTCCTATATGTCAGTGAATGTCGGACAATTTTTGTATAGAAAAAAAGAAGACGTGAAGCAATAGAAATATGGTTTACAGAAGGAGGCTGAGAATACTATGGATGGAACATATAAACAATGAGGAAGTTTTACGAAAAATGGGAATGAGAAGGGAAATTAGAAAAATAGAATTTAAATTTCTGGGAGGTTCAATGAGAAAAGTGGGCTTGGAAAATTTGACACTCACAAGAAATGAGGAACTGAGGGAAATAGCAAGTAACGTGCATAATGATCTTGTGGAAGGAAACAAACATTGTTTAGAATTACAGAAAATAGGAAGTTGTAGAGATTCATGATCACCTTGATCACAAAAGGACATAGCACAGAAAAGAAGACATTAATGACAACTTGAAAACTGTTATTTGGGTTATAAACTGGACATTTTTAACATTTTTTTATTCGAAGGCCATATTGTTAATTGATATTCTATTTTTAAATAACATCCTTTATTGATTATTGAATCAAAAGATGAATTTAATTTCATTACTTTTTACAGTATTTTAAGTAGCGAAAGAGAGGGAAAACTGCAATTAATGATTTTTTTTATATTTAAAAAAAAAAAAAATATTGTGAGGTAATGATTTTATAATTTCTGTCTGAATGTTTGGGACAAGGAGTTATCATTATTTCTATTTTGACTATTGCCCTCATCTTTATTATTGTCATCACAGTGTTTCAGCCCTTGTGCCCTCCAGCCTTCTTCAGGTGTTTTTTTTTTTTTTTTTTTTTTTTTTTTGGCATTTAATCTCCTTCGAAGTTGTCCCCTTCTGAAGCCACACACTTCATCCAGCGTCATTTCCATGGATAGAAGCATTACTGAAACTCATTTTTAGAGATAGCTAGCAGCTGCCCTGTAGCATTCTCTTTGATTTCTTCAACATCTTTTTTGAAAGAGGAAAATGTAGTAAGGGCAAGATCTTGGGAATATTGTGGCTATAAGACCTTGAGAATGTTGTCCTTGGCTAAAAACTACTGCTCAAGACATGGTCACTGATGGAACCTCTGTGGTATGTTGAGATGACCACACTTTAAGCAACAAAAGTGAGAAAATAATAATGTAGTGTATGAGAGAGTGCAAGGTCACTCTGTGCCAAGAAACTTTAGATCCATTACCATTGAAACAATCCCGATAGATTTTAGTCAGACCCTCCTAACTTGAAGCTAGTTCATATGAATGTTGAACCGAGTAAGAATGTAAATTGTACATTTGGGGATGTCGATGATGATGTTAATGAATAGAGAGTATTATTTTGCTTTGAATAATTTGGAGACAGAGTTGTCAGGTGACGCCATCTATTAATAATGAAAATTTGAAGGCGTTGGTAGAAAATGATCCCAAAAGTTCTGTTAGAGAACTGAGTGAGCTTCAGTCAGTCTAGTTGAGCCATTTCATTGTTTATAATCAGTTGTCATTTCTAACGTCTGGTTCAACTTTCTACTGATGTCTCCACCTAAACTCTGAAATCTTATTTAGTACTTGTTTATTTTTCTTTAATAAGAGTAGATAGATTTTTTTATCATCCAGTTCACATCCCTCCCTGGTCTTTTGAACCAGGGAGGGATGTGAACCCTTGCCCCCTGTTTAGAATCGGGTTTCTGGTTCTTTCTAAAGTTTTTTCATTCTTTTTCACCTCCAGTAGCTCCTTGTGACTCATTGGTATTATCACCTTACCTGGGGTCTCCAAACAAAAAAAAATGAAAAGACAAAACTGATGAAAACTGAGCATGTAGAATAACTAAAGAAATTTTGAGAAACATCCATTGAAATGGTAATATTAGCTGCCTCCTTCTAAGAAAACATTTGGCATTCAATGACTGTGCAACCAGTACTGCTTTTGGTTGAAATTTATAAAATGTTTCTTCTAAAACAATTGTCAGGAAGTTATTATTTATTTTTCCAGCATTGGTGGGAGTTTCCTTCCTGATCTTTTATTTGTAGGAGTGTGGAATTGAATGATTTGATCTGAAAAAGTTATGCTAGGTATTTGATAGAACAAGTCATTTCACATATTGCAGCTTCCTTCAAAGTGGCCAGAACAATGCACGTAACATCTTGTATTAGGTTGGTGCAAAAATAATGACGTAATAATGTCGTTTTTTTGACATTACAAAATATGTCAAAAAACGACATTATTACGTCGTTATTTTTGCACCAGCCTAATAGATAAACTTGCAATGACATGAAAAACCAAAAAAAAACAAAAAATGAAACCGTGCTTAGTTTAGTGAAGAAAAAAAAGGATCAGATTATTATCCAGAAATGATGTGAGTAATGAAGATGAAGAATTTATTGTATCTTAATTCTTCATCCAACCTTTACTCAAATGGATTACCATTTTTTTTTTTTTTTTTTTTCCATAAAAATCAATTCCTTAGTGAAAGAATGTTTTCTGTTCAGGATCATATTCAATGAATTTAATTTTTGAATGGAGATTTTTTTAGAAAGGGAGTTGGTGACAATGTTCTGCCAAGGGAAAAAAGAACTGTATTGAGACTCAAATGATGTACTTTGGATTGAATAAATAAAATCTGTTCTGTGAGTTTAAAAAAAGAAAAATGCATTCTGTTCAAATAAATCTTTTTAACAACATGATAGAAATGCAAAAAGACTTTGTGAGCTTGGAGATTAAGATTTTTCTAAGCTTGGAGTTTACTGTTGATTTCTGAATGTCTAAATAAACATGTATATCCAATTTTAAAAGTGTGTTATTTCACTGCAAACAGTTTTGACTTGTGAAGGTGGGGGTGGGGCATCAGCAGTGATGACATTTCAGATGCCAAGTCGGGACTGATTACATTGCTGATCCTTCTTTGGATTTTGTTGAGAACCTCAATTTGCAGTGTAGAGTGCAACTATTTTCTGGTGCAGCCTATTCTATGTTCAATTTCCTTTTCTCCTATACTAAATTTGTTACAACTGATTCATATGCTGAGGTATTTGAAGTGTTTAGTATTAGGTTGGTGCAAAAATAATGTCGCTTTCTCACATAGTAACATATGTGAGAAAACGACATTATTTTTGCACCAACCTAATATTTACTAATTCCACGTCCGGAATTTTTATGATGAATTCAGGGTACATGCTATCACCAGGGCCAGTGTGTCTTGTCCCGAAACCCCCAGGGGTCCACGTGTTTATTTGGGCCCCATTGTTGCCTCTGCTATTTTTTCAACACTGTTTTATGGCCATCTGCCATTTTTTTAAAATTACTTTTAAACTGACGTTACATTGTCAGTCATCAACTAATAATTTACATCATATATCTGCATGGCCGGGATGGTGCATATTAGGCAGGAACCCCTGACGAGGTTGAAGCCTCTAAAGGGCTTGTTTCAGCTGTGTTTTTTTTTTTTTTTGCTTTTGCTAGCAAAGTTACATTGTCATTCATCAACTATAATAATCAACAGGGCTGGTGCTTGCTACCCCAAACCTCTCAACCGCGTGGGTGCAACATGCCTACTGGGGAGGGGTAGGGCAGAAGTGCTAATTTCAATAGCACTTATTTTTTAAAATTGTAATTTTCTTTCTGAACAATTTTTTTGAATCAATTAAGAGGGTAATATATCTTGGTAAAATCATCTTTTATTCTGAAATCATTCACTAAGTGATACTAACCAGAAGTCCATTGTTAGTTATTAAAATAAAATTTCTAATCCCTATTTTTTACATTTCTAGAAAGATAAAACTGAGAAAATCATCACCTAAAAAATAAAAATGTTTAAATATTTCAACACATGAAAAACTTACCATAAAAACTGAAATTCTGTTTTTAAAAAAGTTTTTTAAGGCAATCTCATTTGTGTTGTGTTGGAATATTTGTAAAACTTTTTTTCAGCAAAGATGTGTTGCTTTGGTTTGGTTTGGTTTATTTTGGTTGTTGGCATATCAACCTCAATGGGTAATTTAATGCCAACAACATTTTTAGGATAGATTCATATGAATAGAATATGTATTCTTTAGTTTAGAATAGTTTGGTTTATTTTGTTTTACGGCATATCAACCTCAATGGGTTATTTAATGCCGACAACATTTTTAGGATAGATTTGTATGAATAGAATATGTATTCTTTGGTTTAGATTGGTTTGGTTTATTTTGTTCTACAGTATATCAACCTCAATGGGTTATTTAATGCCAACAATTTTTTATTGCTGGTAATATTTGGTTTTGTCAAAAATCTGTTTCTGGTAAAATTTTTCTTCAAAATTGTATTGCCGGTAATAATTTTTTTCAAAAAAGTATTGCAGGTAATAATTAACTATTTGCTCATAGCTGGGACCCTAACAGGTACTACCACCCTGGATCAGGGTGGACCTGGGAACACCAGCAATTAAAAGGTGGTTCCATGCTTCTCAAAACGTCCTGATCAGAGGCCTTGCTGCTGCATGTATTAGGTTGGTGCAAAAATAATGACGTAATAATGTCGTTTTTTGATGTATTTTTTAACGTCAAAAAATGACATTATTACGTCATAATTTTTGCACCAACCTAATAGTTTATTGCCTTACCCAGGATGCGGATGTAGTTACCCAGGACAACAAAGATGTGTTGGCGATTAATCTTTATGGAAATGTAAAAATTTGCAACTTAAACATTTTTTTGAGTTAAATTTAGTCATGAAAATATTGGTTGTTATTACAAAAAGAATAACATTTTCTCAGATTTAAAAAAAAAATAAACCTATTCATTATAACAGTAAATAATTAATATGTATTGAAATTTTCATTTAAATTGGATAATTCCGTGAGTTTTAGTAGTGTAAAAAAGCGCTGCCAAACTCCCATTTACCTTTCAGGGTTTGTGGACCCCAGATTGGAAAAGTTGAAATCAACATGTAGTAGAGAGGTGGGGGGGCACTGTATCTAAGACCCTAGCACCAACCTTGTCCATCACTGCTTTCATTCTAATTCCAGATCATAGATTATGTTTTGGAAAGATTTATCTAGAGCTCCATTTCTTGGAACACTTGGTAGGGGATGTTGATTTTCTGTAAATATCTATATCATCAGCATAACTCCCCCAATCAAAATCTGTGTATTGACTTTTGAGGAAAAGCAAGATCATTTTGTATTGGTAGATTTGTTTGGGATGTGTTTTGGAATGCAAAAAACAGTCAGTACCCATCTGTTCACATCTGTGCTTGTAAAGGTGTTGAGAATAGTCTATGAAAATATTAAATAGACTGGGAGTATCATTTCCTCCTTATCATACTCCTGATGAGGTTTGAAATGGTAATATTAGCTGTTTTCTTATAAGGAAACATTTGACATTCATTGACCAATCAGCCAATACTGCTGTCTGCTTAAATTTTATTAAATATTTCTCTTGAAACTATTTTTCAGGAGAATAGGTTTCTTGCAATTTGTAGATATGTAACTTGATAATATCCCCGTTTGTACACGAGAACAATCTTTTAGGATTAAAAGTCTTGAAGAAAAATTTGATTGAGCAGAGATTGGTGAGAGAAAGAACCAATTAAAAAGCTTAATTAGAACCTGTAAGGGAATGGTGGAAACAGAACCAGCAACGATGAAACACTGGTTTATCTGAGCAAAATCTAGTATAATTAAAATTCGACCAATCACCCTCTGGCCCACCTTGCCTCAGGTTGATTTGATTAATGGGTTTCTCGGATAAAAATCTAAGTCAGTCAACTTAATGAAGATGTTTTACATTTTATACAATTCAGCCAACTCTGCACAGAATTATAGGAAGAGTCAAATCATTGTTTACATTTTGACTGCAGAAACCACCACGATCAAGCATAAGCATGGCAATTGATAGCTGAAGTCCTGTACAAGTTTGTATATAATACTCTCAACTTATCTGTTTCTTTAATTTTTTTTTAATTAGATTAAATTAGTGTCTTTGAATGAATAGTAATCATTATATATGCTATTTACATTCAGAGAGGGATGGGGTCCGACAGGTTAAAGTGTCCAAGACATGCTACATGATGAGCACACCAAGAATCCATTTGTGGAGATCCAAGCTTTGGCACATGACAACGACAGATGGAAGAGGATAGTGGACAGCTCAGCAAATCAGTATGCTAATGATTGCTTCTCAGGTTAAGTATGAAAGATAAGGATAATGATGATGATTCAGATTATAGTCCTAATTTTTTTTGTTATCAAAAATTTCCCCATATTCCTCACAATGTCTGCTGAAATTGCTCAATCAGTTGGTCAAGTATAGATCGGGACACCATATGGGAATCTTCTGATTAGTGAAGACAAGACATTAGATTTAAGACTCCCAAAACTTGTACCTAAGTGCCTGACAGGAGAAGTTCTCATGGATAAAAGAAATGATGAAGCTTGTCTGGTTCCATGAAATATACACAAACAGAATGGCATCTTAAAGAAGAATTGATGGTCGTAAGTTCTAAAAGTTCTGAGGAATCGGAACTGCATTGCCCATAAATCAAATGAACGACCTTGTTTGACATTTTGAGAAAGCAAATGCTACAAACACTTAGAACCGAATGTACATTCATAAATTGATAGACAACAGAGATGAGTAAATTGTTCCAGAAGAATTGATATATAATATTTATAATAATAATAAATGTTTTTCAGCGACATCTATTTCATACAAGCAAATAACCAAAGATTTCCTAATTAAAATCTCAAAGAACACAAGAAAATTGATAAATAAAAAATGTAAAAAATACTAGGCAAAGAAAAAAAGTTGGGTATGATCAAATACAGAAGGAACCACATTACCTTGTTTGGGATGCTGAGTGTAGCTTAGATGTGGCACAAAGCCAAAAGTATGTGACACCCAGTGAGGATCGAACTCACTACTCAGTCATAATTGATCTAATAAGACAAGATTGCTAACCATTACACCATGTCAAGGTGCCCACACCTTGTTTGGAAGGAGGTCTAAATAATGTATAGATGATTGCTAGGAGATGAGAAAAATGAATGAAGCAGCATACATGAGCATAACAGCTTGTGTGGGTTTCAAAACTGAGCAAGGTAGGAATTGGAGATTATATCAAGTATAAAACTATAGAATCCCGTATATTACATGGATTGCTTAGAATCAAATCACTTGCATTTGCAGGCATTGGTGGGAAAAGGGTGATACAATATGAATATTTGCCACTACATTATGAATTTGCTCAACAGACTGGTAGGAATATGGTAGCCCTAAAAGGTAAAAAAAAATCCCAGAATGTGTTGAGTTGTCTGACAAACTTATAAATGTCTAATTTCAAGTAAGTTGTTTTGGGTGAATGAGAAACAAATGATTTCAGCCTTTAAAAATAATAAGAATGCTAATTATCTGAAATTTTTTTTTTTTTTTTTTTTTGCAAATTAATTAGATATTCATCTTTGCTTTTCATAAATGCAAGATTTGACAAAGCTGTCAAGATTGCTTATCAAATGCCCTAATAAGAATTTGAACAGATCTTCCATTCTACATGGGCTCTAAGCAAATAAATTTGTGCATAGGTACAAGTATACATACATACATACATGCATACACACACACACACACACACACACACATATATATATATATATATATATATATAACAACCCTGACAAATTGTCAGGCAGTAAGTTAAATTTTCAGGAAATTATAGCTTGTTGAAATGGTCAAATTGTGGTAGCAGAAAGGTTGCTCTTCTATAATTTTTTTTTATATTTTATATATATATATATATATATCTATATCAGATGCCCCCAAAAAGATTTTGCAGATTTTTATAAAGGAAATTAAAGATTCATATTTAAAGTCTTAAATGTATTTCTTCATCAAAATATGAACCATCACATTCTATGATCTTCTCCCAACAGTTCAACAACTGAGTAATGCCATTTTTGTAAAAGTCCTTAGTTTTACTTTGCCCTTCCGTTTTCAAGTCATCTTCGTCATTAAATGTCCTGTTCTTCATATGCTTATCTACACCTAAAAACAAATGAAAATCTGTTGGTGGGAGAGTTCTGGTGAATATGGTGGATGAAGCATAATCTCCCACTTTAGCTTTGCTATCTTGGCAAGGGTAATTTTTGCAATGTGTGGGCGAGCATTGTCCTGGAGAAACAAAACCTGTTTTCTTGTTTTCTGTTTACTAATGCAGGCTTTTTCTTCAACAAATTTTCCTGAACTCATTCAAGTTACTTGCAATATTTGTTAGCAGTAATGGTTTCACCTGCTTTTAAAAACTCATAGTGAATTATTCCTTGACATGTCCACCAAACACACAGGAAAAGTTTTTTTTTTTTTTTTTTGAATACTGGTGCCTTTGAAGTTTGTGGCAAAGGATCATCCACCAATAACCAATGATGTTTCCTCTTAGAGTTTGTATACATGATCCACTTTTCATCACATGTCATAATTCGATCAAACATGGGTTCTTTTGTTATTCGACTGCGATGAGAAGAGCATATGGTAAACCTCTGCAGTTTGTTTGCTGGTATCAAGTCATATGGCACCCATTTGCTTAATTTCCATTTCTTCCCCAGCTGGTGCAAATGCAGTCTTATACGTTTCATCGCTTACATTAAACCTCAAAGCTAGTTCATGACATGTTAAACCTGAATCTGATTCTATGGCTGCCTTTAAATCTTCATTGATTAAGGATGTTGGCCATCCAGCTTGAGGTTCATCTTTGCCACAATGAAACTTCTGAAACCAATTACGTGCAGTTTGTTCACTTACTGCATCTTCACCAATGGCTGTACATAGCTTACGAGAAGCACATGATGTACTTGTACCAAGCTTAAACTCATAAAACAGACAAGCATGAATTACCAATTTTTTTATCAGTCATTTTGAGGGCTCTGAAATGAGAAATAAAATGATATTAGTTATATAATAAAATAATAACTGAATCATTCAACAATGTATTTGTCAATACAAGTTGTTTCCTGTATACTTATGCTTGTTAGTAACTAAACAGCTGGGCCAGAAATAAGTTAATAAAAATCTGCAAAAACTTTTTTGAGCACCTGAGATATATATATATATATATATATATATACACACATATGTGTGTATATTTAATTCTCTACATATGTGTGAATGCACATGCAATACCCTAACCTTGTCAGCTGCCAACCAAATGAGGTAGCACTGTTTCAGTGGCTAAGGTGGTACTGCCACCCCTGATGCCACTAGCAGCTTTTGCCACTGGAAAGGGTATTGTTTTTGTATATGTGTCAGTCTCTTGCAATTTCTTTTTACAACTCCAGATGAAATTTTCAATATAGTTTTAAAATACCCAACATGCTTGAAGCAACTGTCATTAATGATGTAGATTGGAAGGTAAACCGATGTGTTTCATGTCAGAAGTAGCATTTTGTTGTGAGCATGGTTTTAATTAACTTTATTTATTTTTGGACCTTGATGAGATCCAATTTGATGCCTGTTGAGCTGTGGTCTGGAGACGATGTGAAGCATGCTTTAGGTTCAGGCCAGTGATGCCCATCTTCAAAAGAAAGGAAAGGATTGACCATCCAAAGAATCCACAGCACCCGACCCTCAATAGGGTAGAATATGACATGTCCACTTCTTTTCCATGCAGCTGGATTGCAGCATTTTTTCTTTCACTTGTGTGCCTCCTCCCTGTTTTCCTCCCATGGAACCATTAATTCTTTTAGGAGGACACACTTCTTTGAATCAGATTATGCTACAGTGTCAGGGCATGCATCTATCTGAATGATGTGTACCAGAAGTTCTAGAGGTGTTCTAAAATCAACTAACACTCTCCAGTCACAGTAGTGTCATGTTAGGAGTTATTTGAGTCTTTGTACATGGCAGTCACCTTCTTTGTGAAAATGGATCTTAGGTTCTCTGGCCATTACAGGCTGTTTGTTGGCTGCTTCACACTGTGTACTGACTAAGTCCGTGACCACTTTCAGCACTTCTTTATGATGCCACATGTACATCTGCAGTGATTTGTGGGCATGCAGAGAGCATTAGTGTCAAGTTAGCGTTTGCTTTTGATGATTAACCAATACACACTGTGCTTGTAGCAACAATTATTAGTGACAGAATAGAAGGTAAACAGATGTGTTTAGCATTGTGTTGCGAACATGGTTTTATTTAACTTTGTTTATTTTGGATGTTGACCAGATCCGGCTCAATGCCTGTTGAGCTGTGGTCTGAAGATGATGTGAAGCATGCTTCAGGCACTGACTAGTAATGCCCTTTTTCAATAGG
>OZ010614.1:44519411-44531911 GCA_963932145.1 Acanthosepion lycidas
AGAATAATTTAAAATTAATATATGTGGATGTAATGGATAACAGAAAGATGGAGAAGGGATCTTCGGTTGTAAAAAAGTCAATTTTATCTCTTCATTATCAGGATATTTTTCAAGCACGCATCCTAACCACCAATTCCTATCATAGATTGCTGTAACAAATCTCTTAATGTTTTCAAACTCTCTATTGTCACATTTTATAATTTGATCTATTTTTCTTTTATCCTGAGTTGACACTGTTTTTATTTGTACCTCTTCCTGAAACATAGGAATAAAAAGATGCAGTTTTTGAGTTCCTGTAATTTTTGAGATATTTTTGAATCTATTTTCTAAGATTTCTGCTTCATTTGTTCATTCATTTGTTGAGGAATAAAAAATATTTATGCCTGAAATGTTTCTTTCTTGCATAATCAAGCAACTGTCTTGGTGTCATTATTTGTTCATTAGAGGGTCGCTGCAGGCTTGCTTTTGCTGCTAATCTCTTAATAGTGTCACCTTACCCATCACAGAGTTCTTTCCCATGATATGTAGCAAAAAGGTGCCACTCTGCATCAATACCAAAGTCAGCCTTATGGTTGCAGAAATTGATAAAATTTTTATAATGTGAAGCAGTACCATCAGAGAAATAGATCAGATTTTCATTTTAAAATTAAGATTTTCTTCAGTACTTCTATAAATTTTCCTTGAAGTAAATCGGCAGCTACTATGTCATGCTTGAGACAATCTGATATAATTACAATATTAATATGCTCCAGCTTTTTGTCATTTCTGTAATACAAGACAAATGGATGTAATGTGGCTTGGGAATTATTCCAGTGGATGTCTTGTGTAGCATCCTGCAAAATAAATGAATAATTCTCAGAAAAATCTGCAATGAATGACTTTACCGAACATCAAAGAACTTTTCTTATTAGAACAAAATTTTGATTTTTCTTTGGCAATGAAATCATGTTTTTTTTAAGGTTTGAAGGCCTGCACAAAAAGTTTCAGTAAATTCTTCTCTAGATTATAATACAGCTTTCAATGTAGTTCTATCAGCTGATAGCTGCTGTTTGTAGATAAAATCATCTATTAAATTTATTTATTTAGAATCTCTATCTATAAAAGGCAGGATGTGTGTGTGTGTGTGTAACGAATGCATGGCCACAATTTTCGATGGATTTGCACCAAAATTTACATGCACATGCTCCAAGTTAGCGGGAAGGCCAAGATCGACTTTGCATTTCCCAACTCCCACTGATAGTGGAAATAATTGATTTTTTTCATGCTTCTATGGCAGTTTTCATGTAGTTTGCAGCCATTTTCTACTGGCCAGAGTGAGAGCCAATAGCTGGTTGCTATGAATAGGCAGGAAGATTCTATTGGCCTGTGTGAGAGCCAACAGCTGACTGACACAAATGCTAACTAGCATGCTAGCATGCAAAAAATCGATAGCTGCATTCATCACAAGTGGGAAAAATTTAAATCTGCATGGCACTTTACTCCAATTGGCTCATTGGCTTGCTTAAACTCAACGTTGATTCTGATTCTGCAGAACTGGATTGGGTGTGAAAAAGTATATATTGTTAACATTCTTTTTTCATTCGGTTTTTCCAGTTACAAGTCCTTTTTAAAGCTGATCATTTTGTGTTCATTTTGTTTAGTTCTTTTTTTGTAAGAGATTTAATGTTTAGTATAGAGCTTCGAAAAAATTTGTAGTGTGAGATAGGCAAGAAGTAAGGCATGTAGCAACCTCAGCATGGTAAAGGGCACTCCTTTAAAGGCAAGGAAGGGCAAAAATATTTTAAGTCAAGTGATAGTGATTGCTGTATGAGTTGTACGATTTTTGAATTAAGCACGGGCAATGCCGGGCCATGCTGCTAGTTTCTTCTATATATGAAACAAAATCCTCCTCAAATTGCTACAAGTTGAGCAGTCATCCAAATAGCAGTTAACTGTTGCTTCATTGCATGTAACAGCAGTTATGCATTGGTGGTAATCTGTTAAATGATAATGTTCATCTTGAGTCAATGTACCAAGATGAGCCCTCCCTACAATCATCAGCTTCATATTTTGATGTATTGTGCAAACAGATACACGATGTGTTCCAGAACCACTTGCTAGGATACATTCTTTTGGTCTGAGCTCAGCAAATTTTGAAAAACTAATTCACTTTGTATTTTTTTTTTATTTAAATAATTAGTATGCCTCTTTGAGATTACAGAGTACAAGATACTTTTTGTTCCTGAACTTTTCTACAATTCTTTAAGACTTGTCTTATCATCAATTTTCAAAGTATCATGCTGCTAACTTCTTCACTCTTATAAAATAGCACAATTTCATCATTGTCTCTACATTTTTTGTATTTGATATAGTTAATATTTCTTGTTCATTTACAAGTTTTTTTGACTCGTCCTGCCATTGGAATTCTTTGCATACCCCAGTTTTTTGGATGTATTGTCAAAATATGGACTTTTTGGGAGCTCTTTTCACAAGCTAGAAAACTTCTTTTGATAGTGTAATAATTTCACTTTCATCAGATTTTTTTGTGCTACACTGGTAGATTCTTGACGAGAAATTTTAGTCAAAATCAGTTTAATTTTCTTTGCTACTATATTCTAGCAACAAAAGTTTACATGATTATACTAATAGTATGAATTAAGACTAAAATTATAAAATGTCTCAAAAGATATCTTATTGTTTTGCAGTAAATAACTTTTATCCACTGAGGATTTATCAATAATAATTATGTTGTATCATTACACCAGCATAATTTAAAAAAAAAATTTACTGAATATGAAATAAAAAAAAATAATTACTACAACTCTTTTGATTTTCCTGTATTGGTGAAGAATACCAATTACTCTGAAAAGTCACCAGTATCTTTACAGTCTGCAGAGTAAGTGACTTTTTTCAGAGGACCATGTGCCAATTTAAAGCCATTTTGCGGTCAGTTTTTTTTTTCACACTGACTTAATAAAATTTTTTATGACTTTTATGACCAGCACATATTTTGACTAGCAAAAACTTAAAAGTAATTTAGATATTAGACAGAATCATGCAGTTGTAGGAACAATGGGTTTGCTTGCGACTATTGATCATATATGTAAAAGCAATAACTAAAAAACTGGTTATTTATATAGCCCAGTGAATAAAGGCGTTGGTTAGATGCAGTGACTAGATCCAAAGAAGTTCAATATCAGGCTACAAAAAAATGAACCCAAAAACTTGGTGAGTTGACTTAAAGTGAAATAATTGAGACATCTGGAAGAGGCATGGTACGTGGAACTAGAACAATCTGACTTGGTGGATGAAATAAAAGGTTCAGTTTGAAATTTCAATCACCTGAAGAAGGCTGAAGTTTATAACAGCTGAAAAGTTGTGAATAAGGCAATGAAGATGAGGATAATAGTCCGGATAATGTAAATAATAGTCACACATTATGAAATGGACAAAGTCCGACAATTATTTTAAGACGTTTTTATGTTTATACATTCTTTTTTTATAGATACAAATATTTAAGTAAATGCTCTGTTTATAATAAACAGTATTAAACAACATTTACCAGCCTGAATGTTTGAGAAATTTTCACAGAAAATATTCGTCCTCTGAGAGGATTCGAACCTGTATCCTATACAGGACCATCATTCAGCTTGACGTGCCTTTAACCAATTTGGCCACAGATTTGAGTGTGTCGGGGGATGCATATTTTTTGTGAAAATTTCTCGGATATTCAGGCCAGTAAATGTTGTTTGATACTGTTTATTATAAACAGAGAATTTACTTAAATATTGTCTCTATAAAAAGAATGTATAAACATAAAAATGTCTTAAAGTAAATAATAGTACCTCATCTCAGAGATATACACAATAAATTGTTTTGTGTTATTTATTTAGTGTACCAAAACAAATGTCAACAAAACTTTGCTAATAATTAACATCATTTGTTACATATTTTCATATTATTTCATATTATCTTAACATTAACTCATGACACACTTTTTTTAAATAATTATTCTCATTATGACACTTTTTCATATAAAAATCTATTTGTTGTATAATAAAAATGTGACCAAAACCAAAAATTTGGTTGTTTGTTTTCCACTGAATTAGTCAGCATTTAACTACAAATAACACAAATTCTGTAGATTTTTTATTATAGTCCTTATCAGCATTCAAAGAGCTTTCTAAAAATATACAACTTGACCATATTGAGACGTGAAAATTTGGACCAACTCAGTAAAACTCAGGCCACAGTGAAAATTCCACCCTGGCATTTTGTACATATCTTGCTAGAAGGCAAATAAATTTGTTATCAAGTTTAAAAAAAAAAAAAAATTTATGTCCTTTGAGAAATTAAAGGTCAAGTTCAAATTATCTTATTTGACATTTAAACCCCCAAAAATATTGATCATATTTTCGATCAATCCAAATACTTTAAAATGATAAATAATTTAGTGTAGTTGAAAAAAATCAACTGAGATATATTTAAACTTTGTGACTATTATCCAAAATTCACCTTTTCAGCAATCTTCAAAGGGTTGTATCTCAGAAAACATTTGACCTAGAGATGTAAAATAGGTACCATTCAATTTCTATCATGAAGTTCTATAAGTGTACCAAATTTGAAAAAATCTTTGTTGGTGATGGTCAAAATTAGTTATTCGCAGGACATATTGAAGGCAAGAGTGACAGAGGGAAGCAGTGATAGAGGAAACCTGGCAAGATTGAGTCAATAAACAGGGATTAAGAGAGATGGCAAAAAGACAAAATTTGCTAATTGCTACAAAGGACAGGAAATTCTGGTAATCCATGATTGCTCATGTCCAGAAGGAACACAAGATATAGAATAATAATAAATAATAGAATTGAAAAAATGTAAAATGACAAGAATTTATAACAATTTATTGCTCAGTTTAGTATTCTGACATGAAACTCTTGAGTTGGCTAACCAGATAAGTCAATTGAACTTTTCCCAGTTCACTGATCATTTTTGTTTGGAATACTTCTAAGGTGAAACATTATCAGTTAGCTTTTCTTGAATCTAGTTTCTTTTCACAACTTTCATTTATTGTTCTTTCTCCTCCGTGGTCTTATTTTCTTAGTGGCTTTATCACTATGCTTGGAGTGAAATGATTAAAAAAAAAAAAAAAAATAATATTGCAGTTTTTTCTCTCTCCAAATCTCATTCTCTGTCAACATTGATGTTAACATCTTTCAAATAGTATTTAGAACTCCCAGCGATACATGGGCCACTTCAGGTCCATCCCTATTGAAAACATGTAATATTAGATTTAACACACTCAGCGATATGTGGGTCACTTCAGTTGCATCCCTATTGAAAACCTGCGATATGAAATTTTATAGTGTTTAGCACCCCCAGCAATACATGGGCCACTTCAGGTCCGTCCCTATTGAAAACGTGTAATATTAGATTTAATAGTATTTAGCACCCCCAGTGATACATAGGCCACTTCAGGTCCATCCTTATTGAAAACATGCAATATTAGATTTAATAGTGTTTAGCACCCCCAGTGATACATGGGCCACTTCAGGTCCATCCCTATTGAAAACATGCAATATTAGATTTAATAGTGTTTAGCACCCCCAGTGATACATGGGCCACTTCAGGTCCATCCCTATTGAAAACATGCAATATTAGATTTAATAGTGTTTAGCACCCCCAGTGATACATGGGCCACTTCAGGTCCATCCCTATTGAAAACATGCAATATTAGATTTAATAGTGTTTAGCACCCCCAGTGATACATGGGCCACTTCAGGTCCATCCCTATTGAAAACATGCAATATTAGATTTAATAGTGTTTAGCACCCCCAGTGATACATGGGCCACTTCAGTTGCATCCCTATCGAAAACCTGTGATATGAAATTTTATAGTGTTTAGCACCCCCAGCAATACATGGGCCACTTCAGGTGCATCCCTATTGAAAACATGTAATATTAAATTTCATAGTGTTAAGCTCTCTCAGCGATACATAGAGCACTTCAGGTCCATTTTTACTGAAGACATGTAATATCTTCTCTGGAATTATTCTTACAATCCCAAATATGTTTTTGCCTTAAATAACCCAACATTGGTTGATAAGCCATAAAAAACCCAAATCGATCAGTTCTAAGGGTGAAATGTTGGAGAAGGTTGAGTTTAACATGAAAACCCTCACAGGTGTCCAATTTGCACAGTTACTGGTGTTTTCTCTCACTGCAAACATCAGGATTTGTTCCTGATAGTATTACTCTTTGTCTATCCTTTCGGTATGGGTGCCCAGGAACAAATCATTTGTTTCTTTTTGTGTCAGACATAAACTGGATGATGACCAAGCAGCCAGGACTACTCTTGGTTGAAATTTATAAGGATTTTTCTCTTGAAACAATTTTTCAGGAAAATGGGTTTTCAAGTCAAGTAGCTGTTATCACTCTTGCCAGTAATGACTTTTTTAAAGAACATCATTCAAATAAGCTATGTTGTTTTTATTATTCTGATTTCCAAAACAATGCTAAGTTTTTCTTTTTTCTTTTCTTTTCTTCTTTTTTATATACTTGTCACACTTGTAGAATATTTGCACACACAGTCTGGATAAAATTTCACTAAGTGGCTTACTCAGCAAAATAATGTGGATATTTTCACTTCATTGGCTTTTTCTAAGCTAAAAACACTCTTCAAGAAAATGCGGCTTAAATTGTAGTTAGCAGTGAAAGGGTTAAGATGATTTCAGTTTTTCATTTTTAAGCCTCTTTGAACAAGGCTGGGAGATAGGCAAAAGATTAATATAGGTAATAAATTTTGCTCAACACAGAAACAAAGACGACAATCATTAAAAAATGGAAGTTCAAACATGGAGCAGTTTGTATTTATCCATAAAACTAAAGCATAGATTAATTTAAAAAAAAAAAATAAAAGTAATAGTAATAAGTGTACTATCAGAGAAAGCAGAAAAAATATTGTCTGAAAACTTAGAAGCCGTGAATACAGAGAAAAGTTGACTTTAGCTCACTTGAACAAATCCTTTTCACAAGAAAAAAGTTGAAACCAAGAAATGGAGAAAATAATTTGCTGTTTAGTAAAATTTGGACAAGCAATTTTGTTTTCTTCATCTCCAAAAGAAGCAAACAATTTGAGAAAATAATTTTTTTTTGTGCAAAACATTTATAAAGTATATTAAGACTAAATTTAATTATTTAATTAAGACAGAAATGATTGAAAAGATTATTTTAAAAAAAAAATTGTTTACTTGAAATCAAATTAGAGATTTGATAGTGTGAAAAGAAGTAAGCCAAAATAGGATAAATAAAAAAAATTGTATTAATCTAAATCAAAATTTATTTACATTCAGATAATTATCCTCATCTTTGTTATTATATGTTGTAGCATACCTACGGACGATAATGGGTATGTCCCCATTTCCATAAATACAGTAGTAAATACTGTATGTTTGTCTGCATTTGGAGATTGTCTCCAGTTGTACTGGTCACACTCTCTGCCCCTGGTCAGAGAGGATCCCCAGACGAGGATATGTCGAAGGGCAGAGTCCCATCTTGGGGAAACATCTATGCGACCCCATTTTATACAGGGTCTATCGGGAATTTTTGTCCAAGCCTATGGGCTCAGATACCCAACATTAAATTTGGCCTTTTGCTACATCTGACTGCATGGGGCAGTTGGTAGATATCCTGCAGTTGGGGATACATGGTGGAATTCACTTGGCTCACTTCTAGCTGTTGACTACTACTTCTACACACTGCGAGCAAATCTTATATGTGTTGTTCTTGTCCCAAGTATTATCATTCATTACCAACCGTCGTCTGATTATTCTATGTAGTAATCTTTCCTAGGTTATGTTATTTTGAAGATGAGATAAAAAGACAACACTATCACAAAATTTCAGTAACATAAAGTTTCTGTTTATATTTCTAAGATGAGGTATTATGTACACTATTTACATTATTTGGACGATTGTCCTCAACTTTGTCAGCATATTTATTATGTTTTGGCCATTGTATCCTCTGGCCTTCTTCAGGTGGTTGGAATGTCGAACTGAACCCTTTATTTTGCTCACTGGGGTAGACTGTTCTAGTTCCACGTGCCATGTTTAATGGATGTCAGTTATCAGTTATCTCCTGTTAATTCCCCTCTGAAAGTTCTCCACTGCCATAACCAGGTATTGAACTCACACTCTTTGGGTCCTGTCACTGGATCTAACTAACGCCTTTATCCACTATGCCATGTGTCCTTGAGGTTTTAAATAACATGCAATCAATCAGTCTACATGGTTCAGTGAAAGATGCTTTTCGCCAAGATCCACGGGCTTCACTCACTCAAAACCATTTTTAAGATTGATCTGAGAAAGTTTAAAATATTTTTGAAAACACAATATGTAAAAATTATAGTAAAACCTGAGTTGAATTAAAAACAAATTCAGGCACACTCAAACTGGGATAAAAAAATTCTTCATATAATCATTTAGAAAAATATGGTAGTTTTCAAAAATCACCTAAGCTGGCCAAGCATAGACATAGATACATAATATGGGAACTAGAAATACATAGTGCTAGAGAAAAACAACAATAACAACAAATTGTAATACAAGTTCTGGTAAAAAAAAAAAAAATGATGAGACATTAGTTTTATAAGTCTGAAAAATTCATACCTGGCCACAGCAGAGGTGAACAAAACTTGGAGGGTCCAGTTACCATATCATACAACCTTTGAAATCCTAATTTTGAAAATAATTTGACTGCAGTAGATGGAGATATAGTTTGGTCAATGGTATAGCCAGTGCCAGCAATACATACACTAAATTTATATCTTGAGCTCAGAATAACAGCATCACCAAATTCAAACAAAAAAATAAAAAGTTATTAGGTTGGTGCAAAAATAATGACGTTTTTTGACATATTTTTTCAACATCAAAAAACGTCATTATTTTTGCACCAACCTAATAAATATTGTATTTATCTATACCCAAGTATATGATTGGTGTATATGGAATGAATTCCAATAACCAACAATTACTATTCTTAAAAGAGTGCTCAATACAAAGTAGAACAGATATAATTATTTATTTAAAAAAAAAAAAAAAATTTATAACATAAATATGTTATAAAATCACTATAAAAATTGCCATTTTGTTTCAACACCCTTGGTGTCTTATTGTGTTGCTTTTTGTCTGTGCTTTTATTTTGATGATCAATCTGCCGCTGTGAATGGACAGTGCAATAAATGAAGGAATAAAATCAAGAAAAATTATTTCATCATTTTTTTGAAAAATTTTACAGCAAAATACTGAATTCTTATTAAATATCTATGCAGATATTAACGCATTTTATAGGTACACCTAAAAATTCAAGATAATTAGAGCCTGACAGTGGATAACTCCAACAGTTCAGTTGGGAAAAAAAGTGGCTTGACATTGGATTAAACCTCATTTGCAATAGAAGGCATGGTTGTTAGCAAGTGGGGCTGCCCAAAATGCAAATTACAAATTAGAGATACCAAAATCAAACAAGTACAACAATATTAAATATTGAGGAAGTGTTTTAACAGAGGAAGGAAAGTGAAACACAGAAGTTCTAAGATGCATTTGGACAGTGAAAGTGCCTTCCAAAAGCTAAGCAAAGTATTAATAAACAGGGAAAATTGTTTTAGAAACAAAGAAAAGTAGGGAACAAGGGATAAAACTCTACTCTTATTCAAAAGAATGGGGAGGAGTGTGAACTGGACGAAAGGGGCAACAAATGCTGGACAGTCTTTTCACTGATGAAGAAGAGACATGAAGCAAGAAAAATGTGGTTCTATAATGGATGCCAAGAATACTATGGACTGAACATATGAATGACAAAGTTCTAGAAAAAAAAAAGAAATTAAAAAGGACACTTTTCATCACTTATACTTAAAATCAAGAAGGGATAGTTGAAATTGCTAAGGAAAGGGGGCTTGGAAAATGTGATACTCACATGATAGATTGAAGGCCAGAGAGTCAGAGGAAAACAATGCATAAACTACCTGGGGAGAAGGGTTTGGGAGATATAGCAAAAAGACAAAATTTATTAAGACCTACAAATGATAGAAAATTGTGGAGATCACCAACGTCCTGAAGGGACACGGCACATAGAAGACGACGACGACAACAACAACATGGCACATAGAAGATGACGACAACCCACATAGAAGAAGGAGAAGATGACATGGCACATTGAAGAAGAAGAAGGAGAAGATGACGACATGGCACATAGAAGGAGAAGATGACGACATGGCACATAGAAGGAGAAGATGACGACATGGCACATAGAAGGAGAAGATGACGACATGGCACATAGAAGGAGAAGATGACGACATGGCACATAGAAGGAGAAGACGACATGGCACATAGAAGAAGATGACGACATGGCACATAGAAGAAGAAGACGACGACATTGCACATAGAAGAAGATGACGACGACATTGCACATAGAAGAAGAAGACGACGACATTGCACATAGAAGAAGAAAACGACAATGACATGGCACATAGAAAACGACAATGACATGGCACATAGAAAACGACAATGACATGGCACATAGAAAACGACAATGACATGGCACATAGAAAACGACAATGACATGGCACATAGAAAACGACAATGACATGGCACATAGAAAACGACAATGACATGGCACATAGAAAACGACAATGACATGGCACATAGAAAACGACAATGACATGGCACATAGAATGAGAAGAAGAAAAAGAAGAAGAAGAAAACTTCTAATTAAATTTTCAGCTTTTCGAAAGCCTCTTTCACTATCCCATTGCACCTTCAAGTTTCTGTCCTCTGTTAAAACACTTCTTAGTTAAATATTTCTAGTTTCATAACTTCAGTGTCTCCAATTTGTAATTCAAATGTTGAGATTTTTGTTTTACTGACAACCATACATTCTATCTTCTTTAATGTCAAATTAAGGATAATTCTGTATAAATGCATGTAACATATTATTTATTTTTAAACTAATGTTTTTTTTTTGTTTCTTTCTTCCCCAGGTGAGTCAATTGTTAAAAGAAATTTGTTGGTTTACGCTGTAAAACTGGATGCTATTCAGGTGCGTGAAGTCTTACCTCAAATTTTATTGCATAACGCACAAATATATTATGTCATTATGCACCTTTCGTTTCAGGGAATTTTGTATTTCTGACTGAATAGAATTTTGTACTTAGGGTTCAAGTGTCCAGCTTCTTAGATATTTCGTCTTTGGAATTTTAATGCCCCATCTAACAACAAACTATGGGTCGTTTTTTTTTTTTTTTTTTAGATCAGCTGTCAATTTGACCTTATTGAATCAGTTAGTTACTATTACGGCAGGAGTAAATATTTGTGGCATCAGCATGCTTTTAGACTTTTCCTTATTTTTGTTTTCAGCATTTTCATTCTGTGAAAACAACACTGACACAAAATCATAATCCTTTAGCACTAAGGCATGATCTCAATAGCAGTGTTTTGCCAGATGAACATGCTAACCCTTGCTCTATTGGCAAGTATTTTTAGCTGAAGCAAACTAATGTGAAACTTTTCTGTTCTGTTCTCTGCACTGAATAGCAGGTGCATCCCTTTGCTAGATTGCGAACATTGCCCCATCTCTTAGGTTCGATTTTTAAAAAAAAAAAAAAAAAAAAAAAAATTCAGCTTGTCCGCTTGTGGCTATTTTTGCATCATCTGCAGAAGTGCCTGCCTTTCACCTGAAGGCTTAACCTTGTAAAATCCTCTTGTGTCCCCCCACCCGCAACACTTGAAGACAATAAAATGAATTCTGGTTGGGGAAGGAGATTTAAATTTAAGAAAAAAGAATGGTGCAGATATTTGAGGAGAGCATGTAAATCGAATGAAGAATGGAGGAGGGTCAGAGCATGTGGTAGAGAGAATGGACGACTGTGTTATTTTTTTTTTTTCTTCCCTCCCTCTTCAATTGTTTCTCTTGCAGGTAGGACGTGTCAGTTGAGAAGACTTAAACAAAAGCAAGTATTGCTTTTGTGGAATGGAGTGGAAAGATTAGTTTGAGGCCATGAAATAACATTTTAGACACATAGTTACTGCTTGCATCCACACATTGCCTGTACTTTGGAGGGTCACAAGGTAACAGACATGTACACACAAAGAGACATGTATTTTTTGTGTGTCACTGAAATGTCTGTATGCTTACGTATAAGGATACACAATGTTTATATAAATTTATGAAGATGTTTACATGCATATTAGTACATAATTACATCTGTAATATATATGTGTGTCTGTATGTATATATATATATATATATATATATGTGTGAATATGACAAAAAGTTATAAAGTAAGCTATATTTATCGGTTAAGGTGCTCAATATTAGGGATAGAACATATGTAAATATAAAGCAGACATTGAAGTCAACACCCAAGGACAACAATCTGTGTGGCATGGAATTCTGTTGCCAGACATAGGGTCTTTCAGCAGCCACCCTCTTGCTCCAGGGCAGCAATATCTCCTCAAGGCATTTGATGT
>OZ010614.1:44544411-44549411 GCA_963932145.1 Acanthosepion lycidas
ATTACACTCCCTCAGACCTTCTTCAAGTGACTTTTGAATACAACATGCAAGAATGAAGAGATATATAATAGTGATAATTACTTACCTTGAAAACAATTGACAGGAATATTTTTTTTTTTTTTGAGTTCTCTGGATTTTGAAGGTTTTTAACTCAATATAAACTTTAACAATAGGAATTTGGGTCAGAGATCCTTTTTAAAATAATTTAAACGAACAAAAACCTGTCCAAGTTCGATATCAGTGTCTCAAACATAGAAACTTTTATGGCCCACAGGGAACTGTTTTTGTGACTTATATATCTTAAGATTTCATTACATTTAACAAACTAAATGGGTGACTGCTTAGAGATACCAGTTGTTGTAAACTTGTGTGTGTGTGTGTGGATGGTGTAATGTATAATGGCTTGGAATTGGAGTTCCAATTCCAGTCATGTTCGTTATAATCACTAATGTGCAATTACCCTTGGAAATGGTATGAATCAACCTCTTTTCCTCCCAGCTATGAGTAAGTTAGTAAGACTTATATCAATAAATCATTATTATCTCCAAAATTGTTTTCTGGCCTTAAATAACCAGCAATAGTTTGATAGGCTGAAAAAAAAAAAAAAACAAATCAATTAGTCTTTGCCAATAACCATTTCAAAACTTTTTTGCTTTTCTTGAAATAAAAAGCACAATTTCTTGAAAAGGCTATTTTCTTCCATGTCTACATAATTTTGTTGTGATAGAGAAATAAATAAATAAATAACAAGGAGGCCGATGTTTCACAATTTCTAAAAATAAATAGTCTGACCAATCAATCAGAAAGCCTTCACAACCAGGATGTAAGGCTGTAAGCCACTGAGAAGCAATTGGCCTTTTGAAAGTGGATCTATAGATGTGTAAATAAACAGATGAAAAATCAACCAAAATGAAAGTCACTAAATTAACTTTGTCCATTCTCCAATGTTGCAGACATGGTAACATACCCAGAGACAAAATACGACATTTGCACGACTAGCTGATTACATTAGATGGCCAACCTGTCCTTGCAATATTGAAAACATTGAAGGCAAGTATGCCTTCCTTCACCATGTGATCAAGTGGTGGCTGATGCATTTGGATAGAAGACATCAATAATTGCTATACATTCATTCCCTCCAGCATGTACCCACAAAACCTAACTGTTATATTTTATTTGAAAGTGCACACTGACACAATGTAATCAAAAGCAATCCTTTGTGAATGGAATAGGTTAAAAACTAAAAGCTTTAAGTGAACAAACTATTTGGCCATTCCAATATTATTTGAGTTGTTGATTTTATCAGAATAAGTTGATTGCTAATTTGTGAGAGAGGCAGTGGGAAGCCATAGAATTTATAATTCTCTTTGTATATCTGTATTCCGACATTCATTGAAATAATATTCAGGTGTTGTTTTGAAAATGGAGGGAATTGGAAAGTGCCGTTGAGTTAATCTGTAAAAATTTTTTTTTTTTTTTTTCATTCTTCAATAGTGACAGTGATATGCTTTCATGTGAAGAGAGATTACTGATATCGAAGTAAAGAGTCAGGTGTGGAAGGAAGATGATAGGTAATGGTAAAATATCTAATAAGAAGGGACTTTAACAACTACAAATGAATATCATATAATTATATAGTACAAAGACATTTTCAATAATTATTTAGGCTATTTAAAAATCTTTTCACCTCCCACAGGGGCTTACAAGAGTGTGAAAGTATATGAGTAAAACATTAGTGAGGAGAGAGCAATAAAAGAACTGGAATTAAGAAGACAGAAAATAATGATTGACATTGCATTTAAAATTTTGAAGATCACATTTGACTGGAAAGCAAGAGGTTGGAATAAAGTTCCACAATTGAGAAGTGTGTGAGAAAAAGTTGTTAATATAGAACTTATCGTTACATCAACTGTAAAATGATGAGACATTGCCGCCAGTCATGTATTGCGCTTAAATTCATAATATCTAGGCACCAAAGAGGAAAGCTAACTCATCAGAACAATTAACATGAAAACATTTTTTAGAAAAAGCACAGTGAAGTTAATTTAGTAATTAGTTTTTTCTATTACGGTTAATCTCTCTGCTTGACATTGAGCACTATTTTTTTTAAAGTGATAACAAATTTGTTATCATTACTGTGTTATTGTCTTTTATTGTTTTACATATATATATATATATATATATATATATATATATATATATATATAGTTTATGAAAAACTAGGTAATCTGTATAAGGAGCTAATATTTAGTTTATGATAATCTTTATGAACCCCCAAAATAACACTTTCAAAGTAAAGCAAAATAACAGCGTCTGTTTCTAGTTTTTTTACAAAGAAAATTAGTGACATCTTCTCTTCTCTCTTAACTTCCTTCTCTCTTTTTTTCTCTGAGTATTTTTCTTCTCTACCCCTTCGATTTCAATATATAACTTCCGTTAAATTAACCATTTAAATGTGTTAATATCTGCTAACTCACTCGTGTCTTCTCTCTCTCCCCCCCGCTCACTTCATTAATTTACATATGTTTAATAAGGCCCGTCAAAAATGTGTAAATTTTCTTTTCATTTTTTGTTTGGAAGTAAAGTCTGATGATCCGCAGTCCTTTAAAAGGGCTGTGGTGAAATAATTTATTACATAGAACCTTAAAGTGGTCTGTTTTTAATTAATATATATATATATATATATATATATATATATATATATACTTAACCATGACATGACACTGTCAATTTTTGTCAACAAAATTTTATGATCATCAAATTTCAGAGCACTAAATTGCTATGCCTGATCACATGAGCCTAATCAACCAGTCAGATTGTATTTTTAACAGATAGCAATCTGAACCACTTTTTCTTCTGCATAAAAAGGAAAGAAATCTCAGACTCCAGTTAAATGTGAGACATGTTATCACATAGCTGCGCATCTTAGCATCTCAACTTAAATTTTGAAAATCAGAGAACTGTGAAACCGGTAAAATAACTGTACTCCAGTTGCATTTTCAACTCCTTCATTTACTCATGTTGGATATATATATAAAACAGAACAAACTTATATATATATATATATATATATATATATAAAGGTTGGTGCAAAAATAATGTCGTTTTCTCACATATGTTACTATGTGAGAAAACGACATTATTTTTGCACCAACCTAATATATATATATATATATATATATATATATATATATACACACGCACACACACACTTGTGTGTAAAATTGGCAGTCACGCTCATATTTCTTAATTAGTTTTTTCTCTTAGTGTCACTCTGTCAGCTTGACATTGATCATTATTTTTATGAACCTGTTTGTTGTTATCATTAATAACATTGCTATTTTATTATCTATTATATATATGGTGGACTCTCCTGTTGTATTCGATGTATGAGGGTCAGCAACTCAGTTACTAAGAACCGACAGCCAGACACCAGCACATATGATTTGATTATAGTGTTGAAGGCTTTGTGCAGAACCAACCACATTTTTTTGAAGGGCCAAATAAAGAGACCTGGTGCACTATGTGCCACAAGTTCCCCAAATGACCCTCCACAGGTTTTGAATTCAGACTTGTACTTCTCCTAGTCCAGTTGCCATCCAAGGCTATAGAACCCAGTCTGTCCTGCTAATTACCCATAGCTGGAGTGAGAAGTAGAGGATTCATACCTTTCCCAAGAGTATTAGCAAATAAGTGAATGTAATGGATTTGACTAAATTTCGAACTTAGCTCTCTGCGCCCTCAGTCCAAGCCACTACCCACTACTCCATCGTACCTGCTCCTGTTATATATATATGTATATATATGTATGTGATAAAAATATAGTTTTCAGTTATGTTATATTTATGGGTAAAAGTGCTCAATATCAGTGATAGAGTTCGTGTAACATAAAAATATATAATTTGAAACATAACTGTTACTGACTACTCAAGAACTATTAGTATAATACTATGTATGTATATATAAATAAAAAGAAAGAACAGTAAGATATATAATCCGGTGTTCTTATAGATATTTTTATTTTTACAAAATAGTGCTCAATGTAAATTTACAGAGCATTAATATTATAAATTGATTTGTTTAAAATGTGTTTTTTTTCGCTGCACAGTTCTAACCATGTTTCAAAAATGGAAGCTAAAAGCTACAAATTTAATTTTGTAATTAAAGACATTAGTTACCTTACTCCTCATAATACCCCATTGATCAGCATATAAATAGTTTAGCCAAAAAACATGGCCTGAAGATGTGCTCAGTCATAAGATAGACTGTAACCACTCAGTGTTGATCTCAGTGTCCACTTAAATGTACACATTGCCGAGTGGCCAAATTGTTAACTTTCCAACCATGAGACCTGATTTCAAATCTCACCATCTTCTTGATGTTATCAGCCTGGGGCAATGAACCCAGTATGTCAACTCTTTGGAAAGTGCCTGAAAACCATACCAAGAGTTGCCCTAAGCCTTGTGAGTTAAATTTGATAGATGGAACTATTTGTGAACTGTCTATGTTTGTTTAAGCATGAAGTCACAAGTCATCATGCTTATGGGCATATCATCCAATCACCAGAGTTAATCAATGTTGAGCCTGTTCAGTATGTAGATGGTTAGCTGCTTGGGGATGCCAGGTGCTGTAAGCTTGGAGGTGCAGGTGGTGTAATAGATAATGGCTTGGACTTATTAATTGAAAAGTGGAGTTCCAATTCCAGTTGGGTTCGTTGTTATATTCTCTTATGTGCAAATATCCTTGGGAAACCTGAATTTACCTCTTCTATCCAAGCTTTGGCTAATTTTAAGACTTGTATTATAAAACAATTCTCTTAAAAACATTCTTAAGATCTAAAAATATATTCTGGCTTTAAATAACCTGCAAAGTATTAATAAGCTGTAGAAAATGAATGAATCAAGAAGTCACCGTGACCAACATTCTGAGAGTACTGGCTTTGTCCAGACTGTTGCTCATGCCAGATTATTTACTCACTCCCTGTAGCTAAGGTCTGCTCA
>OZ010614.1:44554411-44561911 GCA_963932145.1 Acanthosepion lycidas
ATAAGTTTTGTTTTCTGGATATAAAGTGTGTAAAAAAAAGTTCTATATATCTGAGCACTTTTATCCATTCTATTAGTAATTATCAAAGATGTTTTTTAACTGAATATCTAGATTATATATATATATATATATATATATATATATATATATATATATATATATATCTCAGATATATAGAACATTGGGACAGTTTTTATGCAATTTATTTCCAGAAAAGAAAACTTATACGTACACAATAAAAAATTGAATGAAAAGCTTAATTGCATTCATCTTTTAATGACACTATATATATATATATATATATATATAATATATTGCACATATAGTATTGATGTTAATAAAACAGTGCTCAAAGTAATACAACAGAGCTATTAAGTATATCAAGTCATGCTATCAGTGAGGGATAATATGTATATTTATTAATATGTATATATATATATATATATATATAGTGTCTGGTTAGCTTCATGTATTCAGTTGTGACTGAATATTTAACATCATATCAGATTATGTATATATTATGAAATGGACCGTCTGACAATTATTTTTATATATTGCTTATAAGTAAATGCTCTGCTTATAATAAACAGTATTAACAACATTTACCAGCCTGAATGTCTGAGAAATCTTATAGAAAATATGTGTCCTCCGACAGGAATCGAACCTGCATCCTACATGGAACTGCTATATAGCCTGATATGCTATACTATTTAGCTACAGCGGAAGCATCTGGTTAGTAATTTGTTTGTTAAGATGCACTTTGAGTAGATATGAGCATTCGAGACAAATCATGGGAAATTTGTAGTTTAAAAGTAGCATTTTGACCTTGCTAACCAAACACTTTCTCTGTATAAATGGTATAGCACATCAGTCCATATGACAGTTCTGTGGAGGATACAGGTTTGATTCCTGTCAGAGGACATATTTTCTATGAGATTTCTCAGACACTCAGGCCAATAAATGTTGAAGAGCATTTATTTAAATGTTTGTATCTATAAAAATAATGTGTGTGTATGTATGTATATATATATATATATATATATATATAATGGATTAGCCATCCATAAAAATAAAAACCCTTTCCTAAAAAATCTGGATAATATTGTTAAGGATATTAATAAATTCAGTGATATTTATGTCAAATCTTATAAAACGGCTAAATTTATAAGTTACCCTGAAGAATTATGACATCTTAATTCAAAATAGTTTGATCAAAAGCTACAAGAAAATTAACACAAGTACTTTTAACCTAACAGAAAAAATTAACTGTATTAGTAAATCCATTACAAATTGTCTTATTAGTGATCATGTCAGTATATTGCAAGCTATAGAAGTGTATAAAAGCTGAATATGTTTTTCAATTCTACCCTTTTTAACTTTAAATCCTTTTTCTATTTATATATCTTTTCGCATACATGTTAAATGTTTGATAGTTGGTTTATCCTCGCTTATTAATACTTTTAGGCTTACATCTTAATGAGTCTGTTTATTTGTATATTAATATATGTGTGTGATTGCTTGCATTTGCTTTCAACTATATGTATATGTGTCTGTTATTATTTTCTTCAGGGTGTGTCTATTTCCTGTGTTGTCCGTGTTTTTGCATGTTAGTATATTTAAATATATTTACATGTCAGTGTATTATGATTGTGTCTACTTTGTCATTTGTAAGACTTCCTCCCTCTCTTCCCACCATCATATGTATCCAAATCCTTTCAATTGTATCTAGGTTGTTAATGATATTTGAACCCCTTCATATCAGCATCGTCTTATACTGACAATTGAACTTTTCAATGAAAACAATAAATAAATGAAAAATAAATATATATATATATACTCAACTCCATTCTTTCTTTGAATAATTATATAATATTTTAAACTTAATGCAGTGTAAATATAAAATTTAAATTTGTAATTTTTATTTTTTAATGTTATTGTGAAATTATAAATTAGTTATCATGATTCGTAATTTAGTCTCACTTTTACATTAAGGTATTAATTAATTATATCTAGGGGTTCATTGTCAAGTTTTTTGAATTATTATATACTTGTCTTTTGATTGGTCATTGGTGCTTACAGAACAATGTTTGCCCTATTGAGATTAGTTCGATTGGTTTTGAACTTTTTAACACTCTTTATTCTGAAATCAATACCATCACTTGACAAGACATCAGAAGTGTTGAAACAAAAATGGCTATTTTTGTAGTGAAGTTATAACAGGCTTATGTTATAATTTTTGAAATATATATATATATATATATATATATATATATATATATATATATATATAGTTAAATCTAGAGAGCCAGACAAACCTACCAAGGTTTCACCTAAGTGGATCGTCAGGGAAGGCTTCCCTGACGATCTGCTTAGGTGAAACCTTGGTAGGTTTGTCTGGATCTCTAGGTTTAACTAGGTCTGCTCTACTCATTGTATTGAGCACTTTATTTAGTTATTTTGGGTACTCGCATTGGGTTTTTTTTTCTTTTGGGCCTTGAACTTGTATGCTAGATGATTATTTTCGGCTAACATACGTGTTCTGTTTTTTTTTCTTTTGGGCCTTAAAACTCGTATGCTAGATGATTATTTTTGGCTAACATACATGTTCTTGGTTCTTTCTTTTTTTATACCTTTTTTATCCCTTTGGTATTGGTTTGATTATTTGCAAATCAACACACCGAAGGTTTTCCGAACTAGTGTAGTTTCTTATACTTATAAGATCTCTATTAAGTATATATATATATATATATACACACACACACACAGAGAATAGGGGGGAAACAAATATTTGTACACATATAAATTTTTAATTTATTGTATTTCCAAACTAATGATAAACAAACTTTTCAGACAATTAACTGTAGAGAGATGCATGATAACTAAATATGCATAGAAAACAGGAAAAAAAATTGATTTAATAGAAATAAATCCCATTGATCCATTTTTATGGGTGAAAAAATACTCATACAATGCAAATTTCAGATTTTAAAGCTTTCAAATTCCTCTAATTCTCTAGATTATTCAAGTAGAATATTCTGTAATGTTCCAATAATGTTATCAGTTGTTATTTTTAGCCTAAAAAGTACAAACAGAACATTCTGTAATTGACATTTGTGCAAGAAGATTATCATCATGGCAAAAGGTAAAGAATTGACAAATTTGCAAAAAGAACTGATTGTTAGGCTCTGGAAAGAAGGCAAAAGTTACAGGAAAATCCCAGACAACCTGAATATTCCATTTATTACCATTAGTTCATTCCTTGCAAGATATAAAAAATTCAAAACTGCTGAAAACCAAAGAAGAGCAGGTGCTCCATTGAAGATTTCTTCAAGATCTTTGAGGAAATTAATGTGTTAAAATATACAAAATCCAATGGAAATTCATCAAGAGTTGCAGGATGATTTGCTTTCATCGGGAATATATGTCACCAAATGGACAATAAGGAATGAAATTCATAGGAACAATCTAAAGTCACACTTCCCTGAGAAAACTTCCCTGCTATTCAAAAGACACAGAGATGCCAGGTTAAAATTTGTTCATGAAAATAAGAATAAGGAAAAATATTGGGAAAGAGTATTATGAACAGACGAAACAAAAATCGAGTTGTTTGGCTGTAATTCTAGAATTCATGTATGGAGGAAACATGGCGATGCCTTCAAACAAAAGAACACACTTCCAACAGTAAAATTTGGTGGTGGCAGCATCATGCTTTGGGGATGTTTTTTGGCAAAAGGTACTGGCAACATATCAGTAATAGATGATAGAATGAATGCTGCAGCATATCAAAATATTTTGGAAGCAAATTTAATGATTTTGGTTGAAAATTCTTCCTGACTGGATTTTCCAACAAAATAATAAACCTAAGCACACCGCAAAATCTACAAAGAAATGACTTGCTGAAAATAATGTAAATAGCCTGAAATGCCAAGTCAGTCCCCAGATTTAAACCCAATTGAGAATCTGTGACATTATTTGAAAATTCAAATCCAATTGAGAGCTCCAACAAACATACCGGATCTGAAGAACGTATGAGAAAAAGAATGGAACAAAATACCAACTAAAATTTGCAAATCATTGATAAATAAAAGAGGAGTTTGATTGCTGTAGAATGAATAATAGCTATTCTAGAAAGTATTAAATGAAAATGATGTATTTGTTTGGTATTGTACGAATACTTTTTTCATCCACTGGTATTTATTTCCATTAAATCAAAATTGTTTCTGTTTTCCATGCATATTTAGTTATTATGCATCTGTGCACAGTTAATTTGTTTATTCATTAGTTTGGAAAGAACAATAAATGAAAAATTTATATTTGTGTGAATATTTGTTTCCCCCCACTATAGTATATATATATATATATATATATATATATATATATATATATATATATATATAAAACTTTCTTTTGCCTATGTAATACTTCTCTTTTTAAATCAAGAATTTCATTATGTTTATGTTAAAATCAGAATTCTTCACTAGAGAATAGAATGGTATTTATTCTAGTTTAATATTCACAAAGTATTGTACAAAAATCAAGAAAATACAGAGCAGTGTAAAGCTTTTGATATTTTAGAAGCACAATGCATATTTTGATGGTATGATTAAACAAGTTGATAAATAAAAGTTGATAATTATTCAATGGTGAATAGAATGCTATTTGTTTAGTTTAATATTCAGGAAGTATTGAACAGAAACCAGAAAATGCAGAACAACAAAGTTTTTGATATTTTAGAAGTACAGTTTATTTTTTTGATGGTATGAGTAAACTAAAATTATTCAGTGTTTAGCTTAATGTTCAGAATGTTTTTGTTTTTTTTTTAATATAAACAAGGAAATTCAGAAGAACAGTTTTTGATAATCTGTAAGTAAAATGTATGACAAAATTAGTTCAATATTATTGCCACGTGTTCACAGTACAGGTGAACGAGTTTATCATATAAACATGAACTTGTAAATATGAATTATCATTAAAGATGCTGAAAAAATGGTCAGTTCCTTGTACTGCTCCAGTAAAAATCTAATTCCTCCTACTATCCTCTTTCTTTTTCTTTTTATGTGCCATGTCCTTTCAGGACGTAGACGATCATGGCTCTCCACCTCCCTATCCCTTGCAGGTCTCAGTAAGCTCCTTCCCTCTGCTTCCTCCCCCAGACCACATTCTGTCATCCACCTGCTCAAGCTTGTCAGGTATGTCATGCGCTGCTTTCCTCTCTTTTGCTCTATTCGACCATTTGAGTATCAGATTCTCCAGGCCCTCATTCCTCATTATGTGTCCCAGAAACTTCAGCTGGCTCTTCCTGATGTTAAGTATAAGCCTTCCCCTTGTTTGTAACCTTTCTAAGACTGCATCATTGCTCACATGCTCGGTCCATGATATCCTTAGCATCCTTCAGTAGAACCACATCTCCGTCACCTCTAGTCTCTTCTTCATCTTTGAGGAAATCGTCCAACATTCACTGCTGTAAAGAAGAATAGATGTCACATAACAGCTCAGTATTCTTTTCTTAAATCTCCTGTCCCTCTAACTTTACAAGAGCCAGATCAAGCTAAAAATGAACTAGGGCTGCTATATATCTCCCCTTTCTGGTCTCAGTAGAGTCCAAAAGCATTTCTGCTGTCTTGTAGGTGATGAATTGTGTTCCACCATACAACCCTTTTCTCACATTGCAAGATTATTATCTCACCCCCGCCATATCGTCACCCCCAAAATATTCTTAAAATTTAGAAATATTTTTGGTTTAAAATAACCTGCAAAAGTTTGATTATCTGTAAAAAAAAAACAAATCAATCAGACAATAACCCCTTGCATCTGTTCATCTTAGTGACTTTATTGCCTTATTGGAGTGAAACGATTAAAAAAAAATATTGCTTCAACATTTTTGAGTGAATTAGATTATTTTATGTAACGGATAATTAAAATTATTTACCAACCAACATCTTTCCTCCAATTTTTTTTTTTTTGTTTAGACTGGTGAATCATTCAGTTATATGCCATGTGTGATACATGTGTAGGCGATCATATATCTTTTGATACATGATGAGGCATTTTTTCTACCACAGTAGGTTGCCATTTCTTTTTGCGGTAGACCAATTGCCATCCAAGGCTATAGAACCTGGTCTGTCCTGCTATTTACCCATAGCTGGGGGGAAAAGAAGAGGATTAATGCCTTTCCAAAGGGTATTAGCACGTAAGTGAATATAATGGATTCAACTGGAATTTGAACTCAACTCTCCGATTCCTCAATCTGAACCACTATCCATTACTCCACCATGTCTTCCAATGTGGAGAATATGATGATGTAAAAATTTATGAAAGGTTTCAGCATCCATAAATGAACTTAGCCAGAAATGACTCATTGCTCAACATTTATACCAAATTAAAGCATAAATTTAATGACAGGCTGTCTATTGCAGAAAACACAGTTGAAGGGTTTCTGAGTTTAATTGAAAGGACAATCATTTGAAACCCTGCAAAATAAATGGCCTCATCCTCCTTGTTTGAGAAGAAAACCAGTGCATCTAACGAAAGAAAAAAGCCTGCATATGTTCATTGGGTGCTTAGCAGCTTTCAGCCATGAATACGGTGTGAAATTGCCTGCAAAATATTGTTTATAGTCAAGTAAACTGAGCAGTGTGTGTATAATTCAAATAAAGCCCGCGGAATTTTTCTCTGTTACAAGTCACTGGTTGTTTAACAAAATTATTCCCCTGTAAAAAGACATTGCAGCATCATTATGTCACTCAAGGGCCACCTTCATTCAACTCCGAGTAGAGTTTGCAAATTGAATAAAGGCCACAGAAGTGTTCATTGTTACAGGTCACTGGTTGTTCAATAAAATTATCCTCACTACAGCAATGAATATTAACAATAATAGAATTGTATGATACGCTATGGTTACAGTGCTGCGTCAAAGTTCTATGCTCAGCACCCCAAGAGAAGTGGAAAATTAAATAAAGTTTGGGACATTTTTCATTGCCATAAGCCCTTTATTGTTTCAATAAAGTTAATGCCATAGTTTAAGAACCTCTATGGTTTATTTCATGGTCTGAGTATCGCACAATTTTCTGAAGGTGTTTTCTTCTTTTCTTTTTGTCTGTTTTTTAAAGAGTTTGTACTTTGGCAAAAATTAAAACCAAACTCTGAGAAATATTCTCTACACTGAATATAGTTTAACACTTAGTGAGGATTGAACTCATTACATAGCTGTAATTGTTTAGCAATAGTCTAGCAGACTATTATCTTTTAGAGGAAGTGTACCTCTGCTCGGACTTCCTGAGGTTAACCTTAGGGATCAGAAACAAGACAAAATAAGGAAGTCGATTTTGATCAGCTGAACTAATGTGGAAATGATAGACAGAGAACGGTTTTTGGTGAGTTGTTTCTTAACCATCAAGCTATATAGATGCATTGTCTTTTATGTCTGAATCGGTTCCTCAGTGAAGGAGCGTCCACACTAAATAGTTAGAAAATTTAAATGTCGATGTGATTAATAAAATA